>JAYESA010000018.1:56206065-56806065 GCA_036927795.1 Iris macrosiphon
GTGCAGAGCTGCATGAGGCGGAGGAGCGAGAGGAGGAGGAGGAAGAGGAGGAGATGGGCTGGAGATGAGGAGGAGGAGGAGGAGGAGAAGGCCGGAGAGGAGCGAAATGGGGATATCGGAGAGGGGAGGAGGAGCGGGAGGAGGATGAGAGGATCCAGAGAGGAGAAGGAGGAGGATGCTGGAGGGGGCAGAGGAAAGGGAGAAGGAGGAGAGGATCCAGAGAGAAGGAGGAGGAGGATGCTGGAGGGGGTGGAGGCGACGGAGCCGACGACAGCCGATCTTGCCTGCCTCCGTCGTCCCTCTGAGGAGGACTCCGGCGGTGACGGAGCCGACGGAAAGGTGCTCGAGGTGAAGCTCGGCGGCGGTGATGCAGTCGATGGAGAGGTCGACGACGCAGAGAGACGGAGAATCATGGGAGGAGGGAGGATGAGAGGCCAGAGGAGGGGTGGGGGTGGGAGAGGAGCAGAAGGAGGGAGGTAAAGAGGGTGGACAGCTCTAACAAATTTGGGCTAGCTTAAGTAAAAATTCTTCCTAACTGACTGGGCTAGCCCCGAGTCAATTTTCTAGTGCCTTTATCATAGGCCGACAAGTCCTAATAATGAAAATGAATAACATTTTCATTACACAAATATCTTTATCCACCTTCTAAGTTCGTAAATACCAATTTTGGTAAAAAGAAAAGTAAATTCTTTTTTTTTCGTAAAATAATAAATAAAACTAAAAGAAAGCAACAAAATACAAATAATAAGAATTAGAAAGAAAGCAATATATATATATATATATATATATATATATATATATATATATATAAAATTTATATATATATAAATTTTTTTTTTTCTCTCTCATGGTCGTGGAAGAAAGAAGAAGAAGAAGAAGAAGAAGACAATTGTGCTCCCCCCGGCTCATGAGCTCCAGCACCCCCAACTCTGGCCCGGGCGCCGCCGCCCGTCCGACCAGATCCGGCACCCGATGAGCGAGCGGTCGGGATCCGGCAGCCCATTGGGTCGGGTCCGGCGGCGATGCAGATCCGGGTCTCCCCGAGCATGAGGAGCATCACCATCACCAGAAGCAGCAGCAGCAGCAATGGGAGTGGTGGGATGCTGGACTCGATGAAGGTCAGGATCGCCGCCGCCCGCGGCCTCTCCTACCGGACCCTCTTCCACACCGTCCTCATCCTCGCCTTCCTCCTCCCCTTCGTATTCATCCTCAACGCTCTTGTCACGCTCGAAGGAGTCGACAACTGCTCTTCTCTAGGTACCAAAAATTACGAACTCTTCTCTTTTGAATTTGGTTTGGAATCGGTGGATTTCTTGCTAAAGTTGGGGCCTTGGGAATTGGGTACTTTGGGGGATTGGATTTTTTTTTTTGCCATTTCCCTTCCCCCCCCCCCCCCCCCCCCCCCTTGATTACTGTTCAATTTGGGCTGATCTCAACTGGGTTTTGATCCGAATTGTTGAATCCGAATTGTTGAATTCCTGTTAAACCGGGATTTTGGGAATTGGGTAGTGACTCGAATTGGAAAATTCGTAAATTCGGGGGACTGTTGAATGTGAATGCTTGGAGCTAGATACCCAATTTGGGAATTAGGCATTGGTTGATCTCAACTGGGTTTTGGTTGGAATCGGGAAATTCTTGCTAAAGCTGGGATTTGGGTACAGATAGCGACCGGCAAATTCTTATTCGAGTTGGGATATTACCTGTTTCTCCCTTAAGTTCTCACTGAGGATGCATGTTTGGTTCATGGAAATATATATTAATGATCTAAATGGTCTTTTGTATTTTTAGCTCTGGTTTTCTGCTTATGTTGATTCGACCAACTTCTACGTTCTATACTTGCATCAAGGAAGCAAGCAATAAGAAACATCTCTAGTAGCTATATTGAGACTATTAAAAATATGTATGATGAAGTTACGATGATTTTGTGCAACATTGGAGAAGGTAACATACCGTTTCCTATCACCATTAGCTTACATCAAGGATCAACATTAAGTCTTTACTTGTTTGCGTTTGTTATGAACGAAATTACCATGCATATTCAGGAGAAGGTTTCGTGAATGTTTGGTGTTTGCTAATGATACTATGTTGGTTGATGAGAGTAGAGAATGACTAGATGCTAAAATAAGTGCTGAGAGGGACTTTGGAATCTAAGAGTTTTACAGTTAGTAAGAGAAACAAAGCATATAAAATGCAAGTTCAACTAGAAGTCAAAGGCAATTGAAAGAGCATTATGAGATTCCTATGAGTGATAGTTTTTGGTATTTAGAATCAATCATTTATTGTGATGGAGAGATTGAGAAGGATGTTATACATACAATTAAATGACGTTGTTTGAAATGGAGGAATGTTTCTGGAGTACTTTGTGATTGTATGATGCCGTTGAATTTGCAAGAAAAATTCTACAAAATAGCTATAAGTTCAATCAAGATTAACGGATCAAAGTGTTCGACAATTAAGACATATGCCTAGGAAATTAGGCTACTTGAAATGAGAATACTGAATGAATGTATGAGTTACAACACAATAAAAGATAGGATAAAGATGAGTGTTTTCGTGGGAAGTTGGATGTGGCACTAATTAAGGACAAGATGGGAGAAAATTGTCTTAAGTGTTTGGACATGGGCAACATAGTCCATATATGAATTGAAAAGGAGAAGTGATAAGATAGTAGTTAGTGGAGTTGCTAGGGCAGGAGTTAGTCTAAATATACGAGTACCTAAACGAATGTGGATTGAAGTTGTCAAGAAGGATGTGGTTTTTATTTGCGTTACATCGGACATAGCCCTTAAAAATTCCGAATAGAAGGAAGTAGTCAAAGTTTCAAACCAAGAGCTGAATAGAAGACACGTATTCAAACCATAGTTATCAGGTACACCTAACCCCTATTGATTCATGTCTTGTAGTCGTAGGTAATTTTTTTATTCATATCCTTATGGTACTTGATCCGTATTGCTAAATTTATCAATTCATTGAAATCTTACTCTAGACTTGCTTTGCAAAAGACCCTTGCATACAAGAAAGTTGTAAAAAAAAACTTGGGATTTCTTCTAAATTTGGTACTCAATGGTTATATTTTTCTTATATTATAAATTTTGATTTTGTAGTTCATGCCGTTGTTGTTTCTCCATAGCTCATGAATGAGTCATGACTCATTAGCCACCACTCTATTTTGCAAGTTGCTCATGCAAAGAGGATAATAAGCTTACGAGGTTTTATGATACTTTTGTTATTGAGTCGTTTGTCATTTTAGTTGGCTTTGTGGTTTATTGGTTTGGGCCAATATACAATTTTATTTGGGAAAGTTGCATTTTAGATGATGACTAAGAAAAGTCGAATTCTATATCTTATTGAATTAAGTGAGTTATGAGTTTTTGAATCATGTTTCATTAAGCTCACAAGTTGAGTTCTATATCTTATTGAATTAACTGAGTTATGAGTTTTTGAATCATGTTTCATTCAAGCTTTTCTTTCCTATCTGACACAATTATTGAGTCAATTTAAAGTAACTAACTAGCAACGACCCAATTAACCCTTTTAGATGTATGCGAACTGAATTGGCAAACTAACTCACCCTATCCGCTCTATTATGAAAATAAAGAAGGTAGCGAACCCTGTCCCCAAATCCATATCCTGACCCAGGATGAACCACATTCCCGGTGACTATGACTCAAATAGTGACCCCAAAAATTTGGGATAAAGGTTTTGTTGTTGTTTGTTCTTGGATAGAACTGGGGGCCAACAAATGCATCAGTCTCTATTGCTATATGCTTGGATTGTTCTGATGTAAGTTTCAAATAGTCAAGTCTTTCTCGCTGCCTGTATTTTTTTGCATTTTTTTGGCATGGAATGAATTTATGGACTTGGTTTATAATTTATATGCTGACTCGGCTGTGTAGTTTCTTGCCTTTTGCACCATTTGCACGTCTCCAAAGTTTAACAACTTAACATTTCTTGAGTTCGTAGCTTTTGGTTTGTGTGTGCTGCTTTTCGTGTTCACGACATATTGTTCTTGGCATAGGATGATAGGGGAGGATGACCCAACAGTGAGATGTAACTTTGTTGTTATTTTAGATGTCAAAATGGTACTTGGCCTTTACATCTGTAACCATATATGATTGTTATTGTATTTTTACAAGTTATACTATAATGATTGAAATTTTGAACTAAGGATGTCTAGCATCTGTTTGATACCAGAGCTTCCTATTTAGAAGGGTTAACAAAGAGTGCTTTCCCAAAGAAAAGAAATGGGAATGCAAGCAGGAGATGTGGAGTCCACTTGAGAAGGCCAATTTCCTATTTCCAGCGTAGACATGCAATAAGTTTGTAGTTTGCATTACCTTCACTTGGACGTAGAGAGAGAGGAGTTTGTAGCACCATCTTTCACATGGTTTCAGTGTGAAATTTGTGCAAAGAGGAAATGAGATTTTGAGAATGGTAGACTGACACTAATGATGTCCGAAGAAGACTTTGAATGGTATTTACCACCACTATCTGGAGGTTGCTGAATTCTTGACCGTTTATAACTTTATAGGAATGACAAAAATAACATATAGAATATAGGAACACACATTCCGACATTTATGTGTATAATTATAGATATCACTTGTTCTGTCTTTTCGTCTTTTACAATCTTCCTTTTATATTCATATCGATATAGTTGAATCATTCTCAAGTCTTTTGAATAACTGTGGATTTTATATAGCCCTTTAGTTTATCCTGGATAAATTGTTTTAAATTGATTTGGATTTATCCATGGTGTCTACTATGTATGTATTTTTTCCATTGTGATTCAGAGATTTTATTAGCTTTAATTCGATTATGAACTCTTACAATTGACAAAGACTTGATTACACCCTTTTGTAACTGATATTTATAGAGATTATAAATATCGGTCAGATTTTAGGTCTAGGAAGTTTCTCCAGTCCCTAGTGGTACATGTTACTTCTTGTTTGCTATTGGCAGTTAACCTGACCCTTGAAGGGTTTAATAAGGCTTGATGGTTGCATTTCCTTAAGGTCTTTTGCCTTGGATGTTGGAGTTCCAAACAATGTTCTTAAAGTAGTCAAATAAAGTGCAGCAGCCCAGGATCCTGGGTACCTAGATGACCACTCTGGATCTCTCTCTCTATATAAAGTGAAGCGGCTGCTAAGACCCTCTGCTTAAGACTTGTTTGGTTGCACGAAGCCGGAATTCTACAAATTTGATCTAAATTCTTTCATTGTGTTGTTGGGGTGCGCTTAAAGATAGCATAAAAACGATGAAAATATGTGACTGCTTAATCAACCAACAGCTCCTAGACAGCAGCTTTTCATGACGCTGATTGCATCTATTACTCTCTTTTCATCTATTAGGCTATTAGCTCCATCTCCTTATTATAATAAGGCAGAAAATGGAACGGTAGAGTTCTCTAGCATCTATTTTCTCTAGATTGGAACCTTTTTCTGAGCGATGGCTTCTTTGATTTCAATATCAGTTTATTGGGCCTGTTGTCAACTGTGAAGCACTATCATACACGTATTCTATATCTTCCATAATATAATGAGGCTTCAAAACGGCTCAAAAGTGAGCCGTCTAAGCCGTATGCATATCATCATCAATTAATTTTTAAAAAATTATTAATATTACGTAAAAAAATTGTTGAAAAAAGTTAAATTTGTTATAAATAACACTACAAGGATTCGAACTCAGCCAACCAGAGAGAATTATTCCCACCTTAACCACATGAGTTAGAAGATATGTTTGTTTATAATCAGATAGTATTACGTAGCTAACCGTTTTTAAGACTCTTCATGAAAAGTAGAAATATATCCATAACTAATTATAATTAAAATATAATCAAATATATAACAAATTCTAATTAAAATATAAAAAATAAATCTTAATTAAAATATATTTAAATATTTAAACAATTTTATATTATTTTTAGAAGAAAAAAATTATTTTACGTGCAACGCACGTGAATTTACTAGTTGCAATAAGTTCTGAGGAAGGCTTGATTTATCAATAATTCTTCGAGATATGCTTTGTTTTTGGCTTCCACCCTCTTATATCTTTGAAATTCTCCAGATTTAAACTTTATAGAATTTTATTGTTTATGTTGGTACTTGGTTTTGGATTGTACCCTCTTATTTAATATGTTCCTTGTATGGGATGGTTGTAATATTTATTGGTCATGTGTTGTGTTCTTACTTAACGAGCTTTATTTTTATGTTAGATTTATAATTTTGATTGGTTTTTACAACAACAACCACAACAAGACTTTATCCCAAACTTTTGGGGTCGGCTGTTTTGATCCTTTTCTTTCATTCAGCTTTATAATTTTGTTTTTTAAAATCAATTAAAAGACTTCTCTTGTATACATTTGATCTTGGTAGATTATACCAAACACTGTGTTGTAAAATATATCCTGGTCTGGGTCAAATGCATATCTTATTTGCAGCATTCTTAATTGCAGATTGCTTAGGAAGGCGACTGGGACCAAGATTTTTGGGGAGGGGTGATCATTCAACAGTGAGTATTTATATCATTGAGCTTTAGAAATGTAAGATCATGATGCATATGTACTTATCTTCATATGTAAACAAACCGACATACATACATACATAACATATGCATACATAAATTAACATGCACACACATATTTGCGTCCACAGTTGGATACTGACACTCTCCACACATCTGACATGTGCCGTACATTTGAAATCTCTCTCTCAACTCTTGAACAGGATGAGCTCTCTCTCTCTCTCTCTAAGTTGATGTCCATACCTTTATTTCGCACATATTGACTTATATATGCATAAATACATGTATATGAATTTGGTGTTTAAGAAAATTAAACATGTTTGTACTTATGCTGGTTAACTGATTAAATTTATGCAGAGACTTGTAAGTGATTTATATAAGATATTCAAAGAAGTAAATGCTGAAGAAGTTCCAGTTGGAATGAAGTTACCAGAATCATTTAGTGAGTTCCTTGCTGACATGAAGAATAACCAATATGATGCCAAGACATTTGCTGTGAAGTTGAAGGCGACGGTAAGCTATTGATTATTTTCTATCTAACTTATCTTCTCTACCCCTAATGAGCCTTTTTCTGACAGTATAAGGGGTTATATGCTCCTTATTTCTATGATTAATTGCTGGATCTTTAGACATTTGCTGTGAAGTTAAAGGCGACGGTAAGCTATTGATATTTTCTGTCTAAACTTCTCTTCCCTACCGCTAATGAGCCTTTTTCTGACAGTAAAAGGGGTAATATGCTCCTTATTTCTATGATTAATTGCTGGATATTTCCTTGTTATTTAGTTTTTCCTGCATCATGTTACTTATTGCTTATTAAACTTTCAACTATGTTTATATCTAGTCTAAAAAAACTATGTTGGTACTATTCTTAGAAACAAGACAATGGCAGGCCATAATCATAAAGCAGTCCTGTCTTGATTTCCACTTATCTCCATTATTTGTTAAACATGTGATCCGATGCGATGTTGCTGTATCCAAAGTTGAATCAGGTGGCACTAGGTTATTCTAAAACCTATCCACTAAATGTTCATGGGTATCCGTTCAATTCAAAGTCAAGTTTGGTACAGCTTTCCAATGGCCACCTGAAACTTCTTCTATGTCTAGATTTGGATTGATCTTCAACCCAAAGAAGCAAGTCTGAATATTCCAATGCACAGCCCGCATCTGGAGTACTACTAATCTGGCATGTCAGGCTTCAGGCTTGGGCCAGCACCGCTTGTGTCAGTCCTACTATTTTGTGTGTGAGTATTTTCTTTATTCAATTGATTTAACTTTATTCCGATGTTGTACCTACTATATGCCAATTTAACTGTGGGTTTTGGGTCCTGTACACTTTCCCCCTTTTGTCACGGGTTTTGACTCGAGGGTTCTCTCAAGATGGTTGAGTTGCAAGGGATGCAGTTTAATGTTTGCACACACGGATCATTGTGATTCTGACAAACACCGTATTTCTGAACAAATCTGAATTGTATAATACTGGAGGTATCTAGTGACACCGATTTTATTCTGCAGTTGTTGTGAACTGTTTGGATGTCGTTAATTGCTTTGAAGTCTCTGCAACATGTCTTACTATGTCGTTCAGTTATTAAAAATGTTTCCTAAGAATTCATTCAACTCTTTTACAAATAAACAATTTGTCATTGCAGATGGAAAATATGGACAGGGAAGTAAAAAAATCAAGGCTGGCAGAACAGTTAAACAAGCATTTTGCAGCAAGTGCTATTCCAAAAGGCATTCATTGTCTTTCCTTACGGTTGACTGACGAGTACTCATCCAATGCTCACGCAAGGAAACAGCTTCCACCCCCGGAGTTATTACCGTCGCTCTATGAAAGCTCCTACCGTCATTTCGTTTTAGCCAGCGATAACATCCTTGCAGCTTCAGTTGTGGTCACTTCAGCTGCGAGATCTTCTCTAAGCCCTGATAGGATGGTCTTCCATGTCATCACTGATAAGAAGACGTATCCAGGGATGCACTCTTGGTTTGCCTTGTATCCTGTTCACCCTAGCATTGTTGAAGTGAAAAGTGTACACCAGTTTGACTGGTTAACAAGAGAAAACGTACCTGTTCTTGAAGCCATAGAGAATCACCATGGTGTCAGAAACCACTATCATGGGAATCATATTATTGGTACCAATGTCACTGACAACCCAAGGGTGTTTGCAGCAAAACTACAGGCCCGGAGTCCCAAGTACATATCTCTGCTGAATCATCTCCGCATATATCTGCCTGAGGTAAATTATCTTTATCATCTTAATTTGCCCCTGAAACTGATTATGGCATGAGAATGGTAAATTGTGTATAAAGAGGGAAATTAAGATGCAACACACCTGCATCGATATGGAATGGGGAAGATCTTTTGGATGAACCAAAGGATCTGATGAAGGAAAGAAAGCAAACATAATCTGCAAATTGTACCTTTCTCATTCCTTTTCCCTCAACATTGCCATCTTTGTGTAACAAAAGACAGCCTGATAAATACGCTTTTAGGCTTTTAGTAGTAAGGGGGTGCAGGTGTTGAGATGAAGTATTCTCAGAAAATGCTTAGTTGTTACATGAAAATGGAGATATTGTGATTTTTGGACAGATAAAACATTTTAATTTAATGATTAGTATAAGAAGAAACACTATGCTATAACCCTGAAGCAGGTCTCCTGGTTTATGGCTTGCCTGCCATTGACATAATTTTGCAGTAGGAAGAAATAACAAATACTTATATAGCATTTTTTTTTCTTTTGTTCTGCTATCGTAATTGCTAATAAGAAGAGGCATGACCTTAGTAGATCTAAATGGAGGACTCATGAGATGACTATAAAGATTTGAATAAATGATTTTTTGTTGTAGTTTGTTTCTTCTTCAGTTGTTTTGCTTGCAGTATTTCTGAACTGATGATCCTAGTTAAATTTTCACTACTGAGATACCATTCGAGGCAATAAACTGGACATAATATCCCTATTGGCCAGAAATATTGATGTTTCTCTTTTATTTGTAATCGAGTCTGCTAATACATGTTGAAAATGCACTTTTATATTCGATAACAGCTCTTCCCGAATCTCAACAAGGTGGTCTTTCTTGATGATGATGTTGTCATCCAGCGTGACTTGTCACCATTGTGGGACATTGATCTCGAGGGAAAAGTAAACGGGGCTGTGGAAACTTGTAAAGGCGAAGATGGATGGGTTATGTCTAAGCGCTTCAAGACATATTTTAATTTCTCCCATCCCCTCATATTCGCATATTTGGATCCTGATGAGTGTGCATGGGCCTTTGGGATGAATGTGTTCGATTTGGCTGCATGGAGGAGGACGGGAATCAGGGATACATATCATTATTGGGTGAAGGAGGTAACAATTTAACTCGTTTGCCATGTCAAACACATGTCATTAGCATTTGTAACATTTCACTTTCTATATGGTATTTTCTGTGCATTTCTCTTTTGATGTCATTTCAGTTTCTGAATTTTATATCAGTAAATGCACTTCTACTGATGACTTGTCTGCAAAACATTGCATTTCTTAAAACCTTAAACCATCTATAAATTGTAGCCATGGGTACATGACTCATGAGAAGTTCAAAGTTGAATGAATGCTTACCAAACAAACAAAATTAAAAATAAATGTACGAGTGGCAGAAAGAGAGGATCTCTCCTATTTAGGCTGTTAAGAGTCACCAATGACTCTTCTTCTTCTTTCTAGAAAATCTCCTCTTTCTCTAGAACTTTCTTCTATCTCTATCTTTCTAGATTTTCTTTCATTCATCATCCATAAATCTCTCATATCCTCTATCTCTAGATCCTTCTATGACCTACACTTTTCATTCTCTATCTATATAAGGGACATGACCACCCCATTTGGGATCATCACACAAGAGTGTGTCAAAGTGAAGTGTATCAAAATGTTGTGTGGTGCAGTGTTGTTAGTGTGAGAGAGTTGAAAAGTTTGTTGTGTGAGTGTTGTAATAAACTTTGTAAACATTAATCTTTGTGAGTTCGATAAAAGCACCCTATCTTACTCAACAATATAGTGTCGGAGTAAGACGGCCAGGGACCTTTTGTGAAGTGGTGTTCGATGTGTTCGTGATCAATACAGTAAGAGACTGTAACACTGCCGGTCTGGGACTACATGTTGGATCTAGTGAGCACCACTAATGGGATTGAAAAGCTCAACTACCACAATTATAAGAATTGGTAGAATCACATCAAATCCTACCAAGAAAGCCAAAATTTGTGGGAAATTGTCGGTGGTACTAAGACCACACCAACCGCAACCGCAAAGGAGAATGTTGACGTGTCGAGAAAATGGAAGATAAAGGCTGGGAAGGCGATGTACGTGCTTAAGACGACAATCGAGAACGAGTTGCTCGAGCACATTGAACATAGCACATTGAACATGCAGACATACCTCTAGCGGCATGGAGCACTTTCACAACTCTATTCTCTAAGAAAAATGATGACCGTCTTAAGTTCTTAGAGAATGAGTTAATGGCCACCACACAATATGGTATAACTATCGTCCAGTACTTTATGGAAATAAAGAATTTATGTCGTGGAATTTCTTAGTTAAATCCAGAGTCTAAATTAATGAGCAAAGTATAAGGAAAATTATTATTCATGATCTAAGATCCGAAATAGTGGATTTATCACGGCAGTCCAAGGGTGGCTAACACAACCTTCTCTTATAGAGTTGAATAACTTGTTGGCAAATCAAGAAACTCTGTGATGGGGACATCGTACCGCGCGCACGAAATTTTTGACACTTGTACAGGCGCAAGAAGCATCTCGGAAAAGACCCATCATTGCTCATGTGGTTTTGAGTTTGAGTTGACATTTTATTAGGTTTATTATAGTCCCACATTACTTATGGAGAGTTTTTTTTTTGGGTTCACATCTTTAGTCTCACATTGCCTGTGGGTTAGCATTTTGCTTTTTTGTATACCTATATATAAGCTTGTTCTTTTCATATGAGATGATGAAATAATCAATGAAAAATTGTCAGAAAAAAATTCTTGCGAGCTATTTTTTTTAGATTAGAGTGTGAAACCTAATTTTCCCCCTTCCTTCCTGGGCGTGTGAAATTCTAGGATGGTCGTCTGTCGAGCGTCTTTGACTTCCTCGTCGCCCCAACCTCATCGCCAAGCCGGCCGCCGTCCGACCCAGGAGGTACCAGTAGCTCCTCGCTATCCTGCCTCCCGTCTCGGTCGTCTGCCTTCCTCCCTTGGTGCAGCAGGCCATTCGCCGTCGGGTTGCACGTCGTCAGGCCGTCCGTCGCCAGGCCATCTGCCGTCAGGCCGTCGTCCGTCTACCATCGGTCGTAGATCCGACAACCAACATTCTTTTTCCTATCTAAAGATCCAGGTGCACCATTCCAACTTCTTTAATATTTGCGAAATCATCAATGTTAGGATAAAAAAATCTCTTTAATATTTTCAATCATTCATGACTGTTATTCTGCTTTGATTGTGAGGAACGGATCTGCTTGATGAATGACATTATATTTGCTAAAGAACTGATATTAAATTTGGAACTAAAATTGAGTATAATAAATTATATTAATTTTCTAATGAATCATGAATACAAGATTTGCAGCTATGATTGTGCTTCTTCTTAAAAAAAAAGACACTGAGATCCCAACATTGAACTTTAAATCTTCTGCTTAACTAGTCGTTCTTTATAACTTGTCATTGATTTTCGTTCATTCTGTTGATTTTCATAACCTGCACAACGTAGAGACATAAATTAGAGTAATCAAGACATGTATTACATCACTCTGGCCAAACAAATGACCGATGTTTCATTAAAGAATGAAGATGAGGCTCTTTTCAGCAATAAGAGAAGAGACTGACATAGAGGACAAAATGCTGTCAATGAGAAGAAAGAAGATAGAGCTGCAAGAAAGGAGTTACCGTACTAGGGGAGCTCCAAAAAACAAGGATAAGGATTTAGGTGACAGAATGGAGAATGTTACATCTGTGGCAAAAATGGTCACTTTGTAAGAGATTGCAGACTACGAAAAAATATGCCGAAGGCAACGTGGTGACATCTACTAGTTTCTAGGAGAACAACGAAGAAGAATGGGACTTTTTAGGCATTGTATGCGATGGTGAAACCAATAGGAAAAAATAGACTTTGAAAAGCAGTTTATTTATGACACAAGGGGCCCTCAGTTCTGTCACAGTTGAAGCGAAGGAATCTGCACTTTTAGCTATCTTGGATCCAAAGGCTATCAATTACCAGAATGTTTGGATAGTGGACTCTGGATGCTCCAATCACATGACTGGCGATAAGGAGACATTATTTAGTATGTTGGAGTACAGAGGAGGCAAAGTCGTGGTCATTTCGAACAATTCCAAGCTGCCGATCACTCATATCGGTAAGACTGTAATTGTTTCTCGCTTGAGTCATCATCTTCAGCTGCAAAACGTATACCACGTGCTAAGAATGAAAAAGAATCTCTTGTTAATATTACAATTGATGTAATGTCCCGCTTCACGCAGTGCATTGTGATGGTTTGTTATCTCGACCGGCTTGGATGGACTTGGATTGAAGCGAAGGAATCATGCAGAGTTTTTTGCAATAGGGACGAATTTGATTCGTCATATGGTGGGTTCCTGGCGATCTATCCCCGAGATACAACGAATCCTTCGATTCACTTCACCGTGCATCCGGTGGCGAATCCCACGAACGATCACAACCTTGCCCGAAGAATAGAGATTTGACGGAGGTGTTTTTGGAAGAATATAGGTTCTGGTGTTTTCCTTTTCTTTTTCGTCTCTGTACGATCGTTCTTTCGTTCCGAACAGAGAGCAAGAGAGAAGGAAAAACTGATTTCTGTTTTTGCAGATCTCAGGATCGTGTCCTGGATATATCTCTCACGTAACCTATCCCACTCTTTCCGTAACGGGATTACGTGAGAACGGTTCCGCGGAAGACCAGCAACCACCAGACCAAACAAAATTAAAAAATAAAATAAGTTAAGAAATTACCTTTGTACCCATGTCCGTTCCGCGGCGCGCAAGCGTGCAAAGTGCTAAGTGCGCGAATAATAAACGCATAAAAACGTGCATTAAATCGCGCACCCGCTCGCGGGTTGGATGAGATCTAGCCCATCCCCTACAAAGTCCACTTACCCACTAAGAGGGGTAAAGCAATATATGGAAAGGAGAATGACTTCTCCTTTCCCATGTGGGACTAAAAGAAAAGAGTTGCTTTTGTTGAATCATATGGTAAATAAATCTAACACAAAATGTATACCACGTGCTAAGAATGAAAAAGAATCTCTTGTTAATATTACAATTGATGTAATGTCCCGCTTCACGCAGTGCATTGTGATGGTTTGTTATCTCGACGGGCTTGGTTGGACTTGGATTGAAGCGGAGGAATCATGCAGAGTTTTTTGCAATAGGGACGAATTTGATTCGTCATATGGTAGGTTGTTTTGACCCTTCTTTCCTTTATCTTCACAATTAATGAAAATATGTTACTAGTCTTTGTTTCTATATGTTATGAGATTGTTAATGCTAAGTAAAAAAGAACCAAGATTAAAAAGAGTAATATCATTACGGTTAACTTGCTGTCATTGAACATGAAATATCAAATTGTTGTTATAGAAACATTAATTGTAGTACTTTTGTTATAGACATGGATAATTGTACTTCTGTTATAGGCA
The DNA here is from genome assembly GCA_036927795.1 of Iris macrosiphon. Lineage (NCBI taxonomy): Eukaryota > Viridiplantae > Streptophyta > Magnoliopsida > Asparagales > Iridaceae > Iris > Iris macrosiphon. The sequence continues at coordinate 56,220,252 of JAYESA010000018.1, forward strand.
TAGAATGTTGACTTGTTGTATTAGACTTGTGGAATATTGTACTATAGTCATAGTTTGAAGTATCGGCCGATACCGATCCGATACGGCCGATACCGATACCGTTTGGCATGTCCCGATTCGATACCGACCGATACCCGATACTGACTGGTACCGACATTAGAGGTCTCTTTTCCGGTCAATTCGGCAAAGAAAATTGAATTAAAAAGACCAATTAGCAAGGGTGTAAAAGCATAGCAAGGTTGTAAAAGCATATAAAAGAGGAAAACTTATCTATCACATATAAATTAATCGACAAGGGTGACTACTATTTCATTCAATTTCAAAAATACTAAGAAATAACACTGTAAATACTTTAAATTATGCATAAATGTATAAAATATATTTTCTAAAATGTTAATAATTTACTAATAGTTGTTTGCTTTCCGATAAAAAAAAATCCGATACTCCGATCCGAAACCGTTGATACTACCGATACCGCCGATCCCAATACTCATAGGAATGGACCGATACTGATTCCGATACCGATACTTTGAACCTTGACTATAGTATGGACAGGTAGAGTATTACATTGTTGTTTCAGAGATAGGATGTAGAAAATGTTTGGGACTGTTAAGTCGCCAGTATAGAAATTTCTGAACTAGGAAGTAAGTAAATGTTGTAATCCCTGGACTGGGAAGAATGGTGCGAGCGATGGTTCAATGAAGTATGGTAGTGGGGAAAAGAATGTGTGGCATAGTTATTTCAGTTTATGTACCATGAATATGTTTTATACTAAAACTGTTCATGTATTTGCATGGTCATTGGACAACTTGTGCACAATGTTTGACTTTCTCGAACGATTGCTTGGACACCGGAACCGGGTTGGCCTAGGGGGAACAAGGATAATAATGTTTAGTATAGGTAATTCGAGACCTTTAATGGGGTAGCTATCTGCACTGGAAGGATCACCATCTAACCATGACTAGTCCATGTTGACTTATGGTGTCAGTGACCGTTATATAGTTAGGCTGCATGCTAACGTCAATATGTTTACAAGCCTACATATCTGTTTGTAGGGACAAATTCATGACACTTATATTTTATGAAAGCTAACAACTGATGTAGGGACACATTTACGATATATTTATATATTATGAATGATAATATGGTTTACAGGAAAGGATAATAGTGTTGGGTAAGATTCGTTGTGTTGATGACACATTTATATTCATGTATATCTGTTTATGAAACTGTTAATCTATGGCACTTTATGCTTATGAATTTTTAACGGATCCTAAGGTAAAGAATGAGAAGACCATTTAATTATACTTTACTCACTCACACGATTACTGTGTTAGTTTAGGTGAGTTGGCTAGAGAGCGCTCACCAGTACATTCTCTAATGTGCTGATCCCCTCCTTCACAGGTTCAGGGAGTTGCTTGAACATGCTTTGGCATGAGAGCTCATTTGACAACTTGTAGTTGTTCGGCTGTAGATGTTTTCTTTGTATATAAATGGCATAATGTATGAAACGCCGTTGATTGTAATAGTTCTTCGAGTTGTAGGCCTTGTGGCATCGTTCATTGTAATAAGATCCATTATTTATAATCGAGTTATTTTTTTGGCTAAGAGCCATTGTAATTTCACTGCAAAGTTATGAATAAAGAGAATCGTTTTTCATATATATCTTGTGTCTATCAACTTTTCTGTTTATTTCCGCTTCAATGACTTTATTTTCTGAGATGTTTTATCGACCGTATTTGTTCTCGTCTTGTATTAGTGCAATTTAGACTTGTAAGATATCGAAACTGGAACTGGAACGTGATAATTGACAATCTCGAAAAATTGTGTGGTATTCGGCCCATAGGATGTTAAGGTATATCGAAATCTTCGATTGTCAGATATGTTAATAATAAAAGGGAAACATGTGGAGTCTAATATATGTCGTGTTAGCTGAATTAACATATATAGATAAGACTCGAAAGAATGAGAATGCAGATCTTTGGCACGTATGACTAGGGTATATAAGCTATCATAACTTGAAGGTCATGATGAATAAGTCTATGCTCATGGGTCTCTCAACTAGACATTCTGGGAGATACATTTTGTGCAGACTGCCATTATGGTAAAGCAAATCAACTTTCTTATAAGGAGTCAAAGTTGAGAGCTAGAGAACCCTTAAAGCTTGTTCACTCTGATGTGTTTGACCCGGTGAAGCAAGCATTAATTTGAGGAATGCACTATATGTTGACGTTAGGTATGTATGGGTTTACTTTCTCAAACAAAAATGAGAAGTTTTATCTAAATTCAAAGAGTTCAGAGAGAAAGTTGAAGGAGAAGTTGGATAGAAGATTTGATGTTTGCGGACGAATAACGGAAAGGAGTATACGTCTCATGAATTCTCAAACCATCTTAGAGAATGGATAATCAGACGGCAACTGACATGTCCTAGCACTCTATAACAAAATGGTGTCGTTGAGAGGAAGAACCGGCACCTTGTAGAAATCTGTCGGAGTATGTTACATGTCAAGAACGTACTAAGCCGATTTTGGGATAAGTATATTGTCACGTTCCAGTCCCAAAATAGCTAGAAGCCGAACCGATTACCAACCGAAAGCTGAATGTTTGATCTACGGTGATCCTCGAGAAATCGATCCTCTGTCTTAAGCAAAGAAAAAGAATGAGTTGAGATGTGAGAAAAAGAGAGAGATCGACCTAAGACGAATTCAGCTGATCTACGACCACCCTCGCTACTAAAAATAAGAAAGTCTAGACGGGTGACGTATCAACTAGAACTACTCGGTTAGCTCTTTTCTCCTTGTTCCGAAGATTTCCTGAAAGAAGCAAGCCTACCATTTCTCAACATTTGACGAGAGCTCGGGATTGTCGAATGCCAGTCCATTTTGACTCTTCTCTGAATCTTCGAACGAAATGGTTGAGCTAGAAGGGCTCCACTCGAACGTCCATGGATTTTATCATCAACTTGATGAATTAATTTTAGGATATAGGACTTTCCTATTTGAACAGGTTGTTCAAAAGATCCCCTGTTCTTCCATCAAATATTCTGCTTTTTCCCGGATACTCGGGTTCAAATACCCATGGATTTTTTGTTTGCTTACTGGCGGAATATAATTCGATCAAACTCTTCTTTAGACCTGAGGGTGGGCATGAATGGAGCTTCTTGAATTGGTCTAGCCTAGGAATGGGAATAGTTGTTGCCCTTCAATAGAAAAAGAAAGAAGGTGGTCACCAGTCCGCTTCTTTAGAATCGTAGTAGCGCCCTTTGAAGGATTTTTTTAGCTATAACTAGAAAGAGTTCTAGAATGGGTTTTCACACTCTGTAGCTCTAGTTGTAGGCCATGTAGTGGTCTGGTCGGCCTTTCTAATGAACGCGGAACCCTCCTTGCCCCGTTCTTGGTCACCCTGCTCAGCCATATATGGCTGAATCTGACTCTTCTTCGAACACTCCGGAAATCAAAGTGAACACTTATTATAATCGTCTGGAAGGCTTTTCTTGTTTTTTCCAGCGGTTATTGCTTTATGAAAGATCGGTTCTTGGTGTAGTCCTGGGTATATAGTCTCCTCGCCCGCTTACACTTTGGTTGATAAAAGTTACTTCGGCATTAATAAAAGTAAAATTCAATCACCCGACACGATCATACGAGGTCACAATTCACCCAATACGATCATTGCCTACGAGGGAAAGTACTCCAGCGGTGTCCGGTGGTTGGTGTAGGACCGGAGTACTTGGCAATGGCGAACATGGCGGCTAGAAATGCTGGCGCGCGACCGAGAAAGGGGTGCGGGAATCGTCCGTCGCAGGACGCCGGCTGGTTGTTTCGAGAAAAGGGGGTCGACTGTTTCGTGAAAGGGGAAAAGGAATAGGAAATGATGAATATGATTTTGATTAGGAATAAATTAGGAATGAATTATTAGGAATGAATGTGGAATTGATTAGGGGTTTAAATTTCGAAAATAAACCTAACATATTTATCTACTAAAATTAGTATACATACCAATTTCTATTATTTCGAAACCAAATATATATATATATATATATATATATATATATATATATATTCTATCCAACTTATAAAAATTTCGTCCTCGAAATTAAACTAAACACGGTATAAAAGAATAAGAGAATTCACCGCGGGAAAGTCAAATACGACTAGTCGTACCGGGTTTCTAGAAAGGATGGAGGATGTGGTTACCAATATGATCCTAGTATGACGTTACATTCTAAAAGCTAAGGTATACTTAGTTCGAGACACTACCCAACTTATACAAATTTGGTTAGCAGTGAAAACTCTTATCATGATCCCACTTACAAGATTTCTAGACAAGGTCTATATTTCCAAGTAAAATACATGATTATTAGGCATTATTGACTGTAGTCAAAGACTCTCTAAAGCAACCTAGGTACTATCATGGTGCTATTGGGTAAGAATTTTTTTACTAATTCACATTGCTCCTAAATAGGTTTTGCCTTCAACATGACAAAAGAAAATGACTTGGTCGGATATAATTAGGACGAGGTGGTACAGAGGGATTCGATCATCGCATGGCATGGATGGCGAAGAGACAAGATCGAAGAATCATGAAAAGAAGAATTTGCAGACCAAGATAAGGAAGAATTATAGTAAGTGAAAGAAGTATTTTCACAGTATTGAATCCAAAGATAAGGCACGATTAGGTAGTCGTATGGAAGATTTAAGTCATAATGACTAAGAGAATTGGAATAGAAAAAGAACTGATATCTACGGTGATATGCATATTATACACGAGGGGTTCCTACAAAAGAGTTTGTTTTCAAAATTATGACATGACTAACGAAAAAATAATTATTTTACTCAATTGCATAATTAGAATGATCTGTTAGTGCAACATCACAAGACTATAATTATGGAAGAAGATAAGCAACTCAAGATAGAAGGATAGTGGTACGGTCGATGGTGAACTACAATTTCTGGTTACTAGAACAATCATGAGTTTCAGATTGTCTACTGAAGAAGTTGCACACCTTCTCATACTAGTGTATAGTCTATCTGTCCTGGTTTTCTAGGATAACATTTGATTCTTAAGAATTTGACTAGCAAAACTTAAAGTCAGAATCTAACTTATATCACCTATCAATCTTATATTTTATCTTCTCTCCAACTAGTTCACTCAAATCCTATGGCATAGTTTCCTCAAACGTCGCTTCCAACAACATATTGTTAAAATGATGAGAATGTAATTTACCAAGGTCTTTGATCATCCTTGACCCTTTTTTCCGTTTATAATGCAACTTCATTTCCAATTTTTTTTATCCACGAACTTAAATCCTAGGTACAATTTATCAATCTATTTAAGAACACTCTACTATTTTATTCTCATTCCAATCTTGAAATTTCATTTCCCTTTTTATCTCATGCTATTATGTTGCTTTTTTGGTTCCTGAAAGTTTCTCAAAATAATCTATCATACTACCAATTGTTATTGTATTATCACAATCTTATATAAGATATCCATTACCTAACATTCCTATCATTCATCACAGAAATTGTACATCTTATTTCCTCGAGCTAATCTTCTTCTTCTTTTTTGAGTCTCGGCCCTTAAGGTTGAATTTATTGCACACAACTTGCTTAAGTCACTCACTCCTAGTAATCCTCATCACGTCGTTACAGATAATCCTGGTTTTCAATTTACCTTACGTCACTTATAAATTTCCAACTTTATTCAAATTAAAATTTCTTGCAATTCCATCCTTGCCCATCTTCAATTATTCTATATAAACATAATACTCTTATTATTCTTCCCTCTTTATAACCACTATGGGTACCATAATAACTATTCTAATTACAATCCTTTTGGGATTCCTAGCTAACTTGTATCTATCAAGGGTTTATCACAACTATGGTTTACTAGTCTATTCAAGGTAAGATCCCTAACTCTAATCTCCATTTCTTATTTATGACTACTTACAGAAGATAGAAAAAGCACAATCAATCCTTAAATTCTATACTATATTTCTATAAGTTATATTTCATATATATTTTTTCATACGATTGGCAATATAACCTTTCTAGCTATAGATAAGCAATATGCAATCCTTACAAGTATGTCTAACCATCTTATACCTAACTCATTAGATAAGAGTTAAGGCTAAGCTAGGCAGGTGATTAATTCTAATCCCTTGACAACTATTCATCTGTTGAGAAAATCTTCCAGTCATGGCTTTTGATTGACCATATTTATTCTAATCCATTGTAAATGAGAAATATGTGTCTAGATCTTACACAAACTTATCAACTCCATCCAGTATCCCAATGCACTATTGTTCACCTTTGCCTTTTCTATTATAACATGTCATTCTTGAATGATCATCTAGTATTTATCTTTATTTTGAGAGTCCTCTTGGCCAGGCTACTACCATATTTCAATTTCACTCTCCAACACAAGCATGAAGTATTGATTATCTCTTCCAAATGATAAATTTTTCGAACTCAATATAACAAATAAATTTCTATACAGGCTTAGGTCTAGTCTTAAGTACAAGGCTTATCGAACTATTCTAGCCATAACGGGATTCTCATGTCATACTTTCTAAAGTTTTCCCTAAGGGTGGTCCTAATTTTTTGTTTAGGGAGCTACAACTAATCCCAAAGTTCAAATGTATATTTTCTCAAATAGTATTTCTAGTCAATTCAGTCATCACGAAAAAAAATCTTTCTTATCGTCTAACCAATCTTCACGAATGTGTAACAACCAACTCTATCTTCTTAAATAAATGGTAGGAGTTTATATCCATTGATAAAAGAAATTTTTTCTACTAGGGCTAAACCTCATATATAAAATCCAAACTGTCATTCCGTTCTAATCGTCTATCTAGTAGAGGCATCTATCTAACCATTCCTAACTAAGATAATCACCCACCTCAGAAATATTATGTCAACCTTGTTTCTATCATACAACAAAAAATGTAACCGAAAAAGGTTCATCAAGCACGAGTATTCGTCTTTCTAAAACAGAGGAAGACGAGAAACAATAATAGGGAGTTCAAGAAGGATATGGTCGAATTCAATTACGAGGTTCAAAGGCGATAGTTAAAATCAACGGAAGTTTTAATAGAAATTGTGGATTGAAATCCTAATAACTTGTCCTAATTCGGGCCCGTTCGGTACAGTAACATAACCGAAACGATATGATCTCGACCTGCATGGACCACCATAGAATCCATATCACGCTCAAGTCCGAAAATACATAGGAACAGAGTACATGGCAATGGCTAGCGGGACGATTGGAAGCGCTGGCGCGCGACCGAGAAGGGGGTGCGGGGGCCATCGACCGCGGGACGCTGGTTGGCTATTTCGAGAAAAGGGGTATTCGGCTGCTTCGTGAAAGGGAGAAAAGGAATATAAAATTGATTAGAAATAAATTAGGAAAGAATTATTTGGAATGAATAAGGAATTGATTAGGAGTTTGGAATTCGAAAATAAACCTAACATATTTATCTACTAAAATAAGTATACATACCAATTTCTATTATTCTGAACCCAATTAACTTATATATATATATATATATATATATATATATATATATATATATATATATATATATATGCCAATGACTCTCTAGCCTAGTGGTTAGTGGAGAGGCATGCGGTCCGGGTGGTCAAGTGTTCGAGTCCCATTGGGAGAGTGGAAGGGATTAATTACCAAGGGCCAATGTGCCCCTTTCTAAATATATATATGTACATATATAGATAATCGTAAATATATATATACATAAAAAGGGGGGTTTACATGTATGAAGACATCATCTCACATGATCAATACTACTGCAAGCTATGCTGAGGTTGGTCTTACTTTTCCAGAAGTTATGGAGCAAGAAACCCACGGTAAGTCACTTCCGAGTTGTATGTTGTGTGTTTGTGCCTGATCATCTGCGAGGCAAGTTCGACGAGAAGACGATTCAGTGTATCTTTATGGGGTATCACAGTGAAAGAAAAGGATGTAAATGTGATCCCACAACAAATCGGTGCTACACATCCAGAAATGTAGTCTTTGACGAAGCGTCATCTTGGTGATAACCACATGAGGTGGTACTTTTTGATACGAAGAATTTGGAAGAACTATTACAAGAAAAAGGAGAGAAGAACTGCTGAGACAGGAGTTGCAGCCAGAACCTGAGACTATAGAAGGACCGGTTGTTGACGAAGAGCATGCAACTTTAGAATCTCCTTCACTTAAAATCCATGGAAAATTAGTGTTCATCGTAAAGTTCTAGAGGAATATCAACCTATCATCAATAGGTAAAGTTCTAGAGAAAGATCAACCTAGTCAACAAGAGGCTGAGAATAAGACACCATTCCTCAGAAGAACGACTAGACAACGAAAATTGAATCCAAAATATGCTAATGCTGCTATTGCTAAAGAAGATAATGTTAAGGAGCCAACAACTTTTGAAGAGGCTTTCGAAATCATGGAGTGGGAGAAGGCAAGAAGAGTTTGAAGCAATAAGAACTGGTGATCAAGGAGCAGACATGTTCACTAAGATGTTGAACACATCAAAGTTTGAAGAACTCCGAAGGAAGTTCGACATGACTAACAAAGCTCAGCTAAAAGAAAAGAGTCAGTGTTGAGGGGAGTGTTAAGAGTCACCACTAACTCTTCTTCTTTCTAGAAATCTCCCCTTTCTCTCTCTATAGAACTTTCTTCTCTCTCTCAATTTTCTAGATTTCCCCCCTTCATTCCTCTTCCATAAATCTCTTCTATCTCTAGATCCTTCTATGATCTAGACTTTTCATTTTCTATCTATAAAAGGGGTATGACCATCCCATTTGGCATCATCACACAAGAGTGTCAAAGTAACGTGTGTGTCTTAGAGAGTGTTTGTGCTATAGTATTGTTAGTGTGCGAGTGTTCTAGTGAGTGTACAAAAGTTTGTTGTGTGAGTGTTGTAATAAACTTTGTAGACATCAATTTTTGCGAGTTCAATAAAATCATCCTATCTTACTCAATCCATGTACCATTACTTTGATGTACATGCAAGGAAAACTTATAAAAATTGTGCCAGATAAGCACGGATTGAGATTATAGGTTCACACTTGGCTAAAATTCTGTAAGAATGCAGATTCAATGATTTTGGCTGCAGAAACTAAATCAAGAAGTATAAAAGATCCAATTATAAAGAAAGAAAGAAAGAAAGAAAACACTAAAATGGAAAACATAAATAGGAGAAGTACTTCAACATAAATGATTAATTTGTGATGCTACATGATGGAGCATTTGCTTTCAGTTATAATAGAAGAGAAACTGGCAGGAAAGTGTGTCAAAATATATTTAAGAACTCCAAAATGCCATTCTAATAACATATCATGATGTAATACAACAACCTCCTGCGAGGTCGGTCAATATATGGAAGGTAATCATGCACATATGACCATGCACTTGTCTATTATACTGATCAAGGTTCAGAATGTGAATTTTGCCCGGCTGTTTGGGACTGAATGGCTGTAATCTCAATTAATATAAAGTATTTCTGCTCTGAACATCTTACTATATTATTGTCAGGAGTTTGCAGATTGTAAATTGTTAACCCATCAAGTTTAGCAGAATGTAAAAGAAAAGTTGCATAAATTAGGAAATAGTGGACCTTATTCCTATCGAGATGGTTTGTACATTTAACCAGTGAAATCCTTGACAATTACACCCCATGGTTTTCCCACTTTATTTGACAATTTTTCATGCTTGCCATGTGTCCCTCTGATACACCACATCCCTTACAGATGTTTATTAGATATTTTGGACACTTAAAACAGTCCTTATTAAATTTGCAAGGTTTCCTTTCTACTACATCAATATGAACTTAAATATACTCTCAATAAACTGCCCACATTTTACCTTACAAGTCCCTTTTGTTTGCAGAATATAAAGTCCAACTTGACTTTATGGAAGCTCGGAACATTGCCCCCAGCACTGATAGCTTTCATGGGCAACGTACACCCCATCGACCCCTCATGGCATATGTTAGGTCTTGGCTACCAGGAGAAGTCTGACCTTCATAGTGTAAGGAATGCCGCAGTGATCCACTACAATGGGCAGTGTAAGCCGTGGCTAGAGATTGGATACAAACACCTCCAGCCTTTCTGGACAAAGCATGTAAACTACTCAAATGACTTCATAAGGAACTGCCATATTTTGGAGCCTGAAGAATAGAGATACAAGGGCAGGATTTTCTCGAGACATTCTTTACGAAATCAAGAAATGGGTGGCACGAGTGATGCAGTTTGAACCTAGAAGCATTGCCCGGCCTTACCAATTAATAGGACTGACAGCATTGTGGTGGCATGGGGATTCTTTTCATTTGTATCATATTGATCAGAGGGTAGTTCCTCTTCAAACTAGAACTGCAATTGGTTTTGGTCTATAGTAGCAACGGAAGAGAAGGGCACCGTCGCAATCACGGTGATTGGAGCCGCAGACTGAAGGACCAGTTCATACAGCAGAAAACAGCAGCTTTGACTCATACTATTTTTTCGTACTTTCTTTTCCCTTCCCACAGTTTTCCTTCACCTTCAATTTTTTGTTGATTTTGGTAATATATTCATCTGTTTAGGCTATCTAAAGATATTAATTGTATCTCATTAGAATTTTTGGGGGATGTTAGGTTATATGTTACCATTCATGAGATATTGAAAATGTGCAGATATTTTTTTGCTAGGCTCTCAGTGTTTGTACTTGATTATCATTATTGCTTCTTTCTTTCTACTACAAATGTGTTTTTTACTTTACATCAAATCATATAATTTCTCCAACTTATGCGTATTTTACAGGGTTATTTAGTTTTAGGGTCTCGTATAATATTAAAATTTTGTATTCATGTCTCTATATTGTCCAGAATAGAATTTGAATTTTGTCCTAACGGTTAACTTGGACCGACCATCTAAAATAGAGACCTAAATACAAAATTTGAATATTATACTATACCCTAAAATAAACGAAAATATGTAAGGGTTATGTGATTTGGGTTATTTATTTTTGTATGATGGAGGTTGTGTGTTAGTTTTGTCATGACCAATCGAGAATGAGACATGTGATATTGTTGTTTGCTTCTATCCTAATATCAGTAGTCACACAACCATCATGGCAGCAGTTTTGATGGCAGTAGTTTTGATAGGGACAATTTTATGGGCGCATTGTGTATCGTCAGATGTCTCTTGTCCCGGTCACATTGTTGAATGCTTGCAACTCTGAGTCCCGAAGGGTTGTGTGACTGTTGAGATCATGATAGAAGCAAACAACACTGTCACAAGTCTCATTCTTGACAGAAATAATAACTTTTACCATGTAAAACTAAATAATTTAAGTCACACAACCTTCACTTATTTTTGTTTAGTTTTAGGGTCTAGTATAATATTCAAATTTTGTATTTAGATCTCTATTTTGGACAGTAAATTCAAGTCAACTGTTAGGACGAGTGCCAAACCCTGTTCTGGATAATATGAAGACATAAACTTAAATTTTCAATATACCTTAAAACTAAATTGTTGGCCCAAATTGGTCACAGTTAACTTGATTTTGATAATCGACTAAACATTGGTTCGATATGACTCAATACGGTGTAACTGAAGATCATCACATGAAGCCAATTACTGTTATAGATCACATGACAAGAATGCAAGTTTTGTTGTCTAGTCTTTTTACTTTAGTCTACTCAAACTAGACGAAAGAAAGAGCTTCGGATTCTAGTTCAAACCATGAACCATATTGGCCAAAAGTTTACCAAAAACTATCCAATTCCAGAACCAAAACATAAACATTCTGACCCAACAGAGATCGAACTCGGGTGAATTCGGTCCCCTGTGACCCAGTTTTGGCAGTTCCTAATTTGACTCCTTCCTTCAGGAGAACATTGTGCCAATGTTTGATTTTTTGAACGTTGGGGGACCGACCTTTGCCCGAACTCGGTCCCCCTACATCCCTATAAATACCTATTATTTCACTCATCTTTCATCAACTCATTCACTTGTTATTATATCATTCCCTGAGCTATAAACCTTTCCATCACCAAGAGCAACTCCCTTAGCCTTCTAAGTGCCAAGTGCGATCTCAGTTAGAAGTCTTCATCGAGTTGTAAAGCTTGGAACTCCAAGTTCTCTTTCATTTCAAGTATTGAAGTCAACATGTCCTTCGGATCAAAGCATGTAGTTGTAAGAAGTCAGCGTGCTATTCAGATCAAAGCACGTGCTGTAAGCTATTTGTTCAAATAGTGGATTAACACCGGACAAGAGTTTCTGGGACTAGACTGCCCTCCATAAGGGATACCAGTACACATCACGGTTTTTGCATTTGTGACTTCTTAATCCTTACATTTTTCTATACTTGCATGCTAAAAAATTTTAGTTGGTATTATTGCATTGTTTTTATTGTTGATTAATGTCTTAACTCTATTCACCCCTTTCTAGAGTTGCCTACAATTGGTATCAAAGCAAAGTTCTCTATTTTTATAGGCTTAACATCCTAAGAGTAGATCTAATGGCAACTATTAAATCCATTTACACCAACAATGGTGAATGACGATCTACAAATAGGTCACCCATATTTGATGGCACCAACTACACGTATTGGAAAACACGTATGAATTTTTTTTAATCTCAAGTCACTAGATTTTGATCTATGGTCTATTATAATTGATGGCTACAAAAAGCCTGCAAGAATTATTATAGATGGAATCTTGTTGAAAAGTCTAATGATAGATACACTGAGCTTGAAAAGAAACAAGCTAATCTCGATGCTAAAGCTATAAATGCATTATTTTGTGCTGTAGACATGACTGAGTTTAATAGAGTATCTACATGTACTACTTCTTATGATGTTTGAAAAATTCTTGAGGTAACTCATGAAGGAACTTCACAAGTGAAGGAATCCAAAATTAGTAGACTAACACAAGAATATAAGACATTCAAAATGAAGCCTAATGAGACTTACATAAATGTTTATACGTTTCCTTGATATTGTTAATCCTCTTTCTTCTCTTGGCAAGGAATATAACAATCATGAAAAGATACGCAAAGTGCTTCGGGGACTCACCAAGAACTGGAACCCTAAAGCAACGATGATCATAGAAGTAAACGACCTCATCGTCATGACTCTTGAGACACTCGTGGGTAAGTTAATGATACGTGAACTGGATCTCAAAGAGCAAGAAGAATCAACGTCCAAGGAGAAAATTATAGCATTCAAAGCGCATCACAAGAAGATCTCTGAAGATGAAAGTGAGGATGATGATTCAGACGATGAGGAGTTGACCCTAATTTCCAGGAACTTTAAAAGATTTATGAAGCTTGAAAGATCAAATCGATAGAAGGACTACAAAGATGAAGAAGCTGTGTACTACAACTACAAGAAGACTGGCCACATAAAGAAGGGTTGCCCTACTACAAAGAAGGGAAATCTCTATGAACGTACAAGCAGGCTCTTCATTTCGCAAATACGCTAACACAAGTATATGGCACGAGAGCGAAAAAAATGACTCCGAAGAAGAAGAAACTCCTCGTAATACTGCAAATATATGCCTAGTGGCATTAGCAAATGAGGTGGACCAACCCTCGCATGTAAGCAACAAGTAGATCCTTGATATCGGTTGCTCACGACATATGACTGGTAATGCTACCCTATTTTCAACGCTATCGATGAAGAAAGAAGGATACGTCTCCTTTGGTAATAATCTAAAAGGACACTATTGCAAAGATACTAACAAAGAAGGATACATCTACAATAGCTAGATCTTCTGGTAAGATTACTTATGAAGGTGTTAGAGAAGATAATATTTATATTTTCTATCTATCGAAAGATACTAACAATGCAGGTATATGTCTTTATGCTAACAAAAATAAAAGTTGGCTATGACATATGGGTCTAGGACACATAAGCATGGACACTATTGCAAAATTATCGTTAAAGAAGTTGGTAAGAGGCTTGCCAAAAATCACATATAAAAAGGATATAATTTGTGTCGACTGTAAAAAGAACAAATCAACTCGATCCTCTTTTAAATCCATAAACACTGTAAATACATCTAGACCTCTTCAACTCCTTCACATGGATTTATTTGGACCTAGTAGAGTCGCTAGTCTTGGCGGTAAGCTATATGCTTTTGTAATTGTTGATGATTTTTCAAGATTTACTTGGGTTTTATTTCTTGCAAATAAAAGTGAGACATTTTCTAAATTTGTGACATTTTGCAAAAAGGTTCAAAATAAAAAAAGGCTTTATGATTACTCTAATCCGAAGTGATCATAGAGACGAATTTGAAAATGATGATTTCAAAAGTTTTTGTGATTCAAATGGATTTTCACATAAATTTTCTTGTCCTAGAACTCTTCAAAAAAATGGTGTTGTGGAGTGAAAGAATAGAACTCTTGGCGATATGGCTAGAGTCATGTTAAATTAGTTTAACCTTCCAAAATATTTTTGGACAAAAGTTGTCAATACAACATGCCATGTTTTAAATAAGATTCTTATTCGACCTATATTGAAGAAGACTCCCTATGAACTTTGGTTTGGTAGAGTTCCTACTATTAGCTATTTTAAAGTTTTTTGTTGGAGATGCTTTATTTTGAATACCAAGGATAATTTGGATAAATTTGATTATAAAGTTGATGAAGGAATTTTTCTTGGTTATGCTGCCAAGAGTAAAGATTTTTAGGTTTTTAATAAGCATTATTTGATTGTTGAGGAATCTATAAATGTTACTTTTGGTGATCTTAACAATCAAATGTCAAGTGATAGTGATGACAAAGATGTCAGAACAACATACAACAAAGAAACAGCTCATGAAGATGCAACAACTGGTACAACTAGTAGAAGCATAAAAATTATGCCTCCAAAAGAATGACAGAGCCAAAATGAGTATGGTGCACTTCTTTACAAAACAAATCTAAAAGAAGAGTGGCGCACTCTATTAATATTTCAAAGTATGGTGCACCCTCCTAAAGAGCAAAATAATGGCGCACTTTTGAACCATTTTTCATTCAACTCAATGAAGGCAGGCGCACAATCTTCATGTCTTCTTTCGCCCCACACTTAATGCAGTGAATCTGACAGACTGGCACAACAGTCGAGAAGGTCGGAGTCATTATTACAAAAAGATCTTCGACACGCAGACCCACATTGTCATTTAGTGGACAATCTGGCCAGATTCTAACAAAATACGCCAGTATGGCTACCTCTTTCAAATGTCAACAGAATGCGCCAGTATGGATACCTCTTCCAAAATTTAGCTAAATGCGCCAATATGGCTACCTCCTCCAAGTTGTAGCAGAACGCGCCGGTATGGCTACTTCCTCCAAGTTGCAGCAAAATGCGCCATTATGGCTACCTCTTCCAAAGATCAGCAAAGTGTGCCAGTATGGCTGCCTCTATTAAACTTTACCAAAATGCGCCATTGTTATCGGACTTCTTCAATAATGCGCCTAGGATCTTAATTGACAGTGAGCAGTTATGATTACATGTCTTTTATGCTATATTTCTCGTAAAACGAGCACAAATAACTGTCCCCACAACCTAAGTTTTCTCGTGTAGAAAGCCACGTGTCAAGCAGGCAGTACGATGTGCTCCCACTCAGCAGAACGTAGATTACGAAACTGTCAAAAGTGCACGCACAGTGGCAAATACAGTGCAAATTGCCCAAAGTGCGGGTACACTTCTATAACCGCTCCTAAAGGTTATAAATGTAGGCTCAATTCTTCCTTCACACACACACAGAAAGAGGGAGGGAAAGAAAGAAGAGCTTCTTATGTTGTTATTACCAGAGCCTTCTTGCCTTCAAGTTCTCGGGTGCTCGTGTTCTTGCATTTCTTCACCGTCGAGTGGTCCAAGGAGTAAAGTGATCGACTGTAGATCAGATCTCCATAGCTATACTTTTCCAGAACCATTGTACTTTAGATTCTTGTATAGGATTTATTGTACCCCTTTTTCTTTTCTCTCAAGTTTGCGAAACAAAGTTCGTTCAACTTTTTGTTTATGGAAAACAAAATGGCAACTTTGTTGGAGACGGTCTTCTCCTCTGACGAGAAGGTAGTAGCTCAACTCGATACCGTGTTGTTGGGAACAATGTAGAAGACACTGGTTGTGAACTTCAATCAGCAAGCCTATGAAAAAATGCTCACTGGGGTAGCCTTAACCCCTCATCCGCGATTACAACCAAGTTGAAGTAGGAGCACAAGACTTGGCTGCCCAAGCCTCGTTCTTCTTACCTCGATGTTGTTGTCAATAAGGGGAAGGAAATCTTAACCGCCACCAACAATGACTCAATTGTTGTCTCTACATCCCCAGTCTGTGACTTGGTGGATACTTCTACTAGTTTATCTCCTGTCGTTGACTTGGTGGATACCCTGTTAGCCATGTCGTTGTGCCAACTAAGGGGAACAAACCGTAAATTTCATCGAGTCACTGATATTCCTGTTAGTGACTCGATGAAACGCACTCCTGACCTGCTAGAATTTCCTGACCTGGATTACTTGAACGATTAAGATAACTTTTCGTGGTTGATTGCTTGTCCCTGTCCTGATTATACTTGTCAAGCTACTGTCCAGTGTTGTATTATGTCTAAGGCAGATTCCTGAGCACCACGGTCGAGAATTCTTGATAATTTGTCTAGGCTAACAATTAGAATAATAATCTAGAAAGCATCTAAAGAGATTTTCTGGCTACATGCAATCTCGGTATCCCAGCGACACCTGATGGATTTGGAGCTCTCCGTCGTGAGGGGTACACTTCCAGCACATCAACGAGTATTGCACTACCAGAGAAATGATTATACCTGATTAATTTATATTATGTATCTTTTCGTCTGGATAACCCAGATGTCTGCTTGGCATGTGGCTGTAAGGAATCTCAATTGCAGATGCTAGAAATTAGGGTTGTGATAACCCTAGTTAGCTAATGGTAGCAAGCCGTAGGGCATGAATGGCCGTGATTGGTTAATTTTCTAGTCTATTCCTGTCTCGCTTCATCCAGTTACCGATCATGAGTAGTAACTTGATTACTAATTCCCGGTACCGTAGTGCCTTAAATCCTGATCCGACCGAGATATGCACTATATATTTGGGCTTGTGGCTATTCTGTCTGAGTCGTAGCTTGGTATTAAGAATCTTCGGCATCCTCTTGTCATAAACAAAATGTGATGATCCTTTCTAACTTATGGATATGCCTCTATTGAAACGAGTCTAATATTTTTCGTGCTTTGTTGCTTGGTTTTCTTGATGTCGCTTTGGGATTTTGTTTTGGTATTGCTTTCGATTTGCTTGGTTTTCGCTATTGGATTTTTCGCTTGGAGCTTTGGTTGTTGGGGAGTTCGGTAGAAAGGATAGGCAAAATAATTTTAACCCGGTGCTCGTGCTATTGCAGGTCCGCATAACTGACGTTTGATCGTCTCTAGGTGGGACTCCTCTCATTACTTCCCTTAATCGGTGGGTGGTTCAGACCCTTCTTTCCTACTTCTTCATGTCCACATCTCTAATGATTCAAATATTCAATCAATGATGCCCGACTGAACACCTAGGAAATCTTTAGCCACAATGCATGCCAGCCACTAAAAAAGGAACATGGCAATTGTAGACTAACTTGTATATTCATGTACACGATCTAAACACGAGCTCCGAAATACAAGGGACAGTAGTGGTTCGAAACCAAGGAACTGCCTAATGGAATGCGACATCTGAAATATTGATTGCGGCCTGGTGCCTTGGAGAGTTTGGACCAACGGGAGACAAAAAAAATCTGAATACGGCTTTGAGAAAATATAAACTGTTGCATAAGTATATATATATTGCTGCTTTACTTCTTCTGTTTTATCTCATGCATTGTATGATAGTTGAATTGTTCACGCATTTGCATGGTCTGGGATACCTTGTGCACAAGGTTTGGTATTTCCTCGAAACAGTATTCTGGGACACTGGAACCGTATCGCCCCGGGGGAAAATATTTGATCGTGCTAGTCGCGATGCACTACGGGACCTTCAGCAGGGTTTGCTACCCTGGCTGACAGGGCATGCCACAATGCCTTGGATAAGTCCCCATGGTATCGATTACACCAATGACCGCATATAGATAGAACACATGTTAATCTATTGTCTTGTGCAGATGGTAAGTATATTTGTGTTTCGGTGCAGAGAAGGCGCGCATCGGTTGAGTAAGCGACCGATGTGCTTTATGGGTTCAACGTTATTTGTTCCTCTAAAATCATGCAACTAAAATAAACTAAATTCACTTAGTTCTTAATAGCAAGATCATTATAATGCACGCTCGCCCCTAATAAGAAAGTATTAATTTAGTCGAGTATGTTCATCCCATTCACTAGTACAAGCTGAGTACTGACCCATATTGTGGGCAAACATTTCAGGTACTCAGGGTGTGCAACGCTAGTGGATAGACGAGAAGGCATTAGAAGCTCTTCTATTTTGAAGTATAGTTGAAGCCAGTTTATTTTAGATGCGTGGATTTTCAATCTATACAAGGGAGTAATGTAGGGACGACAAGGCTTATCTGATGGAGCACACCATACCTTTTGAGTTTTATTTTTGTAATACAAACCAAGTAGCCGAGAGGCTCATCAAATGTAAACTCGATGTAAATTACTCTGAATTATCAATGAAAAGCATATTTTCTTCCTATACTTTGTGTTCAACTATCTGTGAATGTGTATTCTAACTTGTGTTTCAAATGGATTCCTATCACTGCACATTCTTGCCTTGTGCGAGGATAACTCCAGGCTCGCACATCATCACATCCAAGAGAGGATGATCGGTTTCGCAAAGGATCCAAGCGAAGACGATCGACCCTTGCGGGATCGGGGCATGACATGTTGGTATCAGAGCACGGCTTCACTTTCTTGGATTTTTAAAAATATATTCTAAAAGTTTGATGTGCCTCTAGATTGAATTGTATTCGGCGTCCGCTGCATGAGATGAATTGCCCTACACAATGAGCCCATAGATAAAAATTCTTATTTTTTGAGTGTTGACAAGTTACTCTCTTTTTGTAGCAATGGCAAAGAAAAACACTACCGCTGCAAGCAGTGCTCAGCCTGTCCAGAACGATCCGGCAAGTTGTGGAGAATTCGGAGGGGCGGGTTCAAACGATATGAATGAGAGGCTCATGCATCTAATGGAGGTACAGCAACAACAAGCTGCCACTCAACAGGCGCAGATTCAGGCATAGTTTACTGCTCAAAAAAGGTAGATTGATACCATGATATAGTTGATCGTATCTTTGGTGCCCAACAATGGTGAAGCCACAGTGACTCATGTCGCACTATGAGCTATGGCGGTAAAAGATGAATCTAAGGAGACGCAGCCTCCGCTAAGAATTTCTGCAGAGCGACTGAGTTCACTAAGATACACCCACCAACGTTCAACGGACGGGCGGACATAAGACAAGGATGTTGTTCCTAAACCGCGGCCAAGAAAAAGTGCGCGCGCGCTAAATCCAGCAATTGTGACAGCGCTCAACTGCCACATCCTGACCATGCCGGGTGTACAAATTAACTGCCATATCCTGATTTCTATCGGCACACAAAATAGAAGACAATAGAGGATCCTCTCTCACAAGTTCAAATCATGTGCACTACTGATGGAAAATTGTGTCTCCCATTCCGAAGTTGGACAGAGTACACACAAGACTCCAGATATAGGTGCAAAGCTATGCGCACAAAGACATGATGCTTCTCCTTCCACTCCAGCACCCTAGTGTGCGTCACCGAGAAATGTTGCTCAACTCAGTGCTGCACTTTATACCCAAAGCACTAGGAACCTTCATTGCAAATCTAATAGGCCTAATGTAAAAAGGCAGAGTCTATCTCCTTGTTTTCCTTCCTCTGACTTACATGATGTGATTGTACAAAGCGTTAGCAGAAAGAAAGTTTTGTTTTAGCAACGGTGCTTCCAAATGAGCACCATTGTCACTGTCAAAAAATTGTAATTAATTGTTGTTGTACACAAGGAGTCAAGTCAACTACTAGACAGTCTATTTTTGACTGGTTGTACTATACCGTGTCTACTAGACAGTCTTATAAGAAACAAGCTAATTCACAAGGTGAAGGCGAAGAGTTACCTTTTGCTTACGTCAATATGGCGTCAAGACTTCCTCAAAGTATGAGGCGTTCAAGACGTGGTGCTATAAGATCTGCTCGCCAGAGGAGATTCGACCAGCTTGTTGAATCCTTCGAAGGAGTGTAACGCGATACTCGCTCCCGAAGTAGAGGATTTACTCAGACGGAAAGGGGCCACTCCTTAGAATTTGAAGCTGAATTCCCTGGGGGTAGCAATCCTCCCGGATCTGAGACAGATAGTGTGGATTCAACTACACCATCCAATCCACTAATCCCTCTGTCGATCATAGAGAAGTCAGTATCTATGCCATCGGTGATGAGCAAGATGCGGCTACTTCGCAAAACACCGAACAACGCCTCTAATCTCTTGAGGTTGCGCTCGAAGACATGCATACCATGATGCAAAATATGCATCAAATTATTATGATTCAGCAGGCCAATACGACAGTACTGGTGCTTGTTACCACAATAATTCAACCATCTATGAACCTATAGTCGCCTCTGAGCAATGCGAACCCAGATCTGTGTCTCAACAACGAGTCGGCAGCCCTGACTTTCGACCCTCTCAATACTGGAGATGGTCCTCCACATATGGTAGTACAAGTCCAGTCGACATCTCTTCAGTCAGCTGTACTGCACCAGTTTGATGAGGCATAACAAACTATCAAGGGGCTACTTGAGCTACATGCCCAGTTCAATATTATGGCTAATCAGGACAAGATCCAGAAGCTTGGAATCAGACAACTTTTGCCTCATGAGTGGCGTAAGGTCGTCTACCCGCCTAAATACAAACTCCTAGCTGTCATGCCCCAATTTTGGAGAATCTATAGTCGTTCCCGGGCGTGACGCCGTGCGTGCCTAGGTTGCGCAACGCACAAGGCTAAGGTATTTATATAACGAGCACATATTCAGAGTACGCAGATAATTGAAACGCAATATTGAAATATGAAAAAGTTCTCTTTATTGATAATGAACATCTTTTACAAACTCTTAAACGAGTTGGATAATTGTCGTACGGGATTACAAAAGTGGACTTAAAATGAGATAATCGTCATGTATATTACATCCTTCTTATCTTGATATCTTTTAGTTATTTTGGTAATATTTGATCGGAACAATCAAGAATGCAAGATTTTTAAGTGTGAAGACTTGAAAGAAGGGTCAACTGAATCAAATTAAAGCCACTCACAAGTTGGTTGGAGAAAGAAAGGAAAAGAGGTGCTTCAAGACTCTATTAGTACGACGTCTACTGCACGATCACCTGCATTGCCACGAACAACTGATTAATACCTCTTCTACTCTTTCCAAGCTCAGAATAAAATACAATTCAACGTACAAAAGCAATAAAATCCATCAAAACTGTTCAAGAAAACGCAAATCCAAAACCAACTCAAAAGCACGAAAGAAACAAGGCGACAACAAAAACTAGGCAAGAAAACTTGCAGCGGAGAGGTCCCTCTTGACTCTGCCGCTAAGTCCATCCTCGGGGCATGGTCCACTGAATATGGGAATCGATTCCGAAGAAGCAAATACATAACAAAGATAAGATCTTGATTCAATCTATCTTGATCGAATGATACCGATTAGTATTTCTCAGCCGTGCTCCCCGAATAGGGCCTGTACATTACATCATTCTTATCTTGACATCTTTTAGTTATTTTAGTATCGTTTGATCGGAACAATCAAAAATACAAGATTTTTAGGTATGAAGACTTGGAAGAAGGGTCAACTAAATCGAATTATAGCCACTCATAAGTTGGTTGGAGAAAGAAAGGGAAAGAGGTGCTTCAAGACTCCGTTCGTACGACGTCTACTGCATGATCACCTGCATTGCCACGAACAGCTGATCAATACCTCTTCTAATCTTTCCAGCTCGGAATAAAATATAATTCAATGAACAAAAGCAATAAAATCCGTCAAAATCGTTCAAGAAAATGCAAATCCAAAACTAACTCAAAACCACGAAACCAGCAAGGCGACAGCGAAAACTAGGCAAAAAAACTTGCAGCGGAGAGGTCCCTATTGACTCTGCCGCTAAGTTCATCCTCGGAGCCCGGTCCACTGAATATGGGAATCGATTTCGAAGAAATAAATCTATAATGAGGATAAGAACTTGATTCAATCTATCCCAATCGAACGATACCGATTAGTATTTCTTAGCTGCGCTCCCCGAATAGGGGGAACGAGACACCACATCATAACCAACTAATAAGAAGTTTTGTCCACGAAACTTAGGAATAGAACCTACCACTATGGACCAATGAAGGAAACCTTTCCTTCATCTCAAACTCAAGCTCCCAAGTCGATTCTTCGACTAAATAATTTTGCCAAAGTACGCGCACGAGAGGAACCGAACGACTTCGAAGCAGCTTCTCTTTGTAATCCAAGATCTGCACAGGATATTCAACATAGGTCAAGTCTGCCTTTAAGTCAAGTTGATCAAGATTCATCACATGACTCGGGTCATACACGTACTTTCTAAGCTGTGAAACGTGGAAGATATTGTGCACTTCAGATAGTGACGATGGCAGGGCAATCTGATATTCGACCGGGGTGACTCGCTTAAGTATCTCAAACGGGCCGACGAATCTTGGACTTAGCTTCCCCTTTTCTCCAAATCTGGTAACTCCTCGCATGGGTGAAACTTTGAGAAATACTCAATCGCCTTCTAGGAACTCAAGAGGTCGACGGTGCGTGTCTGAATAACTTTTTTGATGACTCTGTGCTACCTTCAGTCGTTCACGGATCAAGCAGATCTTCTGGACAGTTTGTTCCACGAGTTTTGGGCCAAAAATTTATTGTTCACCAACTTTATCCCAACAGATCGGAGATATGCACTTTCGCCCATACAATACCTCATACGGCACCATTTGAATGCTGGATTGATAGCTATTGTTGTATGTAAACTCGGCTAACGGTAGATGCAAGTCCCAACTTGACTTCAAGTCCAAGGCATAGAGCCGCAATATATCTTCGAGGATTTGGTTGACCCGCTCTATTTGGCCGTCCGTCTGAGCATGGTAGGCGGAGCTAAACTTTAATTTTGTCCCCATTGCTGACTGAAGGCTTTCCAAGAAGCGTGATAGGAATCGACCATCTCGATCGGAGACAATGGATACGGGCACACCGTAGAGCCGAACGATCTAGTTGAGGCAGATCTGCGCCAGACGGTCGGCACTCCAAGTAACTTTGATAGGCAAAAAGTGAGCTGACTTGGTGAGTCGATCGACGATGACCCAGACGACATCATTCCCCTGTTGCATCTTTGGCAAACAAACAGTGAAATCCATCGTTATGTGTTCCCATTTTCACTCCAGTATAGCAAAGTTCTGCATCTCCCTACCCGGCTTCTGGTGCTCGGCCTTTACCCTCTGACAAGCTATGCATTGCGACACGAACAGTGCCACATCTCTTTTCATACTGTGCCACCAAAATATCGTGTGGAGGTCTCGATACATCTTCGTGCTTCCTGGATATGAAGTATAACTCGCATAGTGGGCTTCGGTGAGTATCTCATTTCTGAGGTTTGCATCGTTAGAAACACATAATCTTCCCTTCACCCGCATCATCCCATCCGTGCTCATCGCAAACTCGGTAGCCTTTCTTGTTGAGATAAAATCTCACATATTCTCCAGGAATATGTCGTCCTTCTGAGCGGACTTAACTTTCTCTAATAAGTCTGGTTTGAGGCGCAGCTGAGCCACTTGCGCCTCCTTTTTGTATTTGATTCGGATTGTAATGTCCAAACTTTCGAGATTCTTTCGCAGCATATCATTGATATCCAAGATCCCAACGAACACTCGACTCAGCGCATCAGCTACAATGTTACCCTTGTCCGGTGTGTATCTGATCATCAAGTCAAAGTCTCTAAGGAGTTCAAGCCAGCATCATTGCCGTAGATTCAAATCCTTTTGAGTATAGATATATTTGAGGCTTTTGTGATCCGTAAAGATCTCACACGACACACCATAGAGGTAATGCCACCACAACTTCAGTACGAACACTACCGCTGCAAGTTCCAGGTCGTGCATTGGATAGTTTCTTTCATGAGGCTTTAACTGCCTCGATGCAAAGGCTATCACTTTATCCTTCTACATAAGGACATATCCCAAACCCTTTCCTGAGGCTTTAACTGCCTCGATGCAAAGGCTATCACTTTATCCTTCTGCATAAGGATATATCCCAAACCCTTTCCTGAGGCGTCAGTATAGATCTTAAAATCATCGGGTCCATCCTGAAGGGTAAGAATTGGTGCTGAGATAAGTCGTTGCTTTAACTCCATAAATAAAGCTTCAAAGTCGTCCGTCCACGCGAACATTACTCCCTTCTGAGTGAGATGAGTCAGAAGCAAGGTGAGCTTCGCAATTTTTTTTATAAATCTCCTATATTAGCCTGCTAGACCAAGGAAGCTCCGAATGTCGCTAGCTGACTCTGGCCTTTTTTACTTTACGATGGCCTCAACTTTCTTCGGGTCAACTGAGATGCCCTTCGCAAAAATGATGTGCCCGAGAAAGGATATGTTGTCCAACCAGAACTCGCACTTGATCAACTTTGCGTACAACTTATTATCTCAAAGAGTTTGAAGCACCATCCATAGGTGTCCTATGTGTTCATCCTTATTCTTCGAGTACACTAAGATATCGTCTATAAATACTACCAAAAACATGTCGAGAAATGGTCAAAACACACGGTTCATCAAATCCATGAATATGGCAGAGGAATTCATCAGTCCAAACGGCATAACAAAAAACTCATAATGGCCATAGCGGGTTCGAAATGGTGACTTCGGCATGTCCTCTGGCTTAATCTTCAATTGGTGGTAGCCAGAGCAAAGATCAATTTTGAAAATACTGATGCTCTTTACAACTAATCAAAGAGGTCGTCTATCATGGGCAGGGAATACTTGTTTCTGATAGTGACCTTATTTAGCTTCCAATAGTCTATGCAGAGTCGCAATGTACCGTCCTTCTTCTTTACGAAGAGCACAGGCTCGCCCCAAGAAGACACGCTAGGATGAATGTACCCACGATCAAGCAGTTCTTGTAGTTGGTACTGTAACTCCTTTAGTTCAACAGGGGCCATCCTGTACAGGGCTTTGGAAATCGATTGTGTATTTGAGAATGTGTCGATGGTGAACTCAATTTCTCGGTCGGATGGCATGCCAGGTAGTTCGCTTAAAAACACATCAGGGAACTCTGCCACAACGGAAGAAGACTCAACGTTTGCGTAATCCAGATGTGTGTCCCGAACCGACGCTAAGTATACCTCGTATCCAGAGTGTAGCATCCACCGAGCTAACATCGCTGAAATTACCATGCAGGCCCTCGACGCATCCGTTACTGAACCACTCGTGTAGCAGAATTTGGCTTCTCCAGGTTAACGAAAGATGACTCATTTCTCTGCACATTCGATAGTTGGCGATCAAGCGTCGAGCCAATCCATCCCTAAGATGATGTCGTAATCCCAAACATCTAGGACTAAAACATCTAGTGAGAGTTTTCTTCCTCAATACAGACGTGACCATCCTGACATACTGAACGAACATGTATTTTTGTGCCCGATGGGGTGCTAATACTAAGGTCTATATACAATGGTGTCATTTTTATCATATTTTCTACGGCAAAATTTATGGATATAAAGCTATGCGTTGCACCAGAATCAAATAGCACACGAGCAGGTATGTTATTGAAAAGCAATATACCTAACACAAAGGTGTTCGATGCTAGGGCCTCCTCCAATGTCATAGTGTACACTCGGCCTTGAGCTTGACGACGCTCTTATTGCGGCACGGCTCAGTTGGCTTGGGGTGTTGTGGCCTGATTTGGATGTTGAGGAGGAATCTTGGAGGGGAACAGACAGTTACTAAGCTGATGGGTTGAATCACCACAGCGGAGGCATGACCCATTCCTTCGACGATAATTGTTGGCCGTGTGCTCTGGTTTGTTACAGAAATGGAAAATTAGCCTCTGGTCCCTTTTTTTATGACTACCATTATTTGGGTGCTTTGGAAAGGTATTTTCTACCGTGTTGCTATGGCACTTGTGATTAGAAGTATGCACAGTGCCGACAACAACTGAAGGATAATACGGTTCAAGAGAGGGCATGATTGAGGACTTCCCGCATAGCCAGATATTGGGAAACGATTACGTGCGCATGGATAGCAGGTCGCAGGCCGCCTTCAAATCGTCTGGCACGACTCGATGCATCAGGTAAATATGAGCTTGCAAATTTGGCGAGCCGGTTGAATTCAGCGGAGTACTGCTTCACTGTCATATTGCCTTGACAGAGCTGTACGAACTCGTTCTCCTTCTGTCGACGTACGGGAGAGATGTGGTACCCCGTTTCCCCTATTCGGGGAGCGCGACTAAGAAATACTAATCGGTATCGTTCGAACAGGATAGACTGAATCAAGATATTATCCTCATTATGGATTTGTTTCTTTGGAATCAATTCCCATATTTAGTGGACCATGCCCCGAGGATAGACTTATCGGCAGAGTCAAGAGGGACCTCTCCGCTGCAAGTTTTCTTGCCTAGTTTTCGCTGTCTCCTTGTTGCTTTCGTGCTTTTGAGTTGATTTTGAATTTGTATTTTTTTTGAACAGTTTTGATGAATTTTATTGCTTTTGTTCGTTGAATTGTATTTTATTTTGAGCTTGGAAAGAGTAGAAGAGGCATTGATCAGCTGTTTGTGGCAATACAGATGATCGTGCAGTAGACGTCGTGCGAATGGAGCCTTAAAGTACCTTTTTCCCTTCCTTTCTCCAACCAACTTGTGAGTGGCTTTAATTTGATTCAGTTAACCCTTCTTCCAAGTCTTCACACTTAAAAATATTGTATTCTTGATTGTTTCGATCAAACGATACCAAAATAACTAAAAGATGTCAAGATAAGAAGGATGTAATATACAGGACAATTATCTCCTTTTAAGTCCACTTTTGTAAGCCTGTGCGGCAATTATTTGACTCATTCAAGGGTTTGTAAAAGATGTTCATTATCAATAAAGAGAACTTTTCTATGTTTCAATATTGTGTTTCAATTATCTGCGTACTCTGAATATGTGCTTATTATATAAATACCTTAGCCTTGTGCGTTGTGCAACCTAGGCATGCACGGCATCACGCCCGGGGACGACTATCGATTATCCGGAATTGGGACATGATATATTGGTATCAGAGCACAGCTTCAAGTTTCTTTGACCCTTGTGTTGAAAAAGTTTCTTTAACGATCTATTACCTATGCGAACCCTTGAACTCGTTCGGCGAAAATAAGATTAATTCCATACAATGAGTCCATAATACGTTATGAGCCTGATATAAGTTATCTTCTTTTGAAGAAATGACTCAAGAGCAAGCATCAACGCTAGCACAAAGAGAGGTACAAGTCCAGGAAAGTAGTTTCGGCACCTCGGCAAGTTCCAGAAGCCAGCGAGCTATATCCCGTGTTGACTAGATTGAGCGAATAATGCAGATACTTGAGGCTAGCCAACAGAGGGACGAGGCTCGTTATGAGCGAGCCGAGAAGCGGGCAAAATAATGTTAGAGCAAGTTCGAAGACAATCTAGAAGCCCGATTTGCAGTCCAACAGAAGTAGGTAGATACCCTACAATAGATCATTCAGACCTTGGCCTCCATCCATTCTGTGAATACAACAGCAACACCGGTGGAGCTACCCGCGCCTGAAGTCGAAATGTCTCAAACTCCAAAGAAGAAGGATGTGACACTAGCCGTAACTCTATTTGACTGGAAGATACCACCTTGTCAACTTATGAACTACTTTGAGATGGTTATGGGATATCTGCCACAGGATGACGCCTGCTCACTAAACTATTTTTTTGAGCCTTGTCCGACATAGCCTATGATTGGTTCAGCAGTCTTTCTTATAATTGTATCTCATCATTCAAAGATTTACGGAGTCTCTTCCTCTTTAAATTTTATGATGGAGACATGGATATGACAATGTTGTCTCTTATCGACACTAAACAAAATGAGGAGTCTGCTGGCAAATTCATTGAGCTCTTCAGACATGTAGCTTTGAAGATACCACCTAGCATTCCTGAGACCCATCTAATGGATACCTGCAGGAAAAACTTACTGCCAAGACTAAAATTATGTGTTGATTCGGCCCAATTCGTAGATTGGAAGGCGTTTATCATGCATGCAGACATGGCAGAACAGGATGCGAAAGATGTCGACCTCAATTTTCTGAGGATGAAAGGTTCATAGGATAAAGGCAATCGCTATTTCAGCCTCAACAACAACAATAATATTCGCAACAACAAAGAAAATGAGGCCCTTGCCAAAAATGTGTCCAAGCAAACTGCTTCTCCGTTAAATCAGAAGGCACCAGAATCCTCGAATCCGAAAGAGTACTCCTTTGATGAAAGTGACCTAATCATCATTTTTGACTACCTGATGAAGAGGAACAAGCTCTATTTGCCTGAAATCAAAAGACCAGACGAAGCTGGTAAAACAGATAATCCAAAGTATTGTCTGTACTACCGATATGTACATCACACTACGAGGCTTGTTATGTATTGAAGAAAAAGATCTAGAAGCTGATAGACTCCCAAGCTATCACACTTTACAACGATGATAAGATAGTCACCGCAAATCTGGTTTATCTTCAATTTGGGGACTTCCCAGCATAATAGGTGCCATATGGTGTTATGTCGATACCCAGAGCAACAATGGAGATTGTTAATCTCCTACCATCCCGTGATGTCACTACCATATTTTCTAGGAAAGGATATTTTAGTCTTTTGATAATTAATTAAATATTATGAATATTAAATATTTATTTATTGTTAGCATGTTAGATTTGTTTTTAGACTTGTGTTAGTGGACCTAACTAGTTTAGTTTAGACTCATAGACCAACATTTAATTCTAGTTAGAATTAAGCCCAATAATTAAAAGCCAAATCATTAGGAGAAGGATTAATTATGTTAAACCCATTAGACTAGAACATTCTCTCCTTAATTAATTTTTTCATGAGAGGCCACAAGGGGTATTTTAGACTATATATAGTAGCTTGAGGGAGGGGGCAAGTGAGGCCTATATAAAGGGGATAAAAACTTTCTCTTTATTTTTTATTCCAAATATAGATTTAGAATTTTTCTCAACCAAATTCTATCAAATTCCTACCAAATTTCCACCCAATTCTTTCCCAAATTACCATTGGATACTAGTAGAGCAAGGATCTACAAGGAAGAAGCATTGATCTACAAAGAGGAGCAAGGATCTACAAGTTGAAGGCTCATTTAACCAATTTTGGAGGTTTCATTGGGAATCCATCTCCCAATAGGTACAATTCAGTTTTTTTCCTTAATTTAGGTTCTAAATCTGATATTTAACTATGAGAAATCAACCCATATGCATAGGCTACCCATAGAATTTGGTTTTGTGTTCGTAGGAGTCCTATTGTGAAAGTTAAGGTACTTTTTGTGTCAATTTTGGGAGAATTCCGAGATTGACATTTGTTTAGTGTGTCAATTGGTCCTATAGATCAATTTGGCATATGCTTATGTGTTTGGGGCTAGTGTCGTGTCCATAATTGGGTACGTGTAGGTCGTATCCCAATAATTTGGTGATACGTGTTGATTTGGGAGATTTTTCTCCGACACGGGACTTTGTGCATGTCATATTTTGACACGGACACGTAGAATTATTTTTGACTCTTCGTATTGTTCATAAATAATATATTAGACTTGCTCGTGTCCTTCAGGTTACGTTTGGATGTGTGGTGGACTCGTGTCATAAGCGTATCCTAAATCTATTTCTAAATTGTCCTTCGGGATATGGAGCGATGCACTCCATGTGTTTGTGCAATTTAATTCTAGATCTATTTCTAAATTGTTCTTAGTCTTGGTGATATATATATATATATATATATATATATATATATATATATATATATATATAAAAGTGTTAGTGTATCATATATCTATGTACCTATGTATTATGTATATATGTAGCTATATTTCTACATATGTAATAGCTATTAATTATAGTAGTATATAAATATAGTAGTGTATATATATATGTATATGTTATGTGTGTATATATATATATATGTTGTTATATATATATATATATATATATATATATATATATATATATATATATATATGTTATGTGTATATATATATATATATATATATATATATATATGTGTGTGTGTGTGTGTGTGTGTGTGTGTGTGTGTACATATTAGTGATATTATGGATATATGTATATATGTTACTATATGTATGATATACTATAGGTATTATTGTGGATACGTATATATGTAATTGGGGGAGTATATATATATATATATATATATATATATATATATATATATATATATATATATATATATATATATATATATATATATATATATATATATAGAATAAGGGAGGTGAGATGGCACCTCACTCTAAAAACTAAGGTGGCGGTGACGTGGCACAATCTCAACCACACAAACGAGGGGAGGGGGTTAAGTGCAAATTGCCAATTATGAAATGTGTGGTTGAAATTGTGCCACGTCACCGCTACCTTAGTTTTTAGAGTGAGGTGCCATCTCACCTCCCTTATCCTCTATATATATATATATATATATATATATATATATATATATATATATATATATTTATAAAGTTGTAGTTATATATATATATATATATATATATATATATATATATATATATTTATAAATATAAAGTTGTAGTTATATATATATATATATATATATATATATGTGATATTATATATAAGAGAGTGAGAGAGGACAGCAGCAGCAGCAGCAATAGCAACGGCAACAGCAGCAGCAGCAGAAATAGCAACAGCAGCAGGGAATCGTCGCTACAGCAGCAATAACAGCAGCGGTATCAGCAGCGTATCAGCTTTCAGCGACAGCAGTTCAGCGACGGCAGTAAGATTTTAATGACAGTTCTGCGGTATATATATAATAATTATGTATTAATTATATTAGATAGATATATATATGATATTAGTGTATATATATTCCTAAAATGGTATTTATGTATTAGTATACTATATTTTAGTAGTTGTAAGTTAGTTAGTTGGTTAGTAGTAGTTAGCTAATATTTATTAGTAGTTTGATAACTATCTAGTTAATTGTTTAGATCTATATATTGAAATATATATATTAGTATCTCTAGTTAAGTATTATATATATAGATATGTGTACATGTATATATGTATTAGTAGTTAGTGATTAGTTAGTAGTTGTATTAGATTGATATATATATATATATATATATATATATATATTAGTTATTAGTTTGAGTAGTTAAAGTATTTGATATGTTATGGTTAGTAGTTAGTTAGATACATATAGTGATATATATATATATATATATATATATATATATATATATATATATAATAGTTAGAAATATTATATTATAGTTAGTTCCTATAAATGAATATACATACAGTATAGTATTTGTTATATTTAGTATTAGTTGGGTTTATATATATATTAGTTATATGTTAGCATTTTGGATTACCTTAAGATATACCAAGGTATGAGTAGTAGGTATTGGCATAGTAATAGGATGGATTGGTACTCAGGTGAGGTATATAGTATTGTATAAATATTAAATGTATGGTATTTTATAGTTATAGTTGGTTAGTTAATATATATACTAGAGTGACATTACCTTGAGATACCAAGGTAAATGCCAAGGTATTGAGGATACCCAAGGTATTTGGGTTGGGTATCAAGATAGAGGTTTAGTATTGCGATACCAAGTTGGTTCAAAACCAAGATATCCATTTAGCATTTGTAATTAGGATTTATATATTTAATATTGCTTTATTATAGATATATAATATTTATCTATTGTTTGCGTATCCTGAGATACGGTATCTTAGTATCATAAGATATAGCTTATATGACCTAGATTATAGTGTATGAACCCAATATCATTGAGATAGACTCATGCAACCTAGAAATAGGTAGTTTGACATAGCTTGGCATAGTTTAACCAAGTTTGACCAGTTTGACCAAGAGTTAACCTAATTTGACTGTTTTGACTTAGAAATGGCTTTATGACCTAGAAGTTGACTAGTTTAACTTATTTTTTTCCAGAACCTTGTATTGATGTTATATTCCATATCTAGATCTTCGAGGCACCGTATCAGACATCTGTGAGACTATTCACCGAACTTCAGACAAGTATATTCTCTGATAGTTTCTCATTTATGATATCCTCTATATTCATTGTATCTAGTATAGATATCCATATTTTCTTGACACGATGGTTATACGGATTGGTATATCCGGATCTTGTCATACAATATTATTCCTTGTATATGGTGTATCTTATGCAAGTCTTGTTTTATTGATTATCTTGTGCATGTACAGATACTGATTCTCGGAAAGAGTCGCTATCTTCTTGAGGAATCCCGTGCCATAGCATACAATGGTTGGATCCACTATACCAGTCGGGGTTGGGGAGTATGTAGTGTAGATATGTGATCATACCTTCCTTGTGCAAGTCTTGTTCCTTGTGAGTGTTGATCATACACCGCACGTATGATTAACCAGGCCATTTACTCTTGTGCTAGTTTCCATGCCGATCACATGTTAAAGATGGTACTCACTCACTTAGTCATTAGTATTCTTGTTCATTGCTATATTGTTCATTCTTGTATTTATTTCTAGTATTTCCTTTATTGCATGTCTCTTGTACATGTATATGACATATTGTATATTCACATCTATTTATTGTTACATAGTTTATATCATTGATTAGAACTGCTGTTAGAGATGTACTTCGCTCCATTCCTGACTAAAAAATATTTTTTAGAGGATCCGAGAGATTGGTGTTCGACATATTATGGACTTCGACTTATAGATGGTGCAGACTTGGACCCACTATTTCTTGAGTGATTGCCGGAAGGTTTATCCTGATTACTAGTTTTTTATAGTTAGTTTCTTTAGCATTTTGGTACCGGATTTATTTTCGGCATATGGTATGAGATTGGATATTGTTTCTTTTATTGATAATATATATTTTGAATGTATAGTTAGACTTCCTTCATATCTTCTCGTGCTTTAGAATTGTGATTGAGTTTTGTGTGAGATATTGTAAACCCCCTCACCCAAAATTAGGCCTACTTGGCATAGATAGTGAAATTAGGGCTAGTTTGAATCCAATTAGAAACAAAACACGATATTTATTTAATTTTGTAATATTTATGTTATTTAGTGCACCTTACCGCTGCTTCGATAATTGGAGCACTACACTAGCCACTGCCTTCCTACAAACTTCACATCCTTGTCCTAGACGTGCCTGCCTTCTATTCTGACCTCGGTGTGACTTATAATTATACTCTCTTGTGCTACTTTTTGGTCGCACAATATTTATCGCAGACGTTTATATTTAATTCTAAATAATTCCAACTTTGTACCTTTGTGTGTTCCAATCAAAATTGGAGACACAATCTTGACCGTTTTGTGCAACCCAAATTAATGATAATATTTTATCCTAAGCCCTCTACGTTCATGACACTTGTATCCCACCTAATTTTAATCCCATGTACTTCTAATTAATTTCAGAACACCATTTAATTAATTTAAATCCAATTTCTATCTTTGTACAATTTTCCAATTATTGGGCACTTTTATGCAAAAATGCACTAAGGTATCCACACCATTGGACAATACATGAAGAAACCTATTTTTTCCCTTCACATGAATTTTTCTCATAATTTTTGGTATATGCAAACGCACAACATCGCCCCCCATTTGAATCTAGCCTTGCATTTTAAACAATGCAAATTGTAGCCTCTAATCATCCCTATGTGAGCCCAAGGCCCAATCCCAAGGAGTGTTGACCAAGCCCTAATCCTAGGTCAACCCTAAACCAAAATCCTACATGTATAAATATTACTTTCCTTTATTATTTTCCCAAACCCCAAACTCAAAACCCTATTCCTAGCCGACCAAACACCCTATTCCCTGTTCACCTTCCTCCTTCAGCCAGTCCCGCCGGAGCCACCCCTTCCCCCTCGTCAGAACGGTTCCGTCACCACCAGTACCCGACCAAGACACCACCACTCGCCTGAATAATCAATACCACCATACGCCATTTGCTCAACCCCCTCTTCATCCTCCTCTTTCCTCCTTCGCCTGACGCCGGAGCCTCGCTGCCAACCCGTCGTGGCATGCTGCCCATCCCGACCGCTGCTCACCATCTTTCCTACGATACCACGACGGGAACCTGTCTGCCGGAAGCTGACTGCTGGACTTCCATTAACGCCGAGCAGTCCTTCCTCCACCCGACCAGGTACCCGCAGAACCGCCTGAGCCGCCGCCTGAACTCCTCCACAGCCACGCCGGACTTCCTCTCCCCTCGACTGAAACACCACCACACCACCATTAACCTCGGCCATCTCCTCCCTGTTACGAACTCCACCTCTCCCTGAGCTCCTCCACATCCAGTCGACCAAGCAGCCACCATCACCTCCTCCTCTTTCTTGCACCTGCTCCCTATACTCCTCCTCCTCCTCCTTCCTCTCCCTGTTCAGCCACCTCCCCGTCGGACTCCGGTCAGCCACCATTACACCCCATCATCATCATCATCATCATTATTCCAATCATCATCATCAGCCCATCATCTTCACCATCACCATAACTACCATCATCATCCTCATCAAACCATCATCATCATCATCATCAACCCATCATCATCATCTCATCATCGTCGTTATTACCATCATCGTTGTCATCACCATCATCATCGTCATCATCGTCAACCTCACCATCGTGCCTGGCGTATTGCTTTATGATCGTTAGCTGATATCGGACCCTGAGTCGGTGAACCCAACTCGTATACGCATACGTACGCGTATGCGTATACTGTTTAATTTAGTATATGTATATTTAGTTATTCATTAGCATGTTATTAATTGGTATATATTTATATATATATTTAATATATGTATTCAAATAGGTATGTAAATAAATTACTAGATAATTATATGGATATATATGTAATTAAATGCTAAATAATAGTTGTGACTATATGTGTAACTATATTGTATGACCCTAGGACACTGTGGACTATCCCGCATTTACATCGACCATGTTGACCCTAAGAACTTATGAATTGACTGTCTTGCGTACATTAATGTACTGGCTTAGATACCTGTCAGTTGACTTTCTGATTGTGTATAGCACTTGAAGACGTGACACCCGCATAATTTGACGCACAATTGACCGTGTTAGTTGACCCGTGTCACCCCTAGTGTACCCCTTGAGTCCAGTATAAAATAGGGTTGTGTATGTGCTAGTGTAATGACTAATGATTGTATTGTATTATATTATATGTACATAGGATATTGGATTTGTTCTGCGCGACTTCTGGAGCAGGTTATTGGTACATCACAGCTTTCTTGCCAGGCAAGTATACCTTGACATTGTATTGTTATTCATATTCCATATGTTGCATGCATCTTTATTTCTGTCATTTAGTTCATGTATTTTAACTGCTATATAAAGTGCGCGTCCAAGGAAACTTGGGTGCAACGATGGTGTCATCGTGATATATTTTTATTATCTATATGCATTTGCCTTGTTTATGAGACCGCCCCATTATCATAAAGCATCATTAGGTTTCATTGGTCGTAACACATTTCTTACACGAGTGTGAGTCTCATAAAGATTACGGACTGCGTGACAGGTCTGGCCTCATGTACGTATGGGCCATGCGTTAGGGATAACTGTTGTTAGAAACTTTGCATGCTAGAAGATTTGGCAGTTATTAGTAGTCCAGGGACATAGTCTATTATAGTACGGTGGTCCAATTCTTGTCCTTGTTTGGTTGCAGGGTTAGCCTATTGTACTAAAGATAGTTTATGAACCAAATCGTGTCATGGATGTGACATGCTTAGAATATGGGGTGGGAATAACACCAAGTACCATATTTGGGCTCCTTTGCACTTTTCTTATTGTAACTCGGAAGCTCCGCTGGTGATACGGGCGGTGATGACCCCTATATATTACCTGGCAGCCTCTGTCGTTCAAAAGACAACATACTTTTTAGGCTCCCGATTCTCCGAGAGAGTCATGCCAATCCCATTTTAGCCAGATAGCCTACTTGTTAGAAAGTTGTTCTCAACTGCATTCACATAGATGGTTAGGTGACCCTATTGGATATTTATTTCAGTACTTTTTTGGCATGCTTCTATGTATCTTGTTATGTCCCTCTGAGGACCTGGTCCCTTTCCAGGTGTAGATGTTCATGAGTATTCGTAGGAGCACAGATCCAGACTGGTTACTTTTATTTCGAGGAGGTCTTCTCTTCAAGTCTCGTGATTGTTAGTTGATGTACTTATATTGTGTTTGTTGTGTTGCACTTATATATTCGAGTTGGTAGTGGATTTGTTTCCATTCGACTATTATCTTTAGATACTTTATATTGAGATCTAGTTCATAGATATTGGTTATTTATTTCTATTGGATTTCTGTGGATGAGATTTAGTTATACCATGTGACATATATATGTACCACTGTGGATTGTTATTCATATTACAGCGTACGTGTGTATATGGTTTCTATATATTGGTGTTGCCATATACATACGGCTGGCATGCTTACGTGTCCTAGTCCTACGTATTTTGGGACTGGGGTGTGACATATTTTTAGTGGTGGCCCATACAGGTCGAGAGCATATTGTCTCGGTTACGTTACTGTACCGAGCAAGCCTGCACTTAGGATTAGAGTATATGATCTCATCCACAATTGATTATGACTCCCCTTTCTTCTAATCTGTTCTCTTTAAATAATTGTATCCTGCTTGATTCATGTACTTCCTAATAGCTTCTTGAGTATAGCCTTCTCCTAGAGTATAGGAATCCCTGTTATTAGGATGATAACTAGGGTAACACACCTACTAAGAATACAAATAGGATATTGACACATCACTAAGTTAGAATACTTAATGTACCCTAGCATTCCTTACTACTTAATGAACCATAGCACCCTTACCTGTAGATGGATTGACCATTATCCCTTGATAATTAGGGATGACTTGAGATAGTATAGACACTACTAGGGTTAGTTAGAAATTTAACCATATTGTTTGACCCTAGCATCGAGGAACCAATAGAAATCCAAAATTAAATATTAGGACTAAACCTAACTTTCATAGTAAGATAGTATTAGAGGACTTTAAATTTAGCTTCTTGTCTTAATATTAGCAGAACAGTACCTTAGGAAGCAAAGAGGAATGAATGTAATATTTTTCTCGATCATACCCCGAACACAGAAGAGTAGCATCCCACATATTCCTTAGAAAACTATGATACTACCTAGAGACTTTCTATTTAAGTTAATATCTTGTTCCTCTGCAACCTTAACGTTCGCTAATTGTGCGACGACTAAATTATATTCTTCTTTTCTTCATCTTTTAACTTGTGCCACTTGACACTTCTAATTGTAGACCGAGTAATTTTATTCTATGTTAGGATATATAGTTTGCTAAGGTTATAGTTGTAATCTTGAATTTTGAATTATGTGCCTTGTAGTTAGAACCTGATAGTTGAGTTGTTCATTTAGATTATGATGATTATCCTCTAGTTGTAGATCACATAATTTGTACCCCCACCTCGATACAAGTTATATCCCCTTTTCCACTTAAGGCCAGTAACTTTTTCATTCTTACTATTGACACTTGTTCTATAAGCACTATGATTAAGACTTAAGATGACCATTACCTATATAATATAATAGGAGACCATAATAAGTACTAAGATCTTTTCCTTGTATACCCTGATAAGAGTTCTACCTTGTTTACAAGTGCTAGGTTATCTTGTAGATTCCCCTTAAGACTGTTAAAGTATTAGTTTAATTCTTTTAAGTTGGGTAGCATGCCTCACAACCTAGTAACACATAGTCCTCTTGACCCATTGAGAAAGTATAATTGAATGACACCAACTACATGCTAGTATAAGACGATAATATTTATTCAGACTGTAGAACTTAGAGGCCCATACCCCTATTTGGTTGACTAGCGACTTAGACAAGGAGTTAATATGACAACTGTAGAGACTGTAGAGTCTTATCTTCTTTGTAAACTTGAATTATTATGTACCTTCTTTTATCGTAATCCAGCGTATTTATATTTCTGTACTACCGTGACTTATGCTGCTATTACAGCCTAGTTTTACAAGTTTATTCTTTTATCGAGCTTGATCATGATATATGTATTATTGGATCGACACACTAATATATTTTAGAATCAGTGTATTACGGTCTGATCAGCCTCAGTACATTTGGTTCGCAATTCTTAATACTACTTTACGTGGATTGAGATATATAGTTGACTAGTAGACGAATAAACTTGCCCTCTCTATTGTCATAGCATATCATATCAAGTACATAAATGTACTGATATGAGCATGTGAATAAGAATCTACGAAATAGAATTTTAATCCACAACTGCCTTGACAATTTTTATTTGAATTCTTTAAAACGCCTTGATCCCCATACTTATATTCTATTACCTTTCCCTTGAACTCTTTATTATTATTTTTCATCTTCCCTTATTTCGGAAAGATGAAACTTTGTGCTTGGTATAAGTTTGATACATTGATATTACTAAATATACCCCATAGGCTAATCACATGACTTGGTGACTCTCTTTTATAATTGATTAAGGCATATCATATATGATATAATTGGTGTTAAAGTTTTGAGGATTTAATAGCATGCTTAAAATTTAAGGATATTTTTCTTAAATATATAGCCTTATATGATAGATGGCTAAATTCTAAGTTGGGTAGAAATCACATTGTTAACTTGAGGTGATTCTTTTAGATAGAGATCAAATGAGATTAGATAGAGAAACCCTACCCTAGTTTAATTTCGAGGACAAAATTATTTTAAGTTGGGTAGATTGTAACCCCCCTCACCCAAAATTAGGCCTACTTGGCATAGATAGTAAAATTAGGGCTAGTTTGAATCCAATTAGAAACAGAACACGGTATTTATTTAATTTTGTAATATTTATGTCACTTAGCGCACATTACCGTTGCTTCGATAATTGGAGCACTACACTAGCCACTGCCTTCCTACAAACTTCACACCATTGTCCTAGACGTGCCTGCCTTCTATTCTGACCTCGATATGACTTATAATTATGCTCTCTTGTGCTACATTTTGGTCGCACAACATTCATCGCAGACGTTTATATTTAATTCTAAATAATTCTAACCTTGTACCTTTGTGTGTTCCAATCAAAATTGGAGACACAATCTTGACCGTTTTGTGCAACCCAAATTAATGATAATATTTTATCCTGAGCCCTCTACGTCTATGACACTTGTATCCCACCTAATTTTAATCCCATGTACTTCTAATTAATTCCAGAACACCTTTTAATTAATTTAAATCTAATTTCTATCTTTGTGCAATTTTCTAATTAATGGGCACTTTTATGCAAAAATGCACTAAGGTGTCCACACCATTGGATAATACATGAAGAAACCTATTTTTTCCCTTCACATAATTTTTTTTCATAATTTTCGGAATGTGCAAACGCACAACATCGCCCCCTTATTTGAACCTAGTCTTGCATTTTAAATAATGCAAATTGTAACCTCTAATCATCCCCATGTGAGCCCAAGGCCCAATCCCAAGGAGTGTTGACCAAGCCCTAATCCTAGGTCAACCCTAAACCAAAATCCTACATGTATAAATATCACTTTCCTTCATTATTTTCCTAAAACCCCAAACTCAAAACCCTATTCCTAGCCGACCAAACACCCTATTCCCTGTTCACCTTCCTCCTTCAGCAAGTCCCGCCGGAGCCACCCCTTCCCCCTCGCCAGAATGGTCCCGTCACCACCAGTACCCGACCAAGACACCACCGCCTGAACGATCAACATCCCAACACGCCATTAGCTCAACCTCCTTTTCATCCTCCTCTTCCCTCCTTCGCCTAACGCCGGAGCCTCGCTACCAACCCGTCGTGGACACGCTGCCCATCTCGACCGCTGCTTACCGTCTTCCTCACGATACCACAACGGGAACCCGTCCACCGAAAGTCGACCGCTGGACTGCCATTAACGCCGATCAGTCCTTCCTCCACCGGACCAGGCACCTGTTGAACCGCCTGAGCCACCGCCTGAACTCCTCCACAGCCACGTCGGACTTTCTCTCCCCTCGACTGAAACACCACCACACCACCATTAACCCCGGCCATCTCCTTCCTGTTACGAACTCTACCTCTCCCTGAGCTTTCCACATCCAGTCGACCAAGCAGCCACCATTACCTCCTCCTTTTTCCTGCACCTGCTCCCTGTCCTCCTCCTCCTTCTTCCTCTTCCTGTTCAGCTACCTCCCCGTCGGACTCCGGTCAGCCACCATTATACCCCATCATCATCATCATCATCATCCTCATCAACCCATCATCATCATCATCATCAACCCATCATCATCATCTCATCATCGTCATCATCTCATCATCGTCATCATCACCATCATCGTCGTCATCATCGTCAATCTCACCGTTGTGCCAGTATGCGTAACCCGAGGTTCAAACCTGTCCCTCCTTTCTTATTTTGTATGTGTGCTTGTGTATATATTATTAGGACATGCATATTGCTTTATGACCGTTAGCTAATATCGGACCCTAAGTCGGTGAACCCAACTCGTATACGCATACGTACGCGTACGCATATACTGTTCAATTTAGTATATGTATATTTAGTTATTCATTAGCATGTTATTAATTAGTATATATTTATGTACATATTTAATATATGTATTCAAATAGGTATGTAAATAAATTACTTGATAATTATATGGATATATATGTAATTAAATGCTAAATAATAGTTATGACTATATATGTAACTATATTGTATGACCTTAGGACACTATGAACTATCCCGCATTTACATCGACCATGTTAACCCTAAGAACTTATGAATTGACTACCTTGCATATATTAACGTACTGGCTTAGACACCTGTCAGTTGACTGTCTGATTGTGTACAACACTTGAAGACGTGACACCCGCATAATTGACTGTGTTAGTTGACCCATGTCACCCCTAGTGTACCCCCTGAGTCCAGTGTAAAATATGGTTGTGTATGTGCTAGTGTAATGACTAATGATTGTATTGTATTATATTATATATACATAGGTTATTGGTACATCGCAGCTTTTTTGCCAGACAAGTATACCTTGCCATTGTACTGTTATTCATATTCCATATGTTGCATGCATCTTTATTTATGTTATTTAGTTCATGTAATTTAACTACTATATGAACTGCGCGTCCAAGGAAACTTGGGTGCAACGACGGTGTCGTCGTGATATATTTTTATTATGTATATACATTTTACCTTGTTTATGAGATCGCCCCATTATCATGAAGCATCATTATATTTCATTGGCCGTGACATATTTCTTACACGAGTGTGAGTCTCATATAGATCACGGACTGTGTGACAGGTCTGGCCTCCTGCACGTATGGGCCGTGCGTTAGGGATAACTGCTGTTAGAAACTTTGCATGCTAGAAGACTTAGCAGTTATTAGTAGCCCAGGGACATAGCCTATTGTAGTACGGTAGTCCAATCCTTGTCCTTGTTTGGTTGCAAGGTTGGGCTATTGTACTAAAGATAGGCTATGAACCAAATTGTGTCATGGATGTGACATGCTTAGAGCATGGGATGGGAAGAACAACAAGTACCATATTTGGCTCCTTTGCACTTTGCTTATTGTAACCCGGAAGCTCCGCTGGAGATACGGGCGGTGATGACCCCTATATATTACCTGGCGGCCTCTGCCGTTCAAAAGACGATATGCTTTTTAGGCCCCTGATTCTCCGAGAGAGTCATGCTAATCCCATTTTAGCCAGATAGCCCACTTGTTGGAAAGTTATTCTCAATAGCATTCACATAAATGGTTAGGCGACCACATTGGATATTTATTTTAGTACTTTTTTAACATGCTTCTATGTATCTTGTTATGTCCCTCTGAGGACCTGGTCCCTTTCCAGGTGTAGATATTCATGAGTATTCGTAGGAGCGCAGATCCGGACTGGTTACTTATATTTCGAGGAGGTCTTCTCTTTGAGCCTCGTGATTGTTAGTTGATGTACTTATATTGTGTTTGTTGTATTTCACTTATATATTCCAGTTGGTAATGGATTTGTTTTCATCCAACTATCATCTTTAGATACTTTATATTGAGATCTAGTTCATAGATATTGGTTATTTATTTCTATTGGATTTCTGTGGATGAGATTTAGTTATACCCTATGACATATATATGTACCACTGTGGACTGTTATTCATATTACATCATACGTGTGTATATGGTTTCCATATATTGGAGTTGCCATATACATGCGGCTGGCATGCTTACGTGTCCTAGTCCTACGTATTTTGGGACTGGGACGTGACAGATATTGTTGGCAGATTTTATATTATTGTGAGATATTTTGATAGTATAGTTGACCAAGATAGCATTCTATCGCCGATGTTGCGGCATATGCTGGGCGTTGTTCCCGACTTGCATCTCTATACTGGGTGCGGATCATGACACGTTTTTAGTGGTAGCTCATGTAGGTCAGGCTTCGCAAGTTATGCGATATCGTGGTAGTACGATGACTTTGTTGTACTACTGCGAGCCTGCGATAGGATATAGGATATAGGCTATAGGATATAAGATATTAGGATGAGAAGATACTCAATCACAAATTTCTTGAGAGATTCCTTGGACAACCCTTGAGAATCTTATTATAATTCCTATTTTAAATCTTTTTCCTTGTTTCTGTCCGCTCTCACTTGTTGTTGTTGAATTTGATTCTTGGTGATCGATTATTGAATTTGATACTTGGTGATCAGTTAATTTTAATTCTTGGTGTTTATTATTGAGTTTTGATTTCATATTGAGAGGAATTTTATGGACTAAATTACGATATCATCTGATGACATATGAGGACAGTAAGAAAAGTGAAACGTCTGCTTTGGTTATGGAGCATAGAGTTTATCGTAGCCATGTTAGCTGGAGTAACAAAAACATAGGGACCTGACTTTGGATGTATATATCTTAGTTATAAAATTTAGAATTTCTCGCAGCTATACTAGTTGGCACAATGAGGATTCTAGATAACATGATTATAGAGGTGCATACCTAAGTTATGGGATCTGTCGTTTATCGCAGCTATGCTTACTGGCGTGGCGAGGATTATGAGTATCGTGATTTTGGACAGACGTGTATGATTATCAGATTGTATCTTAAATTGGTTCTTAAAGTATTATCTTAATACTTATTTATTTCTGTTATTTCAGGACTTTGTTCCATTGTTCCTTAGCTTAGCAGTAGAGATACCTTCAGTTCTTTAGTCCAGTTCCTTATAGAGCTTTATTCTATTAGGGTTCCTTGTTAAAGTGATAATTGGTGAGTTATAATTAGGTCTGTATCTTGAGTATCAGTATTGACTATTGAGAGTGTTGACTTGTGAGTCTGTAAGTGGTTCTTGGTTGGGCATGTAAGCAATAGGCATCAATCTGAGGATAACACATAGCATAGTACTTTATAGCAATAGTTATATGATAGGTGTCATTATAAGTTAGTATTGTTACTATAGGTAGAATAGGGAGTAGAGAATATCAATAGTGGTTTCAGGAGTTAGTATCAGAGTTAGCATGTCAGTTCTGGATAGTCATGAATTCAGGTAGTTGGGTAATCCATGCAAACATTTAAATATCAAGGAAATTGTGTTAGAAATCAATGGAGCATAATTTTCAATTGGGTGGTTGATACTTGGGTGTGTCAAGAGTAGAGAAATTTATATGC
Organism: Iris macrosiphon; assembly: GCA_036927795.1. Lineage (NCBI taxonomy): Eukaryota > Viridiplantae > Streptophyta > Magnoliopsida > Asparagales > Iridaceae > Iris > Iris macrosiphon. The sequence continues at coordinate 56,264,161 of JAYESA010000018.1, forward strand.
ATCAAGGGTATTAGTGAGTGTGCCATAGTAGAAGGGTACCCATAAGTGTATGGGAGAGTGTGAGAAAATAATAATATATTGTGCTAAAGTAGTAAGACTTGTGTTAAGGTAAAAGTAGAGCATTGATGTGAGTAGATAGGAGGACACCAGTATATGGCTAATGATGGGTATATCACATAATATTAAGGTTAGTAATGTGTTAGAAGCAATAGGTGGAAGAGTATCTAGAAATGTGTGCAGGATGCACAGTGGGTGATAAGTATCAGTGTGGAAGTTCATGAGTATCAGAAAGTGAAAGCTTGAGTGTTAATATTATATCATGGGTTAAGAAATATCAAGATTGGTCATGGAAGATATGTAGTATATCACTGATTTGTGTATCCGTCTGTAAAAGGTTTGAGGAGAGATACATATACATCAATAGAGATATGGAACCATATGTCTGCCTTTGAGAGTGAAGTAAAATGTGTGTATTATAGAAGTTAATAACTAGTGCATTGGATGCAAGTGATCATGATTTCTAGTGAGTATGATGAGGTAATCTAATGATGAAGCTAGTATCCTAGAACCTTAAGGACATATGTTGTGTAATTAGGAAGCTAGTGTTACTATATCAAGAGTGCTAGTGTTTCTATATCAGGGATTAGTTGAGTAATGTGCTAGTAACAGTAAGTACCTTATGTAATAACATTGGATTGGTGTATCCATTAATATGGATAGAAAAATATTTGGGAGTAATAGTATAAGTGATCCAAGCAGTAGAGGAGGGAGACAATATATATATATATATATATATATATATATATATATATATAGGAGTAAGTTTAGTAAGTATAGTACCTTGCTAAATTTGGTTATAGAGGTCGTATGTATCAGAGAATAGTCCGAGGGGTATATGGATACCTATGAGATATCATGGTGTTATAATGACTAGAAGATAATTGTGTATGTATTATAATACTAATGTACAGATAAGAACTTTAAGATGATTAACAAATGTTAGAGGATGAGTTGCACCAAGTATCAGATAGAAAGAGATACCCTAGTAACAAGAGACGGAGTACCTCAAGTATTATGAAAGTTTAGGCAAGCATTTTAGTATATAATATAATAATATAAAGGAGAGACACGAGTAACTTGGTATGAGGATGCCATCTAAAAATATATATGAGAGCTGGTGCCTTGTGTAGACAGTAATAATATTTAAGTAAGGCATCATATTGGAAGTATTAAAGTTGGACGAGGGTGTGCTAATAAAACACATATTGAAAAGGTATACAATTGTTCCTTGCAAGAGAATGATTGAGAAATTTTGGTGATTGAAACATAACAAGGAGGTAGTATCTTAGCAGTGTTTTGAATAGTATCCTAAGTAGCAAGTGCCAGTGAGTTAAGCATGTCCATGACCTAGAATTAGAGTATATCATGAGTATTTGGTAACCCTCAGTATTAAAAATATCTTAACAAGACTGATGATTAATAGTGTGTGATAGAATAGGATACAGGTGGCATAGCAGATTACCTCACCAGTAAAGGAAGATATCCCAGCAGGACAGAGACCGAATTCATGATAGTTAGAGTCTAATTTCTTTTTGAGTAGAATGGTAGGATTGTATGATAAGACTATTTTAGACTATGATTGATGGGGTTTGATCATAGTAAGATTTGTATGAATAGGATATGACTGACCTAAGAGAGAGGGGTGAGAGTTTTAATTTCGAGGACAAAATTCTTCTAAGGGGGGTAGATTTGTCATTACTACATTTTCTAGGAAAGGGTATTTTAGTCTTTTGATAATTAATTAAATATTGTGCATATTAAATATTTATTTATTATATTATTTATTTATTATTAGCATGTTAGATTTATTTTTGGACTTGTGCTAGTGGACCTAACTAGTTTAGTTTAGTTTAGACTCATGGACCAACATTTAATTCTAGTTAGAATTGAGCCCAATAATTAGAAGCCCAATCATTAGGAGAAAGATTAATTATGTTAAACCCATTAGACTAGAACCTTCCCTCCTTAATTAATTTCTTCATGAGAGACCCCAAGGGATACTTTAGACTTTACATAGTAGCTTGAGGGAGGGGGCAAGTGAGGCCTATATAAAAGGGATAAAAACTTTTTCTCTCTTCATTTTTTATTCCAAATCTAGATCTAGAATTTTTCTCAACCAAAATTTATCAAATTCCTACCAAATTTTTATTCAATTCTTTCCTAAATCACCATTGGAGACTAGTAGAGTAAGGATCTACAAGGAGGAAGCATGGAACTACAAAGAGGAGCAAGGATCTACAAGTTGAAGGCTCATTTTACCAATTTTGGAGGTTTCATTGGGAATCCATCTCCCAATAGGTAAAATTTAATTTTTCTCCTTAATTTAGGTTCTAAATCTGCGATTTAACCATAAGAAATCAACCTATATGCATAGGCTACCCATAGGATTTAGTTTTGTGTTCATAAGAGGCATATTGAGAAAGTTATGGTACTTTTTGTGTCAATTTTGGGAGAATTTCAAGATTATCATTTGTTGTGTGTGTCAATTAGTCCTATAGATCAATTTGGCATGTGTTTGTGTGTTTGGGACTAGTTTCGTGTCCATAATTGGGTACATGTATGTCGTATCCCAATAATTTGGTGATACGTGTTGATTTGGGGGTTTTTGCTCCGACACGGGACTTTGTGCATGTCATATTTTGACACGGACACGTAAAATTGTGTTTGACTCTTCATATTGTTCATAAATAATATATTAGACTTGCTCGTGTCCTTCGGGGTATGTTTGGATCTGTGGTGGACTCGTGTCGCAAGCGTATCCTAGATATTGTAGGATACATAAGCGATGCACTCCATGTGTTTGTGCAATTTAATTCTAGATCTATTTCTAAATTGTTCTTAGTCTTGGTGATGTGTAATTATATGTATGTACATATATATATATATATACATATATATATATATATATATATATATATATATACATATATATATTTATTTATTTATTTATGTGTTAGTGTATCATATATCTATATACCTATGTATTATGTATATATGTAGCTATAGTTCTACATATGTAATAGCTATTAATTATAGTAGAATATAAATATAGTAGTGTATATATATGTATATGTTATGTGTGTATATATATGTTGATATATATATATATATATATATATATATATATATATATATATATATAAGAGTGAGAAAGGACAGCAGCAGCATTAGTGACAATATTTAGCAACAACAGCAGCGTGGCAACAACACAACAGCAGCAGCAGCGGAATTAGTGACAGCAGCAGCAGCAATAGCAATAGCAGCCACAGCAGCAATAGCAACGACAACAGCTTCCGCGACAGCAGCAGCAACAGAAATAGCAACAACAACAGGGAATCGTCGCTACAGCAGCAATAACAGCAACGGTATCAGCAGCGTATCATCTTTCAGTGATAGTAGTTCAGCGACGGCAACAAGGTTTTAATGACAGTTCTGCGATATATATATAATAATTATGTATTAATTATATTAGATAGATATATGTATATGATATTAGTGTATATATATTCCTAAAATGGTATTTATGTATTAGTATACTATATTTTAGTAGTTGTAAGTTAGTTAGTTGGTTAGTAGTAGTTAGCTAATATTTATTAGTAGCTTGATAATTATCTAGTTAATTGTTTAGATCTATATATCAAAATATACGAACTAGTATCTCTAGTTAAGTATTATATATATAGATATGTGTACATGTATATATGTATTAGTAGTTAGTGATTAGTTAATAGTTGTATTAGATTGATATATATATATTAGTCATTAGTTTGAGTAGTTAAGGTATTTGATATGTTATGGTTAGTAGTTAGTTATATATATATATATATATATATATATATATATATATATATATATATATATATATATATATATATATATATATATATATATATATATATATATATATATATATATAGTTAGAAATATTATATTATAGTTAGTTCCTATAAATGAATATACATACAGTATAGTATTAGTTATATTTAGTATTAGTTGGGTTTATATTTATGTATTAGTTATATTTTAGCATTTTGGATTACCTTGAGATATACCAAGGTATGAGTAGTAGGTATTGGTATAGTAATAGGATAGATGTAAACTAATTATGGATTGGTACTAAGGTGAGGTATATAGTATTGTATAAATATTAAATGCATGGTAGTTTATAGTTATAGTTGGGTAGTTAATATGTATACTAGAGTGACATTACCTTGAGATACCAAGGTAAATGCCAAGGTATTGAGGATACCCAAGGTATTTAGGCTGGGTATCAAGATAGAGGTTTAGTATTGCGATACCAAGTTGGTTCGAAACAAAGGTATCCATTTAGCATTTGTAATTAGGATTTATATATTTAATATTGCTTTATTATATATATGTGATATTTATCTATTGTTTGCGTATCCTGAGATACGGTATCTTAGTATCATAAGATGTAGCTTGTATGACCTAGATTCATAGTGTATGAACCCAATATCATTGAGATAGACTCATGCAACCTAGAAATAGGTAGTTTGACCAAGTTTGACTAAGAGTTGACCTAGTTTGACTGTTTTGACTTAGAAATGACTTTATAACCTAGAAGTTGACTAGTTTAACTTTTTTTTCCAGAACCTTGTATTGTTGTTATATTCCATATCTAGGTCTTTGAGGCACCGTATCAGACATCTGTGAGACTATTCATCGAACTTCAGACGAGTACATTCTTTAATAGTTTCTTATTTATGATATCCTCTATGTTCATTGTATCTAGTGTAGATATCTATATTTTCTTGACACGAAGGTTACACAGATTGGTATATCCGGATCTCGTCATGCGATGTTATTCCTTGTATATGGTATATTTTGTGCAAGTCTTGTTTTATTGATTATCTTGTGCATGTACAGACACTGGTTCTCGGGAAGAGTCACTATCTTCTTGGGAAATCCCGTGCCATAGCATACCATGGTTGGATCCACTATACCAGTCGGGGTTGGGGAGTATGTAGTGTAGATATGTGATCATACCCTCCTTATGCAAGTCTTGTTCCTTGTGAGTGTTGATCATACACCGCATGCATGATTAACTAGGTCATTTAATCTTGTGCAAGTTTCCGAGCCGATCACATGTTAAAGCTGGTACTAACTCACTTAGTCATTAGTATTCTTATTCATTGCCATATTATTCACTCTTGTATTTATTTCTAGTATTTCCTTTATTGCGTATCTCTTGTACATGTATATGACATCTTGTATATTCACATCTATTTACTGTAACATAGTTTATATCATTAATTAGAACTTCTATTAAAGATGTACTTCGCTCCATTCTTGACTGAAAAATATTTTTTAGAGGATCCGAGAGATTGGTGTCCGACATACTATGGACTTCGATTTATAGATGGTGCAGACTTGGACCCACTAGTTCTGGAGTGATTGCCGAAAGGTTTATCCGGATCACTAGTTTTTTATAGTTAGTTTCTTTAGCATTTTGGTACCAGATTTATTTTTGACATATGGTATGAGATTGAATATTATTTCTATTATTAATAATATATATTTTGAATGTATAGTTAGACTTTCTTCATATCTTCTCGTGCTTTAGAATTGTGATTGAGTTTTATGTGAGATATTGTTGGCAGATTTTATATTATTGTGAGATATTTAGATAGTATAGTTGACCAAGACAGCGTTCTACCATCGATGCTGCGGCGTAGGTTGGATGTTGTTCCCGACTTGCATTCCTACACTGGGTGCGGGTCGTGACACGTGATCAAGCTGAAGGGTTGGTGCCTCTAACTACTCAATAGGGTGATGTCACGCCCTAGTCCCAAAATACGTAGGATTAGAAATATGTAAGCATGCCAGCCGTATGTATATGGCAACTCCAATATATGGATGCCATAATATACACGTACGCTGTAATATGAATGCTAACTCACATGGGGTATATATATTATCATAAGTCACAAGGAATAACTAAATCTCATACACAGAATCAAATAGAAATAAACAACCAATCTACTATATAACTGAATCTCAATATGAAGTATCAAGGAATGATAGTCGGGTGGAAATAAATCCACTGCCAAACTAGAATATAAGAGAAACCATATAAGAACATCTAATGAACAATGAGACTCGAAGAGAAGATCTCCTCAAAAGGGATAAGTAGCAAGTCCTGATCCATGCTCCTACGAATAGTCAAGATCGTCTACACCTGGAAAGGGACCAAGTCCTCAGAGGGACGTAACAAGATACATGGAAGCATGCCAATTTGAATACTGTAAACATGTATTATAGGTAGAAAATATATAAGTACACTGTACAAGACAATCTATATGAATGCATAATGAGAACAACTTTTTGACGTATGGGCATGGGTAGGCTACTCTATCTAATCTCACAACTCACACACACGTCAGGGACATCATCAGCCGTCATACCGCGAGGGTAGCGACCATCAGACATGACTACCATAGTGCGTGCTAGTTACTACGGTTTACCAGAGTGGTTATAGCCTATACGCCTACTGATTGTCCTCCCCTCCCATACTATGTGTCAAGTGTGTGTGTCAATATATATATAGTATATAATTATGATTGAAAGAAAACACACATGCAATGAATATATAAAATATAATAAGCATATAAAAGTACTGTAAGCAATTTGGCAAGATATCTTGCCTGGTCTAAAAAAAGGATGAAGTCCCAACTCAAGGCGTCGTCCGATCTACCCGTCACATGAATTAAACAAGTTAGGTTACAAAAGTGGGTGAATAGTTTCCACCATTTTAATCTATTTTAATTCTAAATAAAATAACATAAAATAGTATTTTAATTTTATTATAATCTAATTTTATTACTAAACCCTAATTTTGGTCCAAAGAAAATCAACTTTACAGATTTGTGAACCGTGACACGCAAATCAAGGTAATCTGTTGACCAAAAAGTTAATCGACTCAAATCCTATATTTTTATATAAAATTCTATAGATTTTAGTGCTACATGAACACCAGAATCGATAATTTTATAAAATTATAAGTCGGTAAAGAGTTATGGCCACAAGGGCGAATAGATGACAGTTTTTGGTGGTTTTCTATTTACGTCTATGTTGTACAAATTTTACAGTAGATTAAACTTGCATGTTAAATTCTGGAAAAATAATTTTATATAATTTCATCATGTCAACTTTCCGAAACTTCAAACGGCTCATAATTCCGAGTTCGGGATCTCCCATAATCTCAAAAATACCAAAATACGTCTGATTTTGGACAGCTGACACTTTTAGAATTTTCTGGAAAAATAGGTTCATAAATTATTAAAATAATTTATATATTCAAAAAACTAACCTTGATATAGTTCTAATAAAAAAATTGGAGCATATTTGGAGTCTAGAGTTAGGGGATATCGTCTTTTTAAGTCGTCATAATTACTAGAAAATGAGGCCGAATTTATGACAAATTTTGACACTTTTTGGACGAAAAGAGAGGAATTTGGGGAAGAAAAGTATAAAGGATGGGTTTATTCCATAAGTCTAATAGATATTTATAATGGTTGAGACTACTTAATTGAATACGACTAGGATTGGCTAATTTGGATATGATTAGGATCAGTTTAAATAATAATATGATATGCATTAAGTTGCTTTCCTAGTAGGCTCAGGATTCGAATTAATTTAAAATAGAGTTTAAGTTTATCTCAATAATTTATAATCTTAAATAGAATTAAAGATAATACAAATAATTTATATATAATCTTATTAATATTTATTTACACTAAATTAGCATCTATCTAATATTAAGACTATATATAACCAAATAAATCCTAAATAATTTTAAAATTCCAAATAAATTTCTTAAAATTCTAAATAAATTACAAAAAATATAATTAAATATTTTAACCTAAAATAAATATCTGGTAGGAACAACATACAAGTATGGTCTCATAGTAAATCAAAAAAGTTCTAAAAATTTATGTTTCCTATGTTTTAATTACTCAAAAATTCTAAAAACATCTCCAAAAAATAAAATAGTCTAAAAATGATTCTAAATAAATATTTATATAAGTAAATTTATTAAAAAATTATTTTAATTAACTAAGAGAATACTCTAAAGAAATTCAATATTTAAAATAATCTATAATAAATATAATAATATAAAATACACACAAAATATATATTTTTGGTGAGGGGATTTACAATCTACCCAACTTACAAAAAATTTGTCCACAAAATTAAAAATAAGGAATGATTTGTTAAATCTTTTACATTCATATATAAGGCAAGTCAATCGCAATCTTCTTAAAAATTTAAATAACAAAATTTATTCAAATCCATCATAATCTCTTCAAAATTAAAATAACCACTGTTTAAATCAAAATTTAACCTATCATAATCTCTTCTAGATTTTTAAATAATTAATATCTAAATTTAATTCAAATCTATATGACATCTTGAAGATTTAAATAACCCACATCAAATTTTATATCACGATTTCCAATTATCATAATCTCCTATAGATTTTAAACAATTCTAATCAAATCTTATTCCTATATTTTAACTTAAGAATTTTGTACCCTTCAAAATTTAAATTCAATTTCTATTATCAACATTTCAAATAGGTGATCCAACAATCAAAATTTAACTTTTAATTCAAATTATCAAATTATAAAATTTTGAATTACATCCATCAATGTTCATGTTTAGAGTTATATATTTTTTTTCAAGATTTAAATTGTTAATTCAATCTCCAATATTCAAAATTTAAATCATGTGCTCAAATTATAAATATTTGGACCACAATATCAAAATTTTAAAATTTATTCTATAAGGCATTCTTATCTTTAAAGTTAAATCATCATAATCTAAATTATTCTTCTAAAATTTCTCAAAATTAAAATGACTTAAATATCTCAATCTAATCTTACTTGATCACAATATAAATTTTTTTACCTCAAGTTGATAATGCAACTTCTACCCAACTTAGAATTTACCGATCTATCACATAGGCTATATATTTAAGAAAAATGTCCTCAAATTATTTAATCGTGTTATTCAATCCACAAAATATCTCACATATTTTATGTCCTTAATTACAAAAGATAGTCACCAAGTAATATGATTGACCTATGGGGTATATCTAGTATCCTACGTGTATCAAACTTATACCAAGCACGAGCGTTCGTCTTTCCGAAATAGGGGAAGACGAAGAACAATACTAAAGAATTCAAAAAGGAGGTGATATAATACAAGTACGGGCTCAAGGCAATTTTAAGAATTCAAAAGAGAGTTGTCAAGGCAGTTGTGGATTAAAATCTTATTTTTGGTAAATTCTTATTCACATGTTCATATCAGAACAGTTATATACCTGATATGATATGCTCTGACTTGTTTAGAGGGCAAGTATATTCATCTAACAAGTTGAGTCAACTATATATCTCAATCCACGTAAGGTAGTCATGCGAAGAGCGAACCAAGCGCACTAAGGTTAATCATATCATAATACACTGATTCTAAATAGACAATTGTATTAGTGTGTGCACCCAATAATACATATGTCATGAACAAGCTCGATAAAAGAATAAGCTTACAAAACTAGGCTATAAAATAGCAGCATAAGTCGAGGTAGTACAGAAAATATAATACGCTGGATTATGATGAAAGAAGGTACAAAAATAATTCAAGTTCACCAAGAAGATTGGTGTTGTGCCTCTACAGTTGCTATACTAACTTCTTATCTAAGTCTCTGGTCGACCAAATGGGGGTATGGCATCTAAGTTCTACAGTCTGGATAAACATTATCTTCTTATGCAAGTCTATAGTTGGTGTCATTCAATTACAATTCATTAATGGATTAAAATGACTATATAATACTAGGTTATGAGGCATACTACCAAACTTACAAGAATTTAACTAATAGTATTATTAAATAATAGAGCGTATATACCTAGTATAAGTCATCTTTCTAATCCTTATCAAGCACGAAAGAAAAGATAAGATTAACATTATGAAAGGATCAAACAAGATGCAATGCTAGCAATCAAATAAGAATAAGAAATAAAATCAAGAAAGATGATTAAATCAGTGGATAAGATCCTATATTCAAATCCTATGCACAGGCTTGCTCGATACAGTAACATAACCGAGACAATATGCTCTCGACCTGCATGGGCCACCAAAAAAATATGTCACGCCCCAGTCCCAAAATACGTAAGACTAGGAATACATAAGCATGCCAGCTGTATGTATATGGCAACTCTAATATATGGATACCATAATATACACGTATGCTATAATATGAATGTTAACTCACATATGGTATATATATTATCATAAGTCACAGGACATAACTAAATCTCATCCACAGAATCAAATAAAAATAAATAACCAATCTACTATATAACTGAATCTCAATATGAAGTATCAAGGCATGATAGTCGGGTGGTAACAAATCTACTGCCAAACTAGAATATAAGAGAAATCACATAAGAACATCTAATGAACAATGAGACTCGAAGAGAAAACCTCCTAGAAAGAGATAAGTAGCAAGTCCTGATCCGTGCTCCTGTGAATAGTCAAGATCATCTACACCTGGAAAGGGACCAGGTCCTCAGAGGGACGTAAGAAGATATATAGAAGCATGCCAATTTGAATACAGTAAACATGCATAATAGGTAGAAAATATATAAGTACGTTGTACAAGACAATCTATATGAATGCATAATGAGGACAACTTTTTAACATATGGGCATGGGTAGGCTACTCTATCTAATCTCACAACTCACACACACGTCAGGGACATCATCAGCCGTCATACCGCGAGGGTAGCGACCATCGTGACACCATCAGCCGACATACCGCGAGGGTAGCGACCATCGGACATGACTACCATAGTGCATGCTAGTTACTACGGTTTACCAGAGTGGTTATAGCCCATATGCCTACTGATTGTCCTCCCCTCCCATGATATTATGTGTCAAGTGTGTGTCAACATATATATAGTATATAATTATGACTGAAAGAAAATACACATGCAATGAATATATAAAATATAATAAGCATGCAAAAGTACTGTAAGCAATTTGGCAAGGTATCTTGTCTGGTCTGAAAAATGGATGAAGTTCCAACTCAAAGCATCGTCCGATCTACCCGTCACATGAATTAAATAAGTTAGATTACAAAAGTGGGTGAATAGTTTCCGCCATTTTAATCTATTTTAATTCTGAATAAAATAACCTAAAATAGTATTTTAATCTGATTTTATTACTAAACCCTAATTTTGGTCCAAAGAAAACCAGTTTTACCGATTTGTAATCCGTGACACGCAAATCGAGGCAATTCGTTGACCAAAAAGTCAACCAACTCAAATTCTGGATTTGTATATAAAATTTTATAGATTTTAGCGCTATATGAACACCAGAATTGACGATTTTATAAAATTATAAGTCGGTAAAGAGTTATGGCCACAAGGGCGAATAGATGACAGTTTTCGGTAGTTTTTTATTTATGTCTATGTTGCACGAATTTTCCAGTAGATTGAACTTACATGTTAAATTCTGGAAAAATAATTTTATGTAAGTTCATCATATCAAATTTCTGAAACTTTAAACTGTTCATAATTCCGAGTTCGGGATCTCCCGTAATCTCAAAAATACCAAAATGGGTCTGATTTTGGACAACTGACACTTTTAGAATTTTCTGATAAAATAGATTCATAAATTATTAAAATAATTTATATATTCAGAAAACTAATCTTAATATGGTTCTAAGAAAAAAAACTGGAGCACGTTTGGAGTCCGAAGCTAGGAGATATCGTCTTTTTAATTCGTCATAATTACTAGAAAATGAGGCTGAATTTATGACAAATTTTGACTCTTTTTGGACGAAAAAGAGGGAATTTTGGGAAGAAAAGTATGAAGGATGAGTTTATTCCATAAGTCTAATAGATATTTATAATGGTTGAGACTACTTAATTGAATACGACTAGGATTGGCTAATTTGGATATGATTAGGATCAGTTTAAATAATAATATGATATGCGTGAAGTTGCTTTCCTAGTAGGCTCAGGATTTGAATTAATTTAAAATAGAGTTTGAGTTTATCTCAATAATTTATAATATTAAATAGAATTAAAGATAATAAAAATAATTTATATATAATCTTATTAATATCTATTTACACTAAATTAGCATATATCTAATATTAAGACTATATATAACCAAATAAATCCTAAATAATTTCAAAATTCCAAATAAATTTCTTAAAATTCTAAATAAATTATAGAAAAATATAATTAAATATTTTAACCTAAAATAAATATTTGGTAGGAACAACATACAAGTATGGTCTCATAGTAAATCATGAAAGTTCTAGAAATTTATGTATCCTATATTTTAATTACCCAAAAAATCTAGAAAAATCTCCAAAAATCTAAAATAGTCTAAAAATGATTCTAAATAAATATTTATATAAGTAAACATGTCAAAAAAATTTATTTTCTAATTAACTAAGAGAATACTCTAAAGAAATTCAATATTTAAAATAATCTATAATAAATATAATAATATAAAATATACACAAAATATATATTTTGGGTGAGGGGGTTTACAGGTGAAATCATGTGGATACATCCTGGTCTCTTGGAAGACATAGAACAAGAAGCAATATCTTCAAGCTTTAAATCCAAAAAGAAGAGTCACAAGGACCGATAATTCAATATGATCTCTCTGGAACATAATTCAGGCCAAGACCTTCTTGAACCTAGACTTTGGGGTCTAAACCTATTTTCAGGAGCTTCATCAGAGAAGCCAAGGATGACTCACCAACAGTTTGTTGGTTGGGTAGTGTTCCCTTGTATAGAGTACTCTACATCTTCAACATAAGTTACAACAAAGACGACAAGCCTGCTACTACTGAGGTTTCTCTCCCTTCCTCACCAACCAGCCTGTCAGCTGTGCCCGAGGATGAGAAACCCAAATTTTAGCACTACAGTCAACAATCAATTCGCCTCATACAAAAGATAGGTTACGATTTTCAAAAGGCTGAAGGTTTGAACCTCGACAAAGGACTGTGTGTTCCTCTACAGCCTCAAGGTTACCTTGGAAAATCTCATAATGGGTTGAGAGACGAAGACGCTAGTATGCAGAATTGCCCCAACAAAGTTGAAAGAAGCCATGTGAGGAGGAAGACCAAATCATGCCACATGGGTCCAGCTTTCTCTTGTACCGAAAGAAAAAATTATCGGAGAAACTCAATCCGGCAAGAATTATCTGAAGTCGTATGAATAGACTCAGGAAGATGATCCTCCTACTTCTTCTACCCCTGATGCCCCGGTAAATACTAAAGCAGGACCTTCCAAACCCACAATAGCAGAGAAGGCAAAGCAGAAAGAAGTTTGTTTTGATAAGTCCTTGAAGAAGAATTTACCGCAAGGGCTTGACAAGCCGTACAATTTTGACATATTAGCACAACTCGCCAATACACCGGCTCGACTTTCAATCTTTAAGCTACTTCGCCTTTCGAAAGAAACTCGGGATGCCTTGAGTGAAGCACTCACATATGCTGACTCATACTTGATGCAGCTCAAGTCCTCAACTGAAGACCCAATAGCATGTCCTCATTGCCATAGTGTAATGGAAAAGATTCCTAATATCACCTTCACACAAGATGACATGCTACTGAAGAAAAGTTGACATGATAGGCCATTATACTATACTGGGTACATCAGTTCCATCAAAGTGAATCAGATTCACATTGACCCGGACTCATCACTCAACATCATCCGAAGGAGCCTGTTGCGAGCTCTGAATATTCCAACGCATAACCTGTCAACCACCAATACTACAATCTTAGGCTTCAATGCTGGAAGAAGTCGTCCTCTTGGGAAGAATCGCCTAAAAATTCAGATAGGCGATCTCTGAACTGATACTACTAGAATAAGTCAATTAGCGACGTCTGGTAAAATCGTCGCTAAAAAGTTTTAGCGACATAATTAGTGACATTTTAGTGAAGTTGTATGTTAGCTAGTCGCTAACAGGGAAAACGTCGCAAAATATCGCAATAGCGACATTTACTAGCGATGTTTAGGCGTCGCCAATTTTTTTTAAATTAGAGACGTTTAGCGAAGTTTCATCGCTAAATCAGCGACGTATTATTTATTGCTAAACGTCGCTAATTCTTTTCTATTTAGCGACATTTTGTAATACATTCAGCGCTATTTTGCTGACCTGGTAAATACTGTCATGTCATCTATTTAGCGACATTTAGCGACAAAAATAGTGACATTCTAATCAGTTAGCGATGTATTTAGCGATGTCGCTAAAAGTAGCTAAACGTCGCTAAATTGCAAAAAAATTAAAAAATCTGAAATAAATGCATGCTTGCAGTTTGTCATATAATTTGTCATATATCCTTGCAATATCACAGTTCATAAAAATAGACAGACCCGGAGCATCCATCCGTTGAATTTCCTTGGTTCGTCGACCCCTTCGGTGGAACACTCAACGTCGGTAAATTCATATACATTTAATATAAATAGTAAAGTAAAATTTGAAGAAAATGACACATTGGAATTATAAACCGAGTCTCAAGAAAATTCCGTTGTAAAGAATGCACATGTTATGTTATGTGATCGATTCAGAAATATCCTACAATAACTTACTTGGACGTCCGTGGATACACAAAAACAAGATTTGCCCACTACTCTACATCTACTCTACATCAGTGCTTCAAATATGTGGATGGTGATGAGAACATAAAATGTTATATTTTTATTCCTTAATGTATACTCCTTTATGCTCATTTGATGTCTAAAGATACTCATTATTTTTATATTTTGATCTAGGATGCAATTAGAGTCACTAAATACAAAATGGAGCTAATTATCAATTCTGGACAGTTTTGATATCTTGTAGCATAATGGTCATAACTTGCTCATCCGAAGTCCAATTGAGCTGATCCAAATTGATTCGGAAAGCTAAGTGATATAGGCACAATTTTGCTGTTTTGAGTTTCTCGAGATACTGGCTGCATGACCAAATCAGGCTTGAAGTTGAGTCAACTATATTGTGCACAAAAAGTGGAGCTAAAATAACCATTTCCCAACTTGTTCAAAGATTTTATTTTATTGTTTGGGTTATTGTAATTATTAGAGGATTTGTGGAAAGATATTGTGATCTTTAAACAACTAATTTAGAGTCTATAAAAGGGATAGAGATCAGGAGGAAATAGAAGAACAACATACAACTCTTCTTCCTCTTCTCCAATATTCTTTTGAAGTTTTCATGAACGTACGAAGTTAAAAGTCTTGTTGGTCGAAGGAAACAGAAGCCTTGGAATCAATAAAATTGTGAGATCTAAATTATTTCATATGTTTGATTTATGCTTTGAGTATTGAATATTTTTCTATGCCTACTTTCATGATTGTTTTGTTTAATTACTAGGAGGCCTACTAGTCTATTATCCATTTTGATCTACTACTAAATTAGACATCAAATCCATAATTGTTTGATTTTTCTAATTTATGAAGCAACCAAGATTTAATAAACTGCTTTGTTTTATTAGATCTTAGGAGAAAAACTTTTGACAAAATTAAATGTAACCGCTTGTGCTTGTGTTGTTTTGCTTCATCGATCTCTTTGTTCTTTAAGAAATTACTAGATTAAATCTTCAGCGCTTGTCTTGGATTATTTAGTAATTAAAGCTAATTAGATCGCTTGTTTCTAATTATCTAAGCCTAAGAGAGATAGAAAATACTTCCAACGGTGAATATTCAAAGTATAATAATTTATGTTTGCATCAATGATCAATTTTAAGATTCCAATGGTGGATGTTGACTGAGACCAACATTTTTTTCTTTGATTGTTTTAATACTTTAATTGTTTTTAGCTCTTTTTAATTTGCTTTGATCCAAAACTCTTCCCCCCCATCTTATTTCACATAGCATAAAGATCACACTAATTACTCTTCGTGGGAACGATCCTTACTCTCACTACTACATATTATTTCAAGAGTAAAGGTTTTATTTTTGGGTGCCTACGACAGCACACCAGATGGTCAGGGTAAAGTCAAGACAGAGTTTGCGGATATGAACTCTTTTAAAGGTGTTGAATCATATTAATCCGATGATGTGTTGTACACGCCTGAATACCTGGAAGAAGAGGCTAATAAAGCTGATGATGAGGTGGAAGTTCCTCCAACTGAAGAACACCTTATAATCTGGGTTAAAGGGCATACTACTCATCCGAGCCCTTCAGAGCTTCTTGTCATTCACCTCCGCAAGTCAACGCGGGAGGAAAAGGCAAAGGAACCAGCACCTCAGGAGCCTCTTGTTATTCACCTCCACAAGTCAACGCGTAAGGAAAAAGCAAAAGGGCCTCGGGTGATCAATCTTTGATCACACCGAAAGTAGGCCGACAGAGCCTCCACTTGTCATCAACCTATTTTTCGACAAACAGCCAGCACCAATGAGCCCACCACTTGTTATTAATCTTTCTAGCATATTGCCAAAATCGAATCTGCAGTTGACTATGTAGAGGAAGAATAAATCTTGTATTTTATGAATAACGAAGATACTCCTTCGTGCTATGTCGATATTGACCATTTTGCTAAAGAATTCTTAGAAGCCATATATGCTTATGAATCTCTGACTATTCTGGTGTAATTACCATTCCAAACAAATACCTCATACAGGTCATCCAATACTGCTTTCTTTGTGGTCCCGGGAAGGCAGAACGACAATCACTATATAGCCTTTGGCAAATCCAGAATTAAGAAGATGACGCAAACCAATGACTCGGACGAAGACACAGAAAGAATACAAATTCACCGCTATGGTCGGCCTGCCAAGAACATTATTTCAAAAATTGGCTATAATCTAAAGTTTGATAAATGGCTCAATTATGGAAGAGGTCGATGCACTCCCATATGTCACTTCTCTCTAAAATACAAACCAGAGACCTATTATCAGCGAACATGTAGGGGTTTAGGCTAGTCACTCCTCTAACTTCTGAAAACTTAAAGTCGGATGAGGAGATACCTTCACATTCTTCTGACTCATCATGTTGGGATTTTGATGAGAGCTTAGGTGATATGCTCAAGGATGCTTATTCTGTCAATATGGTGTCAGCTGATCCAGACAACAATAAAAAAAATTAAATATTAGAACCATTCGAGAATGATCCGTGGGCACAACAGACGGATTCACAGTGGGATCTACGGTTCGAGCAGTGTGAGCAACCTACAAAGGATGAAATTGTTCAGATCAATATAGGAGAAGAATCATCCCCAAAACCAATCTTCATTAGTAAAAGTCTCTCTAATGAAGATAAGCAAGCCCTGATATACCTCATAAGAGAATACTTTCATGTCTTCGCTTGGAGTTATGCCTAGCTTAGATCCTCAGATAGCCATACATAAGCTTAACATCCTTCCTAATGTAAAGCCAGTAAAGCAACAACAATGGAGATTTTGTCCAGATGTGATGGATGCAATCGGAGCAGAAGTCAAGAAGCTGATAGTATGCAGCTTTGTCAGAGAAGAACAACATCCTTACTAGGTGGCTAATGTGGTTCTAGTCATGAAAAAGAACATAAAAATTTAGGTCTGCATAGATTACTGAGATTTAAATTCAGCTTGCCCTAAAAACAAATTCCCTCTACCCATTACAGATGTTATGAACGATAACACTTACGGTTTTGAGCAAATGTCGTTCATGGATCAATTCTTGGGATACAATCAAATCAAGATATTCCTCGACAAGAAAAAAAATGTCATTACGAACACCATTGGGAGTATACTGCTATACAGTGATGCCTTTCAGTTTAAAAAATGCAGGGGCAAGATACCAACGGGTAATAAGCATAATCTTCCATGAATATTTACGAAAGACAGTGGAATGCTATGTAGATGACATCGTATTCAAAAGTCATCCCAAAGATGATCACCTGCAAGATCTCAGGATAGTGTTTGACCTATTGCTCCAACACCAGCTCAAGTTGAATCCGACTAGGTCCTTCCTGGAAGTCTCTAGTAGAAAATTCCTTGGGTTCGTGATAACTTCTAAGGGCATCAATCTTGATCCATATAAGGTCAAAATCTATCCTAGAGATGCGCCCTCCTCACAACCTAAAAGAGCTTCATAATTTGCAAGGTCGATTGGCATATATCAGGAGGTTCATATCAAACCACTCTAAAAAATATAGGTTATTCACTCAATTAATGAAGAAAGAGGTGGCATTCATGTGGAACAAGGCATGCCAACAAGCATTCGATGACAACAAGCGATACCTGACGAATCTGCCTATTTTGGTAGCTCTGGTAGTGAAAAGGCCTTTCTTACTGTATGTACGAGCAATGAACCACTCTTTAGGCGCTTTACTAGCCCAAAAGAGTGGTAAAGGTCATTAACAAGCCATCGACTACCTCAGTCGCATGATGGTAGATGCAGAACACAGATTAATCTGGTAGAAAAAGAATGCCTCACTTTGGTATTCGTTATTCAGAAAATACGATGCTATGTGACAGTTAAATAATTCATGTTATATCCAGGGTGAATCTGCTCTGGGTATTGATGACCAAACCAAGTACCCTCAACTCTCGTCTGGCTACATGGGCAATGTTGTTATCGCCTTATGACATGGTATATGTCCCACAAAAGACAGTAAAAGGCCAAACATTGGCCGATTTCCTAGCAGCTCATCATGTACCAGAGACATCTAAGCTATATGACGATATTTTCGATGAAGTATTGGAGACTAATATGGCAATGGAAGATGACACTTGGCAAATATTCTTTGACGGTGCATCAAGAATATGACCTAAAGACAATATCGTTGATGGAGTGGGGATAGTTCTTGTTTCTCCTAACAAGCTGCTTATTCATCGTGCATATTCTCTCAGATAACTATGCTCCAATAATATGGCAGAATATAATGCTTTGCTTATTGGTCTTCAGTTAGCTAAACAGTTGGATGTATAATATCTGGAAGCCTATGGCATCTCTAAGCTGATAGTCAATCATGTTAGAGGTGAGTATGAAGTTCGTCATTGTCACGACCCGCACCCAATATAGGGGCACGAGTATGCGGGTACGTACAACCTACACCGCAGCATCAGCGGTAGAACGCTGTCTAGGTCAAAATACTATCTATTCAATCTCACACGAATATCCAACTCCATAAGGAGACATAGATATAATAATATAATATGAAATACTCAACCACAGAACTAAAGCACGATAAGATATCGAAAGAAATAATCAGACACAACCACAAAGTCTAAACAATAATATAATCTAAACTTCAAATAATAACATCCAAGTTTCAATATATGCTGAAAATAAATCCGGTACCAAAATCTGCTAAAAAAACTAGCTAAAAATAACTAGTGATTTCGGCTAGACCTCCCGGCAATCACACCTGAGCTACAAGGTCCAAGACTGCAGCTACTCTCCCTGTGGTCCATAATATGTCGGACACCAGTCCTCTAAGTCACAATCTGAAAAATATATCCAGTCATGATTGGAGCAAAGTACAACCTGATAATAGTTTTAATTAATTAACAAGGACTATAAACAATAAATTAGATAATGTTATATACTGAGAAAAAATAATAAATAGATGCAATGGCAAATAGTAAAGAGAACATGCATTGTAAGCAATAAGGTAGAGGCAGTGCATATATGAAAGGAAGAGAAAGGAGCTACAATATCATATTCAAGGCAATATGATATATGGAACTGAAATTGAGAACTGCAATAATTTTAAGTGTTTGAAATACTAGTTTCAATATGTGATCGGCTTGGGAACTTGTACGATAGTTATATGGCCTGGCTAACCATACGTGAGGTGTATGATTAACACTAACAATATTTTATAATTTACAAATAGAATATGATTATATCTCTTACTAGCAATTTTCTTGCCCCAACTAGTACAGTAAATCCAACCATGACACGTTACGATACACGATCATTGTCCAATAATAATACCTTGTACAATATCTAATATCAATATCTTGTAGATGTCAATATGATAACCATTGTAATATCTCATGACTGAAAATCCAAGCTATATACTAGTCCGTGTACCAAAGTGTCAAGAATCAGATGCAACATCTCTAAGTACTTAAAATATAGAAATTATTAAATAATAGAAACTATCAGAGAATGTACTCACCATCCAGAGCAATGAATGTCAAACTATCACCTGCTTCACAGACCTATATATAAATTCCATGTCATTTGGGGTATAATAAAATAATAACAAGCTAAAATCAGCTAAAATATGGTTTTCTAGGTCAATACATTGCTATACTGGGTTTTCTAAGTCATACTAGCCCATATTATATACTAAGTATATTATATAGACTCTTAGATATCAATATATTATGGTATTTAGCCTATACACCTATTACCTTGCTATACCTTAATCAATAACTTGATATCTTAATAATACCCCAATACTTACCTATTGCCTATACCAATACCTTGGTATTTATAATACCTTACTAACACTTAGCTTATTACCTAACCAAATTACCTTACATCTTACCCATTCCTAGTATCTTAACTTATGTCAAGTATCTTCACCATACCTTGATATAAACCCTACCAATACCTTAGTATTAATACTCTAACACCTATACTCAACTCAGTATTCTTGATACTAAGATACCTCATATAACATGGTTCTTTGGTACCAACACTAACCCCTGCCCTTCTAACTGTTGTTGCATTAGCAACAACAACTACTGCCATTTCCTTCTATTATGCAAGAACTTAGCACATAACAGGTAGAACAACTACCTATTGCTCGACCAAGAATAGTCTTGGCCTGTGCCAAGTTGGCACAGCCCTGCTGCTAAACAATGTAGTCAAGTGTACGGTACAGACTTCTACAGCTCTCTCATTGCCACAATAATGATGCTCCCCTCTACTCTCACCTTGACCTCCTACCAATTGACTGAACCTAAAATTTCTAGGACCAACTGATACCTTCCCCTCAAAACTCCCATGGATACTAAAATGTGCCATGGATATACAGTGTTCACTCTAGTTCACACACCTATTACTGACACTTATGATACCAAATTAAATACATCACTTATATACTTATGATATACTCGATAACCCCTCATGAGTACCCAGGTCTGATACACCAATGGGGTATATCAATGCTGCTGCCAATTACGTATTTTTGAATACCCACATCTTCTGTAACTGAATGCAAGTTCTCCCTGCAGTTCACCTTTCCTTTTTACTAAATCAATACAACATGATACTAAGTTCTATATTGACACCAAGTTCCAATAAAACCACACTCATATACTCACAACCACTATC
The DNA here is from genome assembly GCA_036927795.1 of Iris macrosiphon. NCBI lineage: Eukaryota > Viridiplantae > Streptophyta > Magnoliopsida > Asparagales > Iridaceae > Iris > Iris macrosiphon. The sequence goes on from JAYESA010000018.1 coordinate 56,285,540, forward strand.
ACTTAAGCCACCAATACTATCACACTCATAGTGATATACAATTTCCCCCTTCATATTGCATTCGCACAAGTATATGAACCACACACACATGCCCACAAGCAACCAAAGCCTGCAACACACTAAAATTTGACTGAAACCTCATCACAATGCAACATTAACCTGAGCACCACTTCTTCTTTTGCACTACTTACTCCATGCCTATACCTCTGTACAGGTCCCTCCCTGCTACAAGGACAGCTGCTGCACTTGCCAACCACACTCATATACAGGCACATCAGTGCTCTATCTGCAGTTGCTTGCAGAATCCCACATGTGCACCTCTGCTCCTGTGCACCCTTGAAAGTACTTTGTTGTTCATATTGTGCACACTGTAGTGCACCTCACAACACCCTCTCCCCTATTCAGTCACAGAACTTACTTTCTCCTTCACCCACACTCGACCACTTAAATCCTATCACCACATACACCCTCTTAAATAACTCCCAGACATATACACAAGAACACTCCCCAAACTTTCAACGCACCAACTCTCTCAAGCACTCACTAACCCCAAATAATATACCACAAATATTTCATCAAACACTCTAAGTGCATCACTCTATGATACACTCTAATCTCATGATAATCCCATGATAAACTTACCAAACATCAATATACCCTACCAAAGCTCATAAAATACATCCAAAACATCAAATATAGTATAAATAACATATGTAATAACTATTATAATATACTATGAAGAAATTGGCATGTTATAACCCAATACACTTGGAAAGACCCCTCATTCGACTCCGTATCATGGCATTTCATGATACGGACTCTCCATGTCCATTTGTAGACACGTATACCCTCTCAAATCATGTATCACACTTAACAATCCCCTATAAAATATTTCTACAAACACCTAGTGGTCAAAATTCGGAGTTTTCCCTAAATTAGCACAAAACTCAATGTAACTTTTATAATAGGACTTCAAAGAACCTAGTTCTTCTTCCTATGGGTAGTCCTTAGCCATGGGTAGGTTTCTAGGGGTTTATTTTACCATTAAAAATTGAAATGATAAGAGGGACAAGAGTTTTACCTATTGGGAGATGGATTCTCAATGTCTTTCACTAAAAGAACACAAATAAAAGTTGGACACAATCCTCAAGCCAATGCTTCCCTCCTCAAGTTCTCCTCTAGCAATGTCAAGCTCCTTAGCCTTCTTGGAATGAGAATGAGAGGGATGAGATTTGAAATAAAGAAATTAGGGCTTGCTCTCAAATTTGGGAATAAAATAATGAGAAAAAAAATAAGGGTTATTCATGAATAAAGAGGCTTATATAAGCTCCCTCTAGGGTTAGGGTTAGGTTAAAGAATGTTTGAATTGACTCAAGTGCCCCTCTCATTCCTTTATGAATATGATCTACTAAACCATTGGAGGAATATTCTATTCTTGAGTCTAAATAGGGTTAATGGAATTAATCTAGTCATCACTAACTATTTAAATGGGTCAAGTCGAGTCTAGTGTGGTCCACTAATGTCAAGTCTAAATAAAATAGACTAATCAACTAACAAGAATATAATAGTAACAATATATATAACATGCACATTATAAATAAATAAAATATTTATAATATTTATAAAAAAATAATAAAAATACCCCTATTCTGAAAATATGGTTTTGACAAGTCTACCCCCTTAGAAAAATTTTATCCTCAAAATTTAAGATACCTTGTCTCTCTCTGACCAGTCATAACCTCTTCATTAATCTTTACTACGGCCAAACCCCAACAATCAAGGTCTAAGGAAGTCCTACCTACAATTATACAACATGCAATCTAGAGAAAGAAAACAAACATGCATGGTTATGGTCTCTCTTTGTCATGGTATTACAGTCTCTGTCCAGTCACTACTAATTAATTCTAACAAGAAAATAACTAATGCAAGCTAAGGCAGTAAGGAATTAATCAATCATTCAAATAAAGAAAATGAACAGAGGGAAAGAACAGAATAAAACCTTCTAACCTATCACCTGCAGTATCAGTCTCCTCGACCATTATTGCAAATGCCCTGTCCTGCTATGGTGGCTCCCTCCGCGGGTGCTTAGCAATCTGCAGTTCCACAGGTGGCCTAACTGGACCTCCATAATTTGGAGTTACGCGCTGGCCGGGAAGATAAGGAGCTAGAAGATAATACCTCACTCGATGTCCCGCAGTGCCACAGTACAAAAAAGTCCTAACCTTACTCTACAGCTCTTCCAAAGGTGACCTGGCTTCTTACAGAAATGACAAGCTTGCTGGGTCTGCCTCGGAGGCTGCTGCTGATCCTGCTGAAGACAAACCGGTGCCAGGTGCAACTGGTGGTGATGCTGAAATATCCTCGGCTGCTGTCGAATATGGGGACGCTTGGCCGGTCCTGCGCTGCCACTCGCATCTCCTGAAATATCGTGACTCCTTTTGGTCCTGAGATCCATATCCTCCTCTGCAATCTGGATATCTATCAAGATATCCTCAAAGTTAGCGGTATGACGACCAGAAGTGCACGACCTAATCTCCCTCGTCAGCCCCTTTTTGAACTTTCGGGCTCGATCTCCTGGGTCTCGAATCATAGACGATGCAAAATGGCTCAATCGACAAAATTCTGTGGCGTACTCGTCGACCGACATGTTACCTTGGACCAAGTCATGAAACTGACTCTCAAAATCTCCCAGGGCCACATCAGAAAAGAACTTTTTCTTGAAAAGGTCCTTAAAAGTCTTCCAAGTAACTCCTTGAGCAGTAAGTCTCAGCACCGTACGATACCACATGAGTGCAATATCGAACATCTGACTGGCGGCCACCTTGATCTTCAAGCTCTCTAGAATCTGGGCCAATCGCAGATTTCTTTCAATATCCTCTAACCAGTCATTAGCGTAGAGTATCCCCCCGATAAACTTGAACTCTCGAGGTGCCATCCTCTTGAAGTCAACTATAGTGCCTAGTCTATGTTGTTGCTGCTGGCCAGGATACTGCTGGGTAGCTCTCTCAACTGCCTGTAGGGCCATTTGGTGAGCATTCTCCATGCTCTCTCTCATCAGCTCAGTCTGTGCTTGGTGCGCCTCTGCCTGCACCCTATGAGCCTCAGCCTGAACATGCTGGGCCTCCGCCGTCACCCTCTAGACATCTACCATACCCTGAATCAAAGTAAAAACTTGTGCCCTATCACCAGGCATACCTCCAGGAAAAGAAATCTGCGGCGGGTGAGAAAGGTCCTCCGCAAAAGTTGGGGCATCCCTCTGGAAAGGTGGAGGAGAGGACCCCCGAAAGCTGTTGAAACTCCTATACGGACAGAAGATAAAGGAACAATCCCTGCCACTCCCTGTGTAGGAGGTCGAGAAGTCGCTGACCTCTCTAACACGGAAGTTGCTCCTAATCGCTGCGATCTGGTCTTCGACGGCATCCTGAAGACGGATCGAAACAAGAAAAAGTCATTAAGGCACAAGAATATGATATCATCAAGGAAGGACAAAAATATTCAAAGAAAGCAATACTGAGAAGGAATAGCAATATCAATAGATTGGAAGTGTTCCTAATTGTGATTGAGTATTCGCTATCCATCATAGTATACTATATCCTAGATCCTATCACAGGCTCGTAGTAGTACAACTAAGTCGTTATGCTACCACGATATTGCTTTAATTATGAAGCTCGACCTGCATGGGCCACTACTAAAATGTGTCATGACCCGCACCCGATATAGGAGCACGAGTACGCGGGTATGGCCAGCCTACGCCACAGCATCGACCGTAGAACGTTGTCTAGGTTACAATACTATCTATTCAATCTCACATGAATATCCAACTCCATAAGGAGACACAGATATAACAATATAATATGAAATACTCAACCACAGAACTAAAGTATGATAAGATATCGAAAGAAATAATCAGACACAACCACAAAGTCTAAACAATAATATAATCTAAACTTCAAATAATAACATCCAAGTCTCAATATATGCCAGAAACAAATTCGGTACCAAAATATGCTAAAAGAAATTGGCTAAAAATAACTAGTGATTCTGGCCAGACCTCCCGGCAATCACGCCTGAGCTACAAGGTCCAAGGCTGCAGCTACTCTTCATGTGGTCTATAATATGTCGGACACCAGTCCTCTAAGTCGAAGTCAGAAAAATATATCCAGTCAGGATTGGAGCAAAGTATAACCCGATAATAGTTCCAATTAATTGACAAGGACTATAAAACAATAAATTAGATGATGCTATATATTGAAAGAAAATAATAAATAGATGCAATGGCAAATAATAAAGAGAACATGCATTATAAGCAATAAGGTATAGGCAGTGCATATATGAAAGAAAGAGAAATAAGCTACAATATCATATTCAAGGCAATATGATCTATGGAACTGAAATAAAGAACTGCAATAATTTTAAGTGTTTGAAATACTAGTTTCGATATGTGATCGACTTGAGAACTTGTACGATAGCTATATGGCCTGGCTAATCATACATGAGGTGTATGATTAACACTAACAATATTTTATAATTTACAATAGAAATATGATCACATCTCTTACTAGCAATTTCTCCTGCCCCAACTAGTACAGTGGATCCAACCATGACATGTTGCGATACACGATCATTGTCTAATAATAATACCATGTACAATATCTAATATCAATGTCGTATATGATGTCAATACAATAACCATTATAACATCTCATGACTGAAGATCCAAGCTATATACTAGTTCGTGTACCAAAGTGTCAAGAATCAGATGCAACATCTCTAAGTACTTGAAATATAGAAATTATCAAATAATAGAAACTATCAGAGAATGTACTTGCCTGCTATCCAGAGCAATAAATGTAAAACTATCGCCTGCCTCACAGACCTATATATAAATTCCATGTCATTTGGGGTATAATAAAATAATAACGTGCTTAAATCAGCTAAAATATGGTTTTCTAGGTCAATACCTTGCTATACTGGGTTTTCTAAGTCATACTAGTCAATATTATATACTAAGTATACCATATAGACTCTTAGATATCAATATATTATGGTATTTAGCCTATACACCTATTACCTTGCTATACCTTAATCAATAACTTGATATCTTAATAATACCCTGATACATTACCTATTACCTATACCAATACCTTGGTATTTACAATACCTTACTAACACTTAGCTTATTACCTAACCAAATTACCTTACATCTTACCCATTCCTAGTATCTTGACTTATGTCAAGTATCTTCACCATATCTTGATATAAACCCTACCAATACCTTAATATTAACACTCTAACACCTATACTCAACTCAGTATTATTAATACTAAGATACCTCCTATAACATGGTTCTTTGGTACCAACACTAACCCCTGCTCTTCTAACTGTTGTTGCATTAGCAACAACAGCTACTGCCCTTTCCTTCTACTATGTAGGAACTTAGCACATAACAGGTAGAAAAATTACCTATTGCTCGACCAAGAACAGTCTTGGCCTGTGCCAAGTTGGCACTGCCCTGCTTCCAAACAATGCAGTCAAGTGTAGGGTACAGTCTCCTGCAGCTCTCCTATTGCCACAACACTGATGCTCCCCTCTACCCTCACCTTGGCCTCCTACCAATTGCCTGAACCTAAGATTTCCAGGACCAACTGATACCTCCCCCTCCAAACTCCCATGGACACTAAAATATGCCATGGATACACAGTGTTCACTCTAGTTCACACACCTATCACTGACACGTATGATACCAAATAAAAGACATCACTTATATACTTATATACACTCGATAAACCCTCATGAGTACCCAGGTATGATACACCAATTGGGTGTATCAATGCTGTTGCCAATTACGTATTTTTGAACACCCTCATCTTCTGCAACTAAATGCAAGTTCTCCATGCAGTTCACCTTTCCTTTTCACTAAATCAACACAACATGATACTAAGTTCTATATTGACACCAAGTGCCAATGAAACCACACTCATATAGTTACAACCACTATCACTCAAGCCACCAACACTATCACACACATAGTGATATATAATTTCCCCATTCATATTGCATTCGTACAAGTATATGAACCACACACACATGCCCACAAGCAACCAAAGCCTGCAACACACTAAAATTTTACTGAAACCTCATCACAATGCAACATTAACCTGAGCACCACTTCTTCTTTTGTACTACTTGCTCCCTGCCTATACCTCTGTGCAGGTCCCTCCCTGCTACAAGGATAGCTGCTGCACTTGCCATCCACCACAACACCCTACAATAAAGTTATACAGGAACATCAGTGTTGTATCTTCAGTTTCCTGCAGAATCCCATATGTGCACCTCTGTTCATGTGCACCCTTGTAAGCACTCTTCTGTCCATATTGTGCACACTGCAGTGTACCTCACAGACACCCTCTCCCTATTCAGTTACAGACCTCACTTCCTCCTTCACCCACACTCAAGCACTTAATTTCCATCATCGCATACATCCTTTTAAACAACTCCTAGATATATACATAAGAACACTCCCCAAACTCTCAACACACCAACTCCCTCAAGCACTCACTAACCCTAAATAATATACCACAAATATTTTATCAAACACTCTAAGTGCATCACTCTATAATACACTCTAATATCATGATACTCCCATGATAAACTTATCAAACATCAATATACCCTACCAAAGCTCATGGAATACATCCAAAATATCAAATATAGTATAAATAACACATGTAATAACTATTATAATATACTATGAAGAAATTGGCATGCTATAATCCAATACACATGGAAAGACCCCTCATACGACTCAGTATCATGGCATTTTATAATACGGACTCTCCGTGTCTATTTGTGGACACGTATACCCTCTCAAATCATGCATCACACTGAACAATCCCCTATAAAATATTTCTACAAACACCTAGTGGTCCAAATTTGGAGTTTTCTCCAAATTAACACAAAACTCAAAATAACTTTCACAATAGATCTCCAAAGAATCTAGTTCTTCTTCCTATGGGTAATACTTAGCCATGGGTAGGTTTTTAGGGATTTATTTTACCATTAAAAACTAAAATGATAAGAGGGATAAGAGTTTTACCTATTGGGAGATGGATTCCCAATATCTTCTACCAAAAGGACACAAATGAAAGTTTGACACAATCCTCAAGCTAATGCTTTCCTCCTCAAGTGCTCCTCTAGCAATGTCAAGCTCCTTAGCCTCCTTGGAATGAGAATAAGAGGGATGAGATTTGAAATAAAGAAATTAGGGCTTGCTCTCAAATTTGGAAATAAAATAATAAGAAAAAAAGAGTTATTCATGAATAAAGAGGCTTATATAAGCTCCCTCTAGGCTTAAGGTTAGGTTGAGGAATGTTTGAATTGACTCAAGTGCCCCTCTCATTCCTTCATGAATAGGATCTACTAAACCATTGGAGGAATATTCTATTCTTGAGTCTAAATAGAGTTAATAGAATTAATATAGTCATGACTAACTATTTAAATGGGTCAAGTCAAATCTAGTGTGGTCCACTAATGTCAAGTCTAAATAAAATAGACTAATCAACTAACAAGAATAATAATAGTAACAATATATATAAAATGCACTGTGTTTGATAATAAACGAAAGAAATTGAAACTAGGTTTATACGAAACCCTTTCTTTGTTTACAAACAAGAAAAAGAAGTACAATTAACCCTATGCGAGGATGTTAAGTACAAAAATTGATTCTGGAGAAATATTGCTATAGGAGTCTGATCCGCGGTCGATCACTTTGTCCCTTGGACCACACGATGAAGAAGAAGTGCTGTAGAAGACGAAAAAGAAGCTTCAAAGACTGCAGGAGGGATTGAACTCTCGTTACCAAAGTAGTCAATCAATACTCTCTGGATGTGCTCTCTCTCTGATCTTGACCTTTGCCTTTTTTTTTGACCTCAATTCCACACTGGACCTCTGTGGCCGGAAGTCTCTATTTATAGAGTTTGGTTACAGTAACTGACCGGTCGGCGTAGAAACCGAACAGCGGAGAGAGCTGCACCTTTTACGCAGTGGTTATAATAACTGCTACCCACGTATGAATGATCTCCTGAATCTGCGTGTGACGCGTATCCCATTATGAGGTAACGCGTATAATCGATCATGGAAGATCACGACATGCAAGCCACGTAGGTAACTGCCCCTCACGTAGGGAAGGTTGGCATAAAAGCCAAATAACTGTCTCGTTGGCGTAAAAGCCAAATAGTTATCTTATTGGCGTAGAAGCCAAGTAGCTGTCTAGTTGGCATAAAAGCCAAATAGCTGTCTTGTTGACGTAGAAGACAAATAGCTGTCTTGTTGGCGTAAAAGCCAAGTAGCTGTCTTGTTGGCATAGAAGCCAAATAGCTGTCTTGCTGGCGTAAAAGCCAAGTTCTGCGTAAAGCTTGATGCTGCATGGATAGGTAATCAGCGTAAAGATAGCCAATTATCCTTCTTTGACTGAGCTCTTGAGCGTATTCTTTGCCAAATAGCCTTATCATGCACCTTTGCAAATATAGCCTGAGTTGGCGTATTTCGAGGAGATAGCATACGGCATACTCCTATAGTTAAAAATAGCCAGGTCGGCGTATTTCGAGGAGATAGCATACGGCGTGCTCCTATAGCTAAAAATAGCCTGGTTGGCGTAATGTGCATGGATGGTGATGTGAGCGTATTAGCCCTAATTATAGCTCTCCCAGTCATTAAAAGTAGAACCAAATCTCGTGCATTAAATGCAGAGATCTGCCCCCCATCTCGCGCATTAACTGCAGAGACGTACCTCGAGGTCTATACGAAGAACAGCTTTTGACGTGGCGGTTGGATTCGTCTCATCCTGAGCATAAAAGCTCATCTCTGCCTGTGTAAAATAGGCAGCGTATTCCTTGAATGCGTAAAAATGACTTATATCCAGGATTATCTCGCTAAACGACAGTCTGGGGCTCTGTGTAGAATCATTATTACAGCCGTCCTCTCGATCATCGTATAGTACTCTTTGTCAGAAGTCAGGTTCACTGCTTCATCTAACAGGTTCATTCGAGGAATACGAAGAGTTCCTCATACAACTTCCAGCTGCGTTAAAAGCAGACAGGTTTTACGCCAAAGTGGCGATGTAGAAACCTTTTTATGCCTAAGCAGTCTGGAAGTACTGCTTTACGTGGATTATTCTGGAGCTATGTTTTATGCTGAATAGCGTTGAAGCTTTGCTGTACGCCAATGGCTTTGAAGTCATGTCTTACGCCACCCAGTGCTGGAGCTCTATTTTACGCGGGCTTCCTGCATGTTGAGGGTTTTATGCGTATAATTCCCCAACGTATTTTTTATGCTTCTACAAGACCCCCTTTAAAGTTTTCAAATTCCTCGTAATTTGAAACACTTTAAATGAAGCATGAAACGGTCAAATTTGACTCGTTCTATGAGGCTGATTTCTCGACAAATTTTTAGGAATTTGTTAGGATTTGGTATGTTCTTCTTCTGCCTATATAAAGGCGAGTGAGTTAACCTGTTTTCCCCATACTTCCTTCACCAAAAAGAGATGGTTGCCGAGATTCGTCGGGCTGACTTGAGAAAGAAGAAGATCATGTTCTTTCAGCATGTAAGAAGCCATAAAAAGAGGCATCTTCGAGCAAATATTCTCTGTAATGATGGATCATGGAAGGATATCATATCTTCTTTTGCTCGGGATGATCAGCAATTTCATATGGTGATTCTTCCAGGAGAGAGGAAGGGTCGCATTAGACCACACAGCTTGCAAGCTGTATTCTCTCCCATTATGGCGCTGGACGAGGGTAGGCAGTTTGGCCCTGTCTTCCAGTATTGTGTTGGGTATGAACCCATAACACAAATCTAGGGTATGCCTACCATGGCGTATAGAGGGTGGGCTTGCGTAATTGATACATGCCCAATTTTGTATCCTCCCGCCATTAATCATTTTCTTGTTAATCGGCCGCGGAAGCCGATTAACTGCTGTAGAAGACGAAAAAGATCTACACCAATATGAAAACCTGGCACAGCAGATTCTTGGTGTGATCTTAAATGAAAATGAGAAACCCTTTATAGAAAAATGATTTCCATCATATGTAATCATGAAGATGAAAAATCCTTTGTAAACTGGATTTCCATTATTTGTAATCATGATTAATAGACTTGTCTTCTTTTACGCATCTGATGATTTACCATATTTGCTGTGAGAAAGTCTGATAATGTGCTGTAACCTCCGATTTCCAATTTCCAAAATAATTAGATTTTAATTTATTTTAAAATATCAAGTTTTATAAAATATTTCTCCTTGAAAATTTTTTATTTGATTTTGAACGATGTCTGATTTTAGAAGGTAATTTAAAAATCTTTATAAAAATCATTTTTCCTAAATGACGATGTATTACAAAATAAATAAATAAATAATAATATATATTTCTAGTTTCAAATATTTATTGGCTTGAGTCATAAAATTATTGTTTTGACTAAATAGTTATTCCAAAGACTAGTTGATAAAATAAAATAGATTTTTATTGGGATAGTAAATAAATGAATTACATACTTCCTAATATTTTGAAAAATGAGTTAATTAGTAGCTAATTAAAAGCTTCTTAAAAATATTTTTTCTTAAATTTCTTTTCTATTTAATTTATCGTTTTCCGTCTCCCATTCACGCCCCATTCTTCCCACATGAAAAGCCCCTTTATATTTAATTCCGGGCCATTCATCATTGGGCCAACCCGCAACCCTTTATCCCACACCCTTCTCCCTATTTAAGTTCTCCTTCTCACCATTCCCAAAAACCCTAATCTCCTAATTATTAGCTAGCCTCCACAATTCCCAAGCCAACAAGCCATCACCATCATCTCGTGTGCTCGTGTCCGTGTGTCCAGCATCACCGTGTCAGCCGTGATGGCCTCGGGTCCGACCCCGGGTGTCCCACCGTATCCATTTCATTTCCTGTGTCCAGATTTACAGTTTACAACCAGCTTTTCCGTGTCCGACACACCCGGACACCACCTCCACATCCACCACTGTACACAGCATCACCCGTGTCCAACACCGGACACATCCACATTGCACCACCGCCGTGTCCAGCCCCGGACACGACCCCGACACCCAGACCCTAAGCCCTAACCCTAGATCGAGCCGCCGCTACTCTCGAGCCGTCGTCGCCGCTGGAACGAAGCCGTCGCCGCCCTGTCGCTGCCCTGGGTCGAAGCCGCCGCCGGAAACCGCCAAATCCGTCGAACGCCACCGTCCTCGAGCCGACCGCGTCCTCGAGCCGACCGCCTCCTCGAGCGCCGCCCGGAGCCGTCGTCGCCTCCGCAGAAGATCCGCCGCCGCCTCGAGCTCCACGCCGCCGCTGCAGACCCGAGCGCCGCGTCTCCCCGACGTCGAGCCCCACGCCGCTGACCACCGTCGATGCAGACCGCCACCGCCTCGGCGAGCCCGCACCGACGACCGACGGAAATCCCCTCTGTGAGCATTTTTCCCCTTTCCCTTTCTTTCAGTCTGAATACATTAGTTAAGGGTATAAGTAACAGTTAATTAAGTTAAACTTAGTTAATTAATTAACAATTAGCCTAATTAATTAATTATTAGTTTAGTCAATTTATAAGTAGTAAATTAATTTAGTTTGGTTAATTTAATTTGTTAATTTATAACCAGTTAGTAAATTCTTAATAAATTAGTTATTTTATTTAATTAGTTTAGTTAATTAATGATTAGTTTAATTAATTAGTAATTAGTTTAATTTATCTACAAATTAGTTTAGCTAATGTATTATTAGTTTTACTTATAATTAGATTAGTTAATATTCCTATTAATCACTTAATTATCATTAATCAGAATTAATTCTTAATTAGTAGTTAAATTATATAGTTAGTTAATTAATTAATTCTTAATTAGTTATAATTTATGTAATTAGTTTAATAACATTTAATTTGTTTAGTTTAAATTTAGTTTAGTAATAAATATATTAGTTTAGTTAATTAACTAATTACATAATTAGTAGTTAATTAATTCATTAGTTATTTTATATAATTAGTTACTTATATAATTAGTTTATTTTATATAATTAGTTAATTGAAATTATAATTAGTCTAGTAAATTAATGTAATTAGTATAGAAATTTCATGTAATTAGTTCATTTTTACGTATTAAATTAAAAGGTTTTTGATTATGTTAAATATAATAAATCTTGGGTTTTATAATATTATAAAAAATATAGTTTCAATAATAAAATGAGTTCAAAAATTTGTTTATTGGATCGGTGACCGATTTTACCATAAATGAAAATTATTGGCTTTTACATAAATTCTAGTTTTATAGATAAACTTTTATTTGAAATTATTGTTCAAAATAAGTTCGAAATGATTTATATACGTAAATACGTATTTCTAGTAGATGTAATCAATTTAGTATTTATATATATATATTTTAAAAAGGTATTTTAGCATATGTATGAGTATACATATATAATGTTCAACTAGTATAAATCAAATATGTATTTAAAAGATATATATATATATATTGTAAATACATTTAAATTGGTGCATGTATAAATATTGTAAGTATTATAAGTGTAATGTATATTATATACGTGTCCCTACTAGATGACCCTAGTTGACTAGTGCCCTGCCTGACATGGCCCTGAGACCAGTATTTTGACTGTGTTAGTATAGCATCTGATGCGAATGTGGTTTGCTTGTGTTATGTTTATAGGACTGTTGGTTTACCCAGGAGATACTCTGGAACAGGACATTGGTTTTACCAGCTAAGGACCCAAGGCAAGTACATTCTCTGATTAGTTTCTAATTTATGATATCTCCTATGTTCACTGTATCTAGTGTAAATATACATGTTCTCGACACGTTGGTTACACGGATTGGTATACGCGGATCTCGTCATGAGATGTTATTCCTTATTCATGGTGTAGCTTGTACAAGACTTGTTTTCCTTGTTATCTTGTGCGTGTACAGACACTGATTCCCGGGGAGATTTGCTACCTTCCTAGGGAATCCCGTGCCATAGCGTACCATGATTGGATCTACTATACCAGTCGGGGGTTTGGGGAGTATTTTAGTGTAGATATGTGATCATACCCAACTATCCATGCATCATAGCTCACCCCACATCTCACGTCGGGTGCGGCCTGACCATCTCCATGCCTCATAGCTGTTACGTGTGATTAGCCTGACCTCTCCATGCATCATAGCTAACCAACGGTTAGCCTGACCTTTCATGAATCATAGCTAATCACATGTAACTAGCCTGATCAAGCTCCCAAGCCGATCACATATTAAAGCTAGTACTCACACACTTAGTCATAGAATTCTTGCTCATGGACATATTGTTTTTTTCCTGCATTTACTTACAGTATTTCCAGTATATTTCTTTTCTTGTACATTTCTCGTACCTATACATGCATCTGGTATGTTTCCATCTAGAACTGCTACATAGTTTATGTCATTTATATAGAACTGCTATTTAGAGATGTACTTTGCTCCTTCCTGACTGGAAAATATTTTTCCAGACTGTGACCTTAGTGGACTTGTTTCTGACACTTGGGAAATCGGTTGTTACTGATTACAGGTATGATTGTTTATCATTAGTCTTGTGTTGTACTCTTTTGTTCTTCAAATTCCTATCGTGCTGTAGTTGTGATTGAGTATGTTGTGTATATTTTTATAGTATTATCCGAATCTCCTTATGGAGTTGGATACTAGCGTGAGATTGTTAGATAGTACTTGACCTAGACAGCGTTCTACCGCCGATGCTGCGGCGTAGGCTGGACGTATCCACGCTCTCGTGCCCTTATACCGGGTGCGGGTCGTGACACGTTTTTAGTGGTGGCCCATGCAGGTCTGACTTCGCGAGATGTGCGATGTCGTGGTAGTGCGACGTCTTAGTTGTACTACTGCGTACCTGCTATAGAATATAGGACATAGGATACTAGGATGAGAGAGGATACTCAATCACAAATTCTTGAAAGATTTCCTGGGATAACCCCATGAGAATCTTATTTTCAATTTAAAACTTTCCTTGTTTCCGTCCGCTCTCGCTTGTTGTTACTGAACTTGATTCTTGTTGAGCAGTTTTAAAATTTAAAATCTCGGTATCATTATCGAGTTTGATTCTTGTTGACCAGTTGTTAACTTTAATTCCTGGTATCGTTGTTGAGTTGATTTTAAATTGAGATGAATTTTTACGGACTAGGATTTATGGTATCATCTGATGACATATATTGATGAGGACAGTGAGGAAGGTAAAACGTCTACTTTGGTTATGGAACCTAGAATTTATCGCAGCCATATTAGCTGTGGTGACGAGAACGTAGGAACCTGACTTGGATGTACATACTATAGTTATGAAGCTTAGAGTCTTTCGCAGCCATACCGGTTGGCGTGGCGAAGATTCTAGACGACATGATTATAGAGTGCATACCTTAGTTACGAAACCTATCATTTATCGCATCTATGCTTACTGGCGTGGCGAGGATTCTGAGTGTCATGATTTCAGACAGACGTGTATGATTATCAGGTTGTATCCTAAATTGGTTCTTAAAATATCATCTCAAGACTTATCTATTTCTGTTATTCCAGGACTTTGTTCCACCACTTCTTTCTTTACTAACAGTAAAGATACCTTCTGTCCTCAATTCAGTCTTGAGCTCCTATTCCTTGAGGATTTCTTGTTAAGCATGGTAATTAGTGGCTTGTAATTTTGTTTGTGTCTTGTATTAGTATTGACTGTGTTGCTAGTGAGTTGTAAGTGTTTCTTAGTTGGGCATGTGAGCAGTAGGCTTTAATCTAGAGTTAGCCCTTAGTATAGTACCTTGTACCAATGATTCTAGGAGTAGTGTCCTTATAGTACTATAAGTAGAGAAGAGTATAGAGTATCAGTGATAGTTCTCAGAGTTAGTATCAGAGCCAGTTACCCGTCCTGGATAATCATGATTATGTAATTGAGTGATCTATGTAAACGATTAAGTATCCAGGAATTGTGTTAAGGATTTATGGAGCATGATGTCCAAATTGATGATTGATATCGGAAATGTTAAAGAAATGTATATGCATAAAGGGTTTAATGAGATGTCATAAGTAGAGAAATATCAGGATTAGTAATGGAAGTTGTGAAGCGTATCACGGATTAGTTTAATAGGCTTTAAAGGATTGAAGGAAATACATATACAACCATCGAGATGAGGAACCATACACATACCCATGAGAGTAAAGAAACATGAGTGTTATAGAGGATACAGGTGATCATGAGTCTAATGAGCTCGATGAGATAATCCATTAATGCAGTTAGTGATATAATACCAAGAGTGCTAATGATTCTATATCGAGGATTAGTCAAGGATGACGTTAATAACAGTAAGCACTCTGTGTGTTGATAATTAGATGATATACCAATTAACATAAATTGAAATCATGAAAGAAAATACAGTTGATGATGACTTTGATCATTGGAGGTAATAGTGCAAGTGATTCGGGCAGTACAAATTTAGTACACAGTTCTAGACAATAGAGGTATTGAGTGCACCTTGAGTATCAGAGACCGTGAGCACTAATATGTACATTGAGGAGTTATAAAATAAAAGGTGGAAATGAATTTTAAATTTTCAGAATTTTTAAGGAGTTGAGATTTTATGTTGTTAAATTATTGAGGATTTAAATTTGATTCACTAAACATAGTTAAGGCTACAAAGATTTTAGAAGTGATTAAATTTTTATTTCGATGTGGAGTATCTAATTTTGAGGAAGTATATGCATTTTATTTAAGTTGATCGGGAAGTTAAACCTTGACGATTATTTTGAGAATTAATTTTTGGTAGATGAGAGATATGAATATTAAAATATGATTAGTTGATATGGGTACCAGTGTACATGAATAGGAAATTGTTAGTGTGCTAGAGTTAAGTGTTTGTTAGAGATAGTAGACACTACAAGTAATATGTTAACATGATCCTTCTTCCTTCCTAATGTTCCTTTTCTTTCGCTTTTCGATGATTGATTGATTTTCCTAGTACTGTGGTTCACATGCATGATTTTCTTGTTAGAAAATAACTAGTAGTACCCACCTTAACAGAGACTGAAATCCCATGACAAGACGCATGACCTATATATTTCCTTAAATTGCATGGATGTAAGTAGAATTTTCTTAAACCATGATCATTGGGTTGACCATAGCAAGGATCTATGACGAGGCTATGACTGACAAAAAGAGACAAGAGGATTAAATTTGTGGATGAGCATTAAATTAAATAAAGAATTTAGGGGTTGTTATAACGGAATTGATGGATCATTGATGAAAATCGAGGTATGAATGAAACTCGAGGACAAACATTTACTTAAAGGGAAAATTAAGAAATTCACAGAGCCAAAAATTTGAGGATTTATTAATTTTAAGGAGGTCTTGATATGATTGAATTGATTATTAAAAATTTGAAAGATTATCATTTTATCTATTTGATTGCAAGATAGAAATTTTATATAGTATGAATGTTGCATTGAAGATTCTGGAAGCATCGCATCGTTGAATATTTGAGGAAAACGAAAATCAGAAAGATAAAATCGTAAATGGAATAGTGTCGAATTAAATTCTTGGGATGAGGAGTTAGTTTGGAATAAGCATCAATTGAATTTGAGTTAGAGGAGTAAGATGATTGATGAGTGTTTAAAATTGGGATACAGATTTTTAAGTTTTATAAATATGCATTGATTGGGTTTCAATTGAAGGATTGGATAGTAAATTTTGTATTTAGTTATTTACTCAAAATTTGAGGAGATTATGATACGACTGGAATTCAATTAAAATATTGAGGATTGAGTAGTAAAAAAAAAAAAAAAAAAAAAAAAAAAAATTTACATTGGGATAATAAATTCAGAGGATGAAAAAAAAAGAGATTGGTTCAAAATTCGAAAACATTATACCTACGGATAAAGAAATATGGAATGAAATGAAGCTCATGGTAAAGAAGATTATAATATAATTGATTATGGGATCATATGATTGAAGGTCGTAAGGTAAGATCATGGTATATCGAGGTTGTGAATTAAATTAAAATCTTGACCATGACAGTAACATTGAAATCGAAGAAAATAATCGAGGTATAGTTGATGTTAAGATAAACAAACTCGAATTTGATGATAAGGCTTTTTGATTCAGAAATTCGAAGATCTAATCTAATAAGTTTGTGGAATCTAAACTTTTATAGATATTAGTTAATGATGAATCACAAGATTGAGAAAAGTAAGATGAACGAGGATAAAAAGGAAGGATTATTTTCAGCAGGTAGTAAAGACTACTCTTTTTCCTAGAAATCAAGAAAGGCGATTAGATGTCTCTTGATTACATTCTGGAAGATGTATTTAAGTTTCTTAAATCAAATTGTCGATCATATCTTTCGAATTAGCTATAACTTTCATGTCTATATCAGTATACTGGGTCTTCCTTGATTTAGTTACTTCGACAAGGTAACGTGCATTATTCCAATTATCTGTTTTTGATCGTGTCTACTTCCCAAAACCTAAACCTTCTAGAGGATTCAAGGCCGAGCCATAATTCCTTCAAGTTACTCCTATCTTAAACCATATTTTCTTTTTCTTCATGTTTTCCTTCTGTTTGGTAAATATTTTCCTTATAGAAATATTTCTTCAATGACATATTCATCATTATGAACAACAAATTTTTTTCTATCCTAGTCATCCCTAAAATTTCGAGGACGAAATTTTTCTAAGGTGGATAGACTTGTAACCTCCGATTTCCAATTTCCAAAATAATTAGATTTTAATTTATTTTAAAATATCAAGTTTTATAAAATATTTCTCCTTGAAAATTTTTTATTTGATTTTGAACGATGTCTGATTTTAGAAGGTAATTTAAAAATCTTTATAAAAATCATTTTTCCTAAATGACGATGTATTACAAAATAAATAAATAAATAATAATATATATTTCTAGTTTCAAATATTTATTGGCTTGAGTCATAAAATTATTGTTTTGACTAAATAGTTATTCCAAAGACTAGTTGATAAAATAAAATAGATTTTTATTGGGATAGTAAATAAATGAATTACATACTTCCTAATATTTTGAAAAATGAGTTAATTAGTAGCTAATTAAAAGCTTCTTAAAAATATTTTTTCTTAAATTTCTTTTCTATTTAATTTATCGTTTTCCGTCTCCCATTCACGCCCCATTCTTCCCACATGAAAAGCCCCTTTATATTTAATTCCGGGCCATTCATCATTGGGCCAACCCGCAACCCTTTATCCCACACCCTTCTCCCTATTTAAGTTCTCCTTCTCACCATTCCCAAAAACCCTAATCTCCTAATTATTAGCTAGCCTCCACAATTCCCAAGCCAACAAGCCATCACCATCATCTCGTGTGCTCGTGTCCGTGTGTCCAGCATCACCGTGTCAGCCGTGATGGCCTCGGGTCCGACCCCGGGTGTCCCACCGTATCCATTTCATTTCCTGTGTCCAGATTTACAGTTTACAACCAGCTTTTCCGTGTCCGACACACCCGGACACCACCTCCACATCCACCACTGTACACAGCATCACCCGTGTCCAACACCGGACACATCCACATTGCACCACCGCCGTGTCCAGCCCCGGACACGACCCCGACACCCAGACCCTAAGCCCTAACCCTAGATCGAGCCGCCGCTACTCTCGAGCCGTCGTCGCCGCTGGAACGAAGCCGTCGCCGCCCTGTCGCTGCCCTGGGTCGAAGCCGCCGCCGGAAACTGCCAAATCCGTCGAACGCCACCGTCCTCGAGCCGACCGCGTCCTCGAGCCGACCGCCTCCTCGAGCGCCGCCCGGAGCCGTCGTCGCCTCCGCAGAAGATCCGCCGCCGCCTCGAGCTCCACGCCGCCGCTGCAGACCCGAGCGCCGCGTCTCCCCGACGTCGAGCCCCACGCCGCTGACCACCGTCGATGCAGACCGCCACCGCCTCGGCGAGCCCGCACCGACGACCGACGGAAATCCCCTCTGTGAGCATTTTTCCCCTTTCCCTTTCTTTCAGTCTGAATACATTAGTTAAGGGTATAAGTAACAGTTAATTAAGTTAAACTTAGTTAATTAATTAACAATTAGCCTAATTAATTAATTATTAGTTTAGTCAATTTATAAGTAGTAAATTAATTTAGTTTGGTTAATTTAATTTGTTAATTTATAACCAGTTAGTAAATTCTTAATAAATTAGTTATTTTATTTAATTAGTTTAGTTAATTAATGATTAGTTTAATTAATTAGTAATTAGTTTAATTTATCTACAAATTAGTTTAGCTAATGTATTATTAGTTTTACTTATAATTAGATTAGTTAATATTCCTATTAATCACTTAATTATCATTAATCAGAATTAATTCTTAATTAGTAGTTAAATTATATAGTTAGTTAATTAATTAATTCTTAATTAGTTATAATTTATGTAATTAGTTTAATAACATTTAATTTGTTTAGTTTAAATTTAGTTTAGTAATAAATATATTAGTTTAGTTAATTAACTAATTACATAATTAGTAGTTAATTAATTCATTAGTTATTTTATATAATTAGTTACTTATATAATTAGTTTATTTTATATAATTAGTTAATTGAAATTATAATTAGTCTAGTAAATTAATGTAATTAGTATAGAAATTTCATGTAATTAGTTCATTTTTACGTATTAAATTAAAAGGTTTTTGATTATGTTAAATATAATAAATCTTGGGTTTTATAATATTATAAAAAATATAGTTTCAATAATAAAATGAGTTCAAAAATTTGTTTATTGGATCGGTGACCGATTTTTACCATAAATGAAAATTATTGGCTTTTACATAAATTCTAGTTTTATAGATAAACTTTTATTTGAAATTATTGTTCAAAATAAGTTTGAAATGATTTATATACATAAATACGTATTTCTAGTAGATGTAATCAATTTAGTATTTATATATATATATTTTAAAAAGGTATTTTAGCATATGTATGAGTATACATATATAATGTTCAACTAGTATAAATCAAATATGTATTTAAAAGATATATATATATATATATTGTAAATACATTTAAATTGGTGCATGTATAAATATTGTAAGTATTATAAGTGTAATGTATATTATATACGTGTCCCTACTAGATGACCCTAGTTGACTAGTGCCCTGCCTGACATGGCCCTGAGACCAGTATTTTGACTGTGTTAGTATAGCATCTGATGCGAATGTGGTTTGCTTGTGTTATGTTTATAGGACTGTTGGTTTACCCAGGAGATACTCTGGAACAGGACATTGGTTTTACCAGCTAAGGACCCAAGGCAAGTACATTCTCTGATTAGTTTCTAATTTATGATATCTCCTATGTTCACTGTATCTAGTGTAAATATACATGTTCTCGACACGTTGGTTACACGGATTGGTATACGCGGATCTCGTCATGAGATGTTATTCCTTATTCATGGTGTAGCTTGTACAAGACTTGTTTTCCTTGTTATCTTGTGCGTGTACAGACACTGATTCCCGGGGAGATTTGCTACCTTCCTAGGGAATCCCGTGCCATAGCGTACCATGATTGGATCTACTATACCAGTCGGGGGTTTGGGGAGTATTTTAGTGTAGATATGTGATCATACCCAACTATCCATGCATCATAGCTCACCCCACATCTCACGTCGGGTGCGGCCTGACCATCTCCATGCCTCATAGCTGTTACGTGTGATTAGCCTGACCTCTCCATGCATCATAGCTAACCAACGGTTAGCCTGACCTTTCATGAATCATAGCTAATCACATGTAACTAGCCTGATCAAGCTCCCAAGCCGATCACATATTAAAGCTAGTACTCACACACTTAGTCATAGAATTCTTGCTCATGGACATATTGTTTTTTTCCTGCATTTACTTACAGTATTTCCAGTATATTTCTTTTCTTGTACATTTCTCGTACCTATACATGCATCTGGTATGTTTCCATCTAGAACTGCTACATAGTTTATGTCATTTATATAGAACTGCTATTTAGAGATGTACTTTGCTCCTTCCTGACTGGAAAATATTTTTCCAGACTGTGACCTTAGTGGACTTGTTTCTGACACTTGGGAAATCGGTTGTTACTGATTACAGGTATGATTGTTTATCATTAGTCTTGTGTTGTACTCTTTTGTTCTTCAAATTCCTATCGTGCTGTAGTTGTGATTGAGTATGTTGTGTATATTTTTATAGTATTATCCGAATCTCCTTATGGAGTTGGATACTAGCGTGAGATTGTTAGATAGTACTTGACCTAGACAGCGTTCTACCGCCGATGCTGCGGCGTAGGCTGGACGTATCCACGCTCTCGTGCCCTTATACCGGGTGCGGGTCGTGACACGTTTTTAGTGGTGGCCCATGCAGGTCTGACTTCGCGAGATGTGCGATGTCGTGGTAGTGCGACGTCTTAGTTGTACTACTGCGTACCTGCTATAGAATATAGGACATAGGATACTAGGATGAGAGAGGATACTCAATCACAAATTCTTGAAAGATTTCCTGGGATAACCCCATGAGAATCTTATTTTCAATTTAAAACTTTCCTTGTTTCCGTCCGCTCTCGCTTGTTGTTACTGAACTTGATTCTTGTTGAGCAGTTTTAAAATTTAAAATCTCGGTATCATTATCGAGTTTGATTCTTGTTGACCAGTTGTTAACTTTAATTCCTGGTATCGTTGTTGAGTTGATTTTAAATTGAGATAAATTTTTACGGACTAGGATTTATGGTATCATCTGATGACATATATTGATGAGGACAGTGAGGAAGGTAAAACGTCTACTTTGGTTATGGAACCTAGAATTTATCGCAGCCATATTAGCTGTGGTGACGAGAACGTAGGAACCTGACTTGGATGTACATACTATAGTTATGAAGCTTAGAGTCTTTCGCAGCCATACCGGTTGGCGTGGCGAAGATTCTAGACGACATGATTATAGAGTGCATACCTTAGTTACGAAACCTATCGTTTATCGCATCTATGCTTACTGGCGTGGCGAGGATTCTGAGTGTCATAATTTCAGACAGACGTGTATGATTATCAGGTTGTATCCTAAATTGTTTCTTAAAATATCATCTCAAGACTTATCTATTTCTGTTATTCCAGGACTTTGTTCCACCACTTCTTTCTTTACTAACAGTAAAGATACCTTCTGTCCTCAATTCAGTCTTGAGCTCCTATTCCTTGAGGATTTCTTGTTAAGCATGGTAATTAGTGGCTTGTAATTTTGTTTGTGTCTTGTATTAGTATTGACTGTGTTGCTAGTGAGTTATAAGTGTTTCTTAGTTGGGCATGTGAGCAGTAGGCTTTAATCTAGAGTTAGCCCTTAGTATAGTACCTTGTACCAATGATTCTAGGAGTAGTGTCCTTATAGTACTATAAGTAGAGAAGAGTATAGAGTATCAGTGATAGTTCTCAGAGTTAGTATCAGAGCCAGTTACCCGTCCTGGATAATCATGATTATGTAATTGAGTGATCTATGTAAACGATTAAGTATCCAGGAATTGTGTTAAGGATTTATGGAGCATGATGTCCAAATTGATGATTGATATCGGAAATGTTAAAGAAATGTATATGCATAAAGGGTTTAATGAGATGTCATAAGTAGAGAAATATCAGGATTAGTAATGGAAGTTGTGAAGCGTATCACGGATTAGTTTAATAGGCTTTAAAGGATTGAAGGAAATACATATACAACCATCGAGATGAGGAACCATACACATACCCATGAGAGTAAAGAAACATGAGTGTTATAGAGGATACAGGTGATCATGAGTCTAATGAGCTCGATGAGATAATCCATTAATGCAGTTAGTGATATAATACCAAGAGTGCTAATGATTCTATATCGAGGATTAGTCAAGGATGACGTTAATAACAGTAAGCACTCTGTGTGTTGATAATTAGATGATATACCAATTAACATAAATTGAAATCATGAAAGAAAATACAGTTGATGATGACTTTGATCATTGGAGGTAATAGTGCAAGTGATTCGGGCAGTACAAATTTAGTACACAGTTCTAGACAATAGAGGTATTGAGTGCACCTTGAGTATCAGAGACCGTGAGCACTAATATGTACATTGAGGAGTTATAAAATAAAAGGTGGAAATGAATTTTAAATTTTCAGAATTTTTAAGGAGTTGAGATTTTATGTTGTTAAATTATTGAGGATTTAAATTTGATTCACTAAACATAGTTAAGGCTACAAAGATTTTAGAGAAAACCATCACCACCCTCTACAAACCCTAGCCGACCCCTCCCCTACTTCCGGCCAGACCACAACTAGCCGCCACCCCGCCACCTGCTCACCCTCGACGCCGGACTCCAACCCACCACCATCAGCCATTACCCGACCGCCCACCATCAGCCATTACCCGACCGCCCACCATCAGCCATTACCCCGACCGACTGCTACCGCCATACACCACCCCCGCTCCACCTGACGCCGACAGACCCGCCAACCGACCCGCCAGACAGGCCGCTGCCGCCGCCCAGCGCTGCGCTGCTGCTGCGATCACCCGCAGTCGCTGCTGCGAGCCGCTGCCGCTGCTGCCTTGCTCGCCGGCTGCTGACCGGAGCACCGCCACCCACCGGAAGACGACTACGCTGAAGAACCTCGCCCAGCCGCTAGGTAACGCCTATACTCCTTCCCCCTAGTATCATATTCATATGTGAGTATTGTGTCGTCGAAATTGAGAGTTGGATTCTTGGACACAACATTATTAACCCTAATCTTTATATAAAATGGCATGACAATTAACTAGGGTTAGAACTCATCTAATAACCATCGAATAACTTAATTTAGACCTGTCATCTAGGTCCAGTATCTCATTCGGACACTGGACATAAACCAATTATGGTTGAATATGAAACCAAGGACATATTTCCGTGCAGAGCAGAAATAGTTGTCAACCATAAACCGATAATTATTGTCACAAGGAAAACGTTGACCAAAGACAGAACATGGGTACACCCTAGCTACGTGCACCTGTGATGCTGTAATCGGTCAGCAGTAAACCTGTAACAATATCTAGGAGCAACGCCATAATTACTTATGTATGTTAGTGTCTGATGTTAGATTGTTATATTATATTTTTGTGTTTAGGACCTTTGGATCAGCCAGGAGACATCGCAGGAACCAGCTTTTGGCATTCACAGCTTCCGGATACAGGCAAGATACCTTGCTATATTTACTGTCTAAATTAAATATGCATATGTTGTATTGTATTCTTGTTGTTGGTACAACTGTGCGCGTCCGAGTTGTCTCGGTTGCATTCGACGGTTATGTCGATGATTAGTATAGATGGACTTAGATCTTAGCAGACTCAACCCATTGGACGATACTCTGTGATTGTCTGAGACCTGACACCTTACACACACACTGAGATACATTCATATTGGGATGCGGGCTTGCGCACTCGACTAGCTATCGTTGCGTACATCCTACATCACGGCTAGCATGTAGTCAGGATATAATTTAGTGACTTGGCATATAGATTCATGGTATGTACGTCGAGTAGTCGACTTGCGTATCTCCATTGGGCGGGGAGGACAACTAGGAGGCGTATGGGATACACACATTGGAGCCGTAGTTCGGAGGAACCCGGGTCCAATGAGTTTCCTTTTATACTGATGCCACGTTCTTCGGAGCGATATGGACGATATACTGTACAGATGCTATTTTCTTCGGAGTATGGACACTATGCCTACGCCTACTCATACGCATCAGAGTTGACCTCACATTGCATTCACTTAGATGGCTAGCACACCCTTATTGTATTTATTTTATTCAGTATTCATATATAGCATGTTGTTTTCTTGTATCTTGTTACGTCCCTCTGAGGACCTGGTACCTTTCCAGATTTAGACGAGGCTTACTACCCCACAGTATACGGCCCAGGACAGGAGACGAGATTCGCTTCAGCCGAGGAGTTGGAGGTGCAGCCGTCAGAGTTTCCGTGACCAGTTGGTAGGCCTTTAGCCTAGATGGAGGGCATCATTATCCTCTCAGCTGATGCCATAGCCATTTCTTTTATATCTCATTTTAGTACTTTATTTCGTCATAGTAGTGGGTTTGTTCCCACCAGACATCATTAGTTGTACTATGATATCTTGAGACTGGTATTTATTAACCAGCAGTTTATTTAGTGTTTCTTTCTCTTTGTATTGTGGATGAGATTAGTTTACCTGTTATTGACTGATATTGGACATGTTAGTATCATAGGACAGCGTAGCACTCTTCGTGGATCCATTAAATTGGGATATCCTCGGAGATGTGTCAGCTGGCTATTGCCACGTGGCCTGGTTCCATATATTTTGGGACTGGGGCGTGACACTATCCCTACTGAGCGATGATGAGGCACGACTGGAGCGGGCTCACGCTAACATCTTGGAATTCAGGAATGAGAGGATGGCCACTTTGGCACAACAGATTCGTGATTTGACTGCTCCTCCCCAATGATGTACTTTTTGCTTCTTTTGTAATTTTGCTCTTCCCGAAGATAATAAAGAGGCTTTATCTGACTTTGTGGACCCATCATTTTTGAATATAAATGATAGGCTAGGGTGAAAGTGATATCAGAGGTATCATGAACATGACATACTTTTGGTAAGGTTTTGCTGAATGTAAATCTATTCAGAGTTAACATGAACCTGATAGAATATAATCCAACTAAATTTGTATACAAAACACTATCAGAGGTAATATGAACATGATAGGTTTACAAATTAGTTAAGGATATCTATTCAGAGGTCACATGAACCTGATAGAATATGATCCAGCTAACCTTTGTATGTGGTATCGTCAGAATAAGATCTTCATCATACTCCGTTTAGGCAAAGGAGATCAAAGTATAGTACTTCTTCGAGAATTTGCCGTTGATAGTACCCATTACCAATTTCCATTAGGCTTGGCTAAGATGAAAGCGCCATTTGAAATCATATAAAGGCCTTCGAATTTTTTTATGATTGCTTGTGTGTACTTCGGATGTTGTACTAGATGTAGTATGGACGTAGTACAATACCGTGTTTGTTGAGGATATCCCACTGAGGGACCTTTAGTGGACCTATTATTTGTTGCGCACTTTGAGTGCAAATAATAAGTTAAAAATAAGCCCCTGGCTAGTAAAGACATCCTGCTGGAGGATTTTTGTGGACCTATTACTTTTTTGCGCACGCTAGTGCGAGTAATAGGTTTGAGACAAGATGCTTGTAAAATATGACTCCGTGGGGGATGACTGGGGACAGTTCAGAGGTAATATGGACATGAACCATTCATTTTTATTGGACCTATTACTTCTTGCGCACAAGAGTACAAGTAATAAGTTTAAGACAAGCCCTGCCAGAGGTAATATGGACATGGCAGTTTTTTTTGGACTTAACACCACTGGCGTACTTAGGGTTTAAGTACGGGTGCTAAGTTGAGATGACAACCGATATCAGAGGTAATATGGACATGATAATCGATAGCCAAAAACTCAGAAAGTTTGTTCAGAGGTAATATGAACATGAAAAACTTTTGAGTTGTGACTCCACTAGGGATGGAGGTATATATCTGCTCAGAGGTAATATGGACATGGCAGACTTAGTTGGAGAAAATCATGACAGCAGTTCAGAGGTAATATGGACATGAACTAATGTCAAAAATATTTCTTGAGAATGTGGTCTATCCGATCATGAAGACAGATTGAGGGATCATTCCGCTGAAAGATTGATGGGACGATAGCTCAGAGAAAGTATGAACATGGCTAGCATCTAGCGAGATTGGTTGTGAACGGTCACTGCGGGAGTGTGCGCTGGACCTAAAAGATTGCTTCGCTGGGGAAATTTTGAGAATCCATCATCCATTGCGTATCCGAGACTCTTGGACACAGATGATGGCTTTTTACAAAAAGCGAAGGAGAAAATGCCGCACATAAACACTTGCTGGGGATGATGAAACCAAGGGTTGATTCGTACATCCGGGTTGTGGACTTATTATCCATGATGTACCTTGAGTACAGATAATAAGCTGAAATAACTAGCACTACCAGGGGTTATGCAAATATGATAGTAGAAAGTCGAAGAGAAGAACTTTACTCAGAGGTAATATGGACATGGTAAAGTTCTAAAAATATCCTACTCAGAGGTAATGTAGACGTGGTAAGATAGGTCTTTGTGGGGATAAAGAAAAATACGACAGAGGTAATATGACCATTTTTGTGGTGATAGATTTTACCCTGCCGGAGAAAGTGGAGAGACACAGTTCAGAGGTAGTATGGACGTGAACGGATCGATAGCAACAACCTAGGAGGTTTGCTCAGAGGTCACTTGGAATGTTTCAGCTGGGGAAAAGAAATGTTTGGATAACAGTTCAGAGGAAATATGGACGTGAACAGATGTCCAAAAAATTCACTGGAGAGTGATTTGCTGAGTAGAGATAGACCTGAAGGTTGCTCCTCTAGAGAGATTATAGGGACTCATTATCCGGTACCTCTTGAGGGGCAAATTGACATGTTGGAGCGAGATCAATTTGTCGTGACCGTCATCTTGTTTATAAATACAAAGTGATGACTTTGGCGTCGATCAACTCCTGGATTCTCCTTTTCAGTACATAGCACACTTTTGTGGGTGTTTTTTGATAAAATAAACGAAAGATATGGAAACAAGGTTTTATACGAAAACCCGCTCTTTTATGTTTACAAACAAGCAGTATAATTAATCCTATACGAGGATGTCTAGTACAATTTTTTAATCTGGTAAATATTGCTATAGGAGTCTGATCTGCAGTCAATCACTTTGTCCCTTGGACCACACGATGATGAATAAGTGCCGTAGAAGACAGAAAGCAGCTTCGGAGGTTGCTGAAGAGAGTAGATGCTCGATGCCAAAGTCGTCGATCACTACTCTTTGCTTGAGCTCTGGATTCTTCTCTCTCTCGACCGTTTTCTCCACCAATTTTTGACCTTCAAGTCTTCGACCTTGGTTTTGATACTGGATTTCTCGACCTTCAACTCTTCGACCAATTTTTTGACCAATTTTTCGACCTTGGACCTCTGTCAATAGAGGTCTCTATTTATAGAGTTTTAGTGATAGTGACCACTCAGTCGGTATAGAAATCGAGTAGTGGAAAGTACAACACCCTTTTACACGATGGTTAAAATAATCGTTGCCCGCGTATAAATAATCTTTTGAATGAGCGTATAATGCGTGTCCAATTAAGAGACAACGCGTATAACTGCTGCGAAGATCACGGCGTAAAAGCCACGTAGGTAGTTATCCCTCGCGTAGAAAAGGTTGGCGTAGAAGCCAATAACTGTCACCATGGCGTAGAAGCCAAGTAGGCATAGAAGCCGAGTAGGCATAGAAGCCGAGTGGGCGTAGAAGCCGAGTAGGCATGGAAGCCGAGTGGGCGTAGAAGCCGAGTAGGCGTGGAAGCCGAGTGGGCGTAGAAGATAGCTGATCCTCCTCCCTTGACTGTGGCCTTGAGCGAATTCTGGATCGAATAGCCTTAATACGCACCAATGCAAAATGTGGCCTGAGTTGGCATATTCCAAGGAGATAGCGTACAGCGTGCTCCCATAGCTAAGAATAGCCAGATGGCGTAACGTGCCAAAGTGATGATGTAGACGTTTTAGCCGAAATTACGGCTTTTGGGGATATAATTAAATCTCTTGCATTAAATGCAGAGATCTGCCCCCATCTTGTGCATTAAATGCAGAGGTGTGTCTTCGAAGATTTGCCATCATTCTGTACATTAAATGCAGATACGCGCTTCGAACCCTGTACGAAGAGCAACTAATGACGTGGCAGTCTGTTTGCCTTCTGCGGAGCGTAAGAAGCTACGTCTGTCTGTGTAAAACTAGGTAGCGTATTCCAGAGGCGTGTATCGAAGATTTGCCATCATTCTGCGTATTAAATGCAGAGGCGTGTTTCGAAGATCTGCCATTATTTTGCGCATTAAATGCAGAGACGTGTCTCGAGCTCTGCCATCACTCTGCGCATTAAATGCAGAGACGTGCCTCGAGCTCTGTACGAAGAGCAGCTTTTGACATGACAGTCTGTTTGCCTTCTGCGGAGCGTAAGAAGCTCACGTCTGCCTGTGTAAAACTAGGCAGCGTATTCCCTTGTATGCGTAAAAGCAGTTTACGCCAAGAAAATGGCACTAAACGATAGTCTGGGTCGCTGTGCCGCACCATCATTATAGCCGTCGTCTGGGTAGTCGTGCAGTACTCTTTGTCAGGAGTCAGACGTCAGGTTCACTACATGATTTGTTAGGTTCATTTTGGGGTACACTTTAATGCTGCATTAAAAGCGGATGAGTTTTACGCCGTAAAGGCGATGTAGCACCCTTTTTACGCTGAAACAGCCTGGTCATACTGCATTACGCGGACGGTCCTTGAGCTTATATTTTATGCTGTGCTCAGCAAAAAAGCTCTGTTTGTACGTCGATGGCTCTGAAGTCATCTTTTTACGCTGCCCAGCATCAACATGCTGCGTATAGCCATCCAGCGTATTTTTTATGCTTCTACAAGACCCCCTTCAAAGCTTTTAAATTCTTCATAATTTGAAACACTTTGAATGAAGCATGAAACGGCCAAGTCTGATACGTCCTTCAAGGCTGACTTTATGGCGGAGTTATTGGGGATCCGTTGGGATTAGGTGGGCTCTCTCTTGCCTATAAAAGGCTGAGGAGTTTAACCTGTTCTTCCCATATTTCCTTCACCACACAGAGATGATTGTCAGAGTTCGTCGGGTCGATCTGAGGAAGAAGAAGACCATGTTCTTCCAGCATGTAAGGAGCCGAAAAAGATGGTATCTTTGAGCAAATATCCTCTGCAACAATGGATCATAGAAGGATATCATAGCCTCCTTTGCTCGGGATAATCAGCAACTTTGTATAGCGGTTCTTTCGGAGAGAGGAAGGGTCTCATTTGACCACACAGCTTGCAACCTGTATCTTCTCCTGTCTTTCGTGGACGAAAGAAGACAAACTAGCCCTGTCCTCGGGTATTGAGTTGGGTGAAATTCTTCAACTCAATCTGTCATGGCGTACGGAGCATGAGATCTGAATAATTTATGCAGGCCCAGTTTTGTATCCTCCCTCCATTTATCATTTTCTTGTTAATCGGTTGAGGAAACCGACTAACTGCTGGAGGAGATGGATGAAGATCTCCGCTCATGCGAGAACCTGGCAGAACAGATCCTGGACGTAGCCTTCCGACGACGACGAGGAAATCCTTTATAGACGGGATTTCCCTCATATGTAATCATAAAAATGAAGAAAAAGCCTTTGTAGACGGGATTTCCCTCATATGTAATCATGATTTTAATAAAATCGTCTTTCTTCTGTGCATATGATTATTTTGTCATATACTTTGCTGTGAAGTCTGAATATGTGTAGCTTCGACACGTCTGGTAATTTTATGCTGACTCTGATAGAAAGAGTGCTAGGTCCCGTCCTGTCTTTTACTCATAACTAGGGATGCGTAGAAAGCCGCTTAGCATTCGAGTATTCGAACTGTCCTGCTGTTAGGAATGAGGAACCGCGTAGAATTCTGAACTGTCGCTTCTGATAAACAGAGTTCTTGTTCAGACCATCATCTTCAAGAATGATTTCTCGAAAATCTCTTGGAATAGGGCAAGAAATGGATGTCAAAAACTGAGTCGCTATCTTGAACTGTAGATAAAATATTCAGACTGGAGTTTGGATGAACTTCCAATCGACCCACGGAGAAGAGTAATTTTCAATGTTGAACTCTGTATGCTTCGGGTACTTGGGATATTTTGAGGTCAAGAAGGAGTATCTTCTGTGTGAACTCTTGCAATTGATCGTCTTGAGAATCGTTCAGATATACATGTACTCTAGCCTGCGTATTTTCAGATATGCGAAAAGTCATAGATCTGTAACTGTAGATGAGCGTAAAATCATAAGTTCGTAGCCTCTCGAGCATAAAAGCTGCTGAGCATGAGAGCATTCGGGCATAGAAACTATAGATTTGTAGCTTCTGAAAAAGAAATCTTTCGAGCGTGAAGTTGTGGATCTGTTGCCTTCGAGCGTAAAAGCTACCGAGCGTGAAATTATAGATTTGTAGCTGCTGAGCGTAAAGTCATAGGTTTGTAGCCTCTCGAGCGTAAAAGCTACCGAGCATAAAAGCATCCGAGCATAAAACTATAGACTTATAGCCTGTGAGCGTAAAATCGTAGATCTGTAGCTGTCGAGCGTAGAAAGCTCCTTAGCGTAAAAACCACGAATCTGCTTTGCACGAAAACTTTTCGAATTCGCTGACTGTCCGCCTTCTCTGAGTAATAGGCTGACATAGTCCCCAATCATAACCGAATATTAAATGTGAGATTTGGTTCGGGATTCGAGGAGTCCATCCGAACTCTATATATACCCCAAATTTTTGAGAGAAAAACTTTTCATCCATCTTCTGCGAAAGAAAGCCTTCGACTGTTCGAGTTCTTCTTCGTTTCTTCTCCGAGCCTTCAAAGTTTTCAGTAATGGCCCCGAAATAACTCCCCTCCTCTAAGGGAAAGAAGGTTGATTCTTCTTCTCGCTCCTCTGCCCAAGTGAGAGCGACTTCGGTCGGGCAAGGCGAACTTTATTCTGAACGAAGTGTCCCGCCGACGAGCAGCACACCCGGCCTTAAAGGTAGAGCTTTTGGGACGAAAAAGAACGACTGAAAATCCTACACATACGTTGTATGTGAACGCGCTAGGTCGTCTTCTGTACTGATAGCCTCTTTGAGGAAGATGATGCACAGAGACGTTTTATCTTTTACGCCCACATTTATAATATGTCAGCGTAAAAACTCCATATTTTCGCAGTCGGGCGTAAAAGCACAAACTGTCGAAACTTGGCGTATACTATAAAATTTGAGTGTTTACGCTTCTGGATAAAAATTCTGGCGTAATAACTCAACTTTGACAGTCTGGCGTAAAACACAGACTGTATACTGCCAACCTTGAATTTTACGTCTAGGAAATGGATTCCAGCATAAAAGTCAAGTTTTTACAGTCTTGGCGTAAAGCACAGACTGTTGATTTTTTTTTGGCATATGCTGCAAGATTTGTAATCGGAACTGACGTATTTTTCTTGCTTCTTGCAGTCAACTTGCATGCGTCTCCGCTGGCTGAGGTGATGGGTTCCGCTGCCGGGATGCTTCATTCCAACAACCTGGAGGATTTGTCCCATGTGATATTTCCCATCTCTGGACCCCACTATCCTGAAGGAAGAGAAATCCTGATATCGGCTCAAGGCGAGCGAACGCTGTTGAACATGATTAACGGAGAGCCCCTGACGTACATAGACGGGGACCAATACATAAAGCCGACTTTTCTTTTCGGGGACATGATTGACAAGCAGTCCCAAACAAAGCCCAAGAAAGAACTCTGGGTTTTCCCTGCCGGAGGCTTGGTTCTGTATCTGCCCAAGATGCTGAAAGACTATCCCATCTCGGCATTCTTCCACGCTACACATCCCAGGAGGATGTCGTGGACGCTGACTCCCGATCTTCACGATCGGGCGGGAAAGATATTTCATCTGAAAGGAGCTGACCAGGGGTCTTTTGTCAGCCACCCTTCCGTCTCTGTGATGCCGTTCAGGGGACTGTACCCGGGTAGTGTCCCGAGTGAAGACAGTTTAGTGATCCAGCCGGTCCAATTACCGACTTTCTATAATGATTTCATGGGGCACGGAGGGGTATACCCTAAGGTGAACCCTCGGACAAGTGGGTGGATCACCCCTACAAATCTTCGATGGGCTCGCTTAGCTGAATGGGCCTTGAAGCATTTTCAGACCGAGCTGGAGGGCATTGGTCTGTTCGCGGCTGTGAGTGCTACCAGTGTTGGGTTACCTCTCAACCCCAACCTATTTCTGGCACTGATGGAGCGATATATCTTGCTCACCGGGACTTTTGCCACTCCACTGGGGGAGTTGGGATTGGCCCTCCACGAGATGGCAGAGATCTCGAGACGGCCGATGGGGGATACTCCATATGAAGAGTATGTTCCCACGAACCGGGAGCTGGGGGATTCAGACCCTCGGGTAGTGGCCGTGTACTAGGAGCTGATGTGCCACTACCTCGCTTGCACCGCTTTTTATGGTGAGCCTTCAGATTTGGCTCACATCAACAAATGGGCATCCTACCTCTTCTTTCACCGGGCCAGGACGGCTAAGCCGGAGAAGGTCTTGGATAGCAAGGACCAGCCTTTGAATTTTCTGAGCGTGCTTATTGCTCAAGTAGTCGACGATCTTATGGAGGATGTTGGGGCTCCGGACCAGATTCTCGACAAAGGGATAGGGAAATATCCCGCAAGCACTAAGGCCTACAGCTATTTGAGGCATTGCCACAAGCCTCTGTCCAAGGAAGCTCAACTGGCTGGCTTCCTCTCTGTATGGCTGCGACGATTGGTAGTACCCGGTATCGCATCTGCGGACAGTATTCACCGCAACACGCTATGGCCTGCAGTGCGTCTGGTGTTCGGGACAAGACTAGGCTTGCTTCCTGCCATGGTATGCCGCATACAAGCTGGCCTGAGGGCTATGACTGATGGGCTGCTCGCCGATGAGACTCGACGTGATAGCTTTCCCAGGGTAGTATTACCATACCTGTATTTGATGGGATGGTTAATTCTTCATAACCCCAGGGTGATGTCTCCCGGCTCTGGCAGTAGTTCGGGGGGTAGTTTCTTGTTGAACTACAAGAATTTCTCCTGGAATATGACCACAGTTTTAGACTATCGGCGGGTGCTGAACTTGAGTCACAGCTGGAAGCTTTTCTTCACTGTCCCCTCTGTACATCTTAATCAACAGGGGATCAGACTTCAGGATATGGGTGACGGGAAGACCGTTCTTTCTCCTGAGGCTTTTAATTGGTTGGTCTGCATTAGACCTTCCCATTTACTGTACAGAAGTGAAGACCATTGCTTCTTTGAGCCCTACCTGCCTAGTCGGTTTGCCAGGCAGTTCGGATACGACCAGTTGCACGTGGGCAATGCCGTCACCAGCTTCAGGTCCAGAGGCAGACTCATTGATGGAGCGAGAGGATGGCGATACTTTATTATGGGTTACACTGGAGCAATCTTTACCGTGCCCGTCATTTTACTCTCCACGGAGCTGCGCATTCTCCACTCGTATGCCCAGTTCTATGTGGTGACCAACACCTTCCATCGCAATTTTGATATGCATGGAAGTTTTAGGATACCCTCTTCCAAGCCCGGGGGAAGAGTCAAAATTCCCTCAGTTTCTTCTGACGAGGGTGAAGAGTCCGTTAATCCAGATGAGCCTCGGATGGCGGTACCGAGGGGTGAAGTACCTCCGCCTGTAGGGCCTCTGGTAATCTCTGGGAAGCGAAGGGCTCCTGCTCCGAAGGAGACTTCCCCTCACAAGAGGAAGAAGAAGACGGTTACTCGTCCTCTCCGAATTCCCGGCAATGAGGCTCCTGAGCCTGCGTTTTCCCCTGTTGGGGATGATTCTTTGATTGGAGGTTCCTCGCCTTTTAGAGAGGGACCCTCTAATGTTTCGGCTGGTGGTACCGGAGAATCTCTGCTGGAGGCTGCTGTCGCTGCTACTGCTTCAGGTAGTAGAACGAGGTCGCCTTCGGGGCCGAGCATAATAAGATTTCGTATACCTTTATCCAGATCAACATCGGGAGAGACCCCTGCCGTGTCTGTAAGCGCACCCAGCGAGATTCCACTTGGTGAACCTCGAGTGGATCTTGGCGAAGATTCGGAAGAGTACCTGCCAATGTCAGTTAGCACACCCCCTTCTCCAGGTGTGACAGCTTGCCTAGCATCATTAAGAAATGATTTAGCTGTACTGGCCGCAGACGCGACATATACACCATCGGCCATGGGTAAATATCATCTTTACGCCTCTTTTTAGGAAAATTAACATCATATTGATATTAACTTTTTTTTGTCTTCTTTTCAGGGAAAAACATCTTCGGGGAGGGCAGCGTTGACGGGCCTTTTAGCACTGTTTTGGGTCCTGGCGGCGACACGGAGGTGCCTGACTTTGAAGAGGAGACACTTTCTGGTGTCGGCTCACCCGCCGAAGAGATTCCGATATCTCAAGAGGAGGATGAGCCTGTCACTGCGACAATGCCTCCTTCGAGTATGCCAGTCACTTCGTCCGGTGTTGGCGTATCTTCTTTTGTCACACCACCAGTTGAGGCGACGGCTGTGGCAGCATCGTCTGCGGTCGTTCCTAGAGAGAGGTTTGCCAATATCGCAGCCACTCCCAGGGTTCATTCGGACCTGGCTATGCTGACTGAGCAGTATACTGGTATCTTCTACACCACTATGAAAACATTGATATCAATGGTGTTGGAGAAAAATTTGAGCTTTGAGTCTCTGAGGAGGTCCTCCCAGTTCGCGATAGTGCCGATCAGGGACTTTAACAACACTGGGGTAGCTGATACACTGGAGCTGATAGTTAATGGTTTGGAGGAACCCATTAACGAATATCAGCAGCTATCTCGAGGCAGCCTTGACGACCTGGTCCAGGCTAGGTTCGACTCCTTGACTGCAGAGCTTGCTGGGCAACTGGAATCTCTGGACAAATTCGTTCAGGAACAGCAGTAGGAGATGGATCAGGAGCGTGCCCAACTGGAGTACGTCATTCCTCAGCTGACTCAGTACGGACTCGACTATGAGGAAGTGACAACAAGGGTCCTCAGATTGAGAGATGAACTCGCCCAAGCGGAGGAACTGGCTGTCTTTTTGTCGGCAACCCGAGATGCGCTGACGAATCGGAGGGAGACCGCCCAGCAGAATCTGACGCAGGCGGGTATTATCCGTACGGGTTTTGTATGTACTCGGTCCGAGCTATCCGCTTTGAACAATGATGCAGCAAGGTTAGAGCGTGCTCGCGCTGACGTCTTGAACTCCAGGGATGAGAGGATGGCTGCTCTGGCATGGCAGATTCGCGACCTAACTGCTCCTCCCAAATGATGTACTTTTTTGCTTTCCAATGTAATTTTGCTCTTTTTGGGAATAATAAAAAGGCTTTCATCTGACTTTGTGGATCCATCATTTTGGAATATAAATGACAGGTTTGGGTGAAAGTGATATCAGAGGTAATATGGACATGATATACTCTCGGTAAGTTTTAGTAGGACATATCTATTCAGAGGTTATATTGACATGATAGAATACGCTTCAGCTAAAATTTGTACACAAAATACTATCAGAGGTAATATGGACGTGATAGGTCTTGAAGTTCCAAATTAGTTAAACATATCTATTCAGAGGTCATATGGACATGATAGAATATGATCCAACTAGTTTCGTTTTGGAAGTAGTTTTGTCAGAATGAGATTTTTGCCATATTCCACTTGAGCAGAGGAGGTTAAGCATAGTACCTCCTCAGGAATTTGCCATTGATAGGAGCCATCAATAAGTCTCCGTTAGGCTTGGCTAACCTG
The DNA here is from genome assembly GCA_036927795.1 of Iris macrosiphon. Classification (NCBI taxonomy): domain Eukaryota; kingdom Viridiplantae; phylum Streptophyta; class Magnoliopsida; order Asparagales; family Iridaceae; genus Iris; species Iris macrosiphon. The sequence continues at coordinate 56,321,971 of JAYESA010000018.1, forward strand.
TAAGCGCCGTTTGAGAACTCCGTCTTGATCACATAAGGGCCTTACCACTTGGGCTGGAATTTACCCTTACTCCTGTGAGTAAGAATCATCGGCCTTCTCACAGCTAAAACTAGCTCGCCAACTTTGAAAACTCTTTTCTTTACTTTTTGATTAAAAGCTCTGGAAATGCGTGCTTGGTAGAACGCGATACGCTGTTGAGCTTGGAGGCGTTTCTCGTCTAATCCTTCCAGCTCTTGAAGCCTTAACAGGTCATTTTTTTTTGAGTCAGCTCATTAGCCACTGCTATCCTGAGTGAAAGAATCTGGATTTCGATGGGGAGAACTGCTTCGCTCCCGTAAACTAATGAGAATGGGGTACAACCTGTCGGTGCTCGTACCGTTGTGCGGTATGCCCAGAGACATTCTCCCAGCTTCTCATTCCAATCCCTCTTGTTCGAAGAGACGAACTTTTTCAAGAGCTTGATATGGTTTTGTTGAAAGCTTCCGCCAAACCATTAGCAGCAGAATTATATGCCGTAGAGGCCACATTTTGTATCCGATTTTTATCGCAAAATCGATGAAACGCTTGGCTTATGAATTGAGGTCCATTATCATGAATTATCCTCCGGGGGATCCCGAAACGATAAATGACATGATGTTTGATGAAGCTGATCACATTAGATACCTTCACCTCAGCAAGAGGGATCGCCTCTGCCCATTTGGAGAAATAATCCGTGATGGCCAGTATGAACCGGTGACCTCTGGAAGAAGACGGGTGAATAGGACCAATAATATCCATACCCCATGCTTCGAAAGGCCAGGACGCAACCGTAGGATGTAGATGTTCAGAAGGTTGATGGATAAAGTCTGCATAGACCTGACAGGCTCTACATTGTCTTGCATACTTTATTGCATCTGTGATCATAGTAGGCCAGTAATAGCCCATTCTCCTGATACGATCCTGTAGCTTAGGACCGGGTTGATGCGCTCCGCATACGCCATCGTGAGCTTCACGGATTATCCGCTGTGCTTCATCACCAGAGAGACATCGTAATAATAGTCCATCATAAGTTCGACGATATAGACATTGTGAAGATGCGTCGAAATAGAAGCGCAATGATCGTCTTTTAACGGATACTGCTTCTTTAGGGTCTTCCGACAAGATTCTGTATGCCACAAAATCTATAAAGGGACTTCTCCAGTCTCTCCTGGGAGGATCTGTGTTCACAGCGTAGCTGTGTTCTATGTGAAAGTTATTTTTCACACAGAATAAATCTCTGTTAAGAAGGATCACCGAATTCTGCCTTCTTATAGGGGTAGTTAAATCTGCAGCTAGACTGGTCAGGGCATCAGCTTCCAGATCTTGAGATTGAGGTACATGCTCTAGGAAGAACCCTTTGAATGTTATGGCTATCTCGACCGTTGCTCGGTGATATTCCTCTGACTTGATTGACAATCAGCAAAGAATCACCGAAAGCTTCCAGAGATTCGACGCCCAATTCTTTAGCGACTTGGAGCCCGATTAGTAGATCGTTATACTCTGCCACATTGTTAGAACATGGCTCGCTAAGAGAATATGCTCGGTAGATGACGAGCTTATCAGGAGTAACCAGGACAATCCCTACTCCTGAGACCACGTTTCCCCTGGGACCAGTTCTGGAGGCACCATTGAAGAACAGTTGCCATGCATCACTTTATATTGCGGAATTACATTCTGCAACTTCATCGGGAATATCCTTGTAAAGTTTGGAGGTCTCCAGGATCGGATGAGCAGCTAGGAAGTCAGCCAACGCTTGGCCTTTGATGGACTTCTGAGGGACGTACACCATGTCATACGGTGTTAATAACATCGCCCAAGTCGCGAGTCGGGAGTTAAGAACACTCAGCTTATTCATCAATACCCCGAGCGGATTGATCCTGGAGATGATGTGAATGGTTTGGCCTGTGACATAGTGTCGCATTTTCTGGATAGCGAACATCAGAGCCAAGCATTCTTTTTTTACTGGATTGTACCGGTGTTCGGCTTCGACCATCATCCTGCTGAGGTAGTAGATAGCCTGTTCGTGACCCATATCATTCTTTTGTGCGAGAAGAGCTCCCAAAGAATGATCTATCGCTGGAACATACAGCACGAATGGTCTTCCTATAATGGGAGGCACCAGAACTGGCGGATTAGTGAGGTAGCATTTGATATCGTTAAACGCTTGCTGACAGGCTTCGTCCCATACGAAGGATACACCTTTCTTCATGAGACGAGAAAAGGGCTGACATCTCTCAGAGAGGTTGGATATGAATCTTCGGATATAAGCCAGACGACCTTGAAATCCCCTGAGTTCCCTCAGATTGTGGGGCGGTCGCATTTCTAAGATGGCCTTGACTTTATCAGGGTCCACTTGAATGCCTTTGGCGGTAATGACAAATCCCAGGAATTTGCCACTAGATACCCCCAGAAAGGACTTTGTAGGATTCATTTTGAGTTGATGTTGGCGCTTCAACTCAAATACTATCTTCAAGTCTTGGATGTGATTATCCTTAAGACAGCTTTTGCCAGCTATATCGTCCACGTAATACTCCACTGTTTTGCATAAATGCTCATGGAATATGTTACTCATAGCCCATTGGTACGTAGCCCCAGCATTCTTCAATCTGAAGGGCATGACCGTATAGCAATATACCCCCAATGGTGTCCGGAAGGCAGTATGCTTCTCGTCTTCAGGATGCATCTTGATTTGATTATATCCTGAAAATCCGTCCATGAAAGACATGCGTTCAAAACCGCATATATTGTCAATCATGACATCTATGATGGGAAGAGAAAACTCGTCCTTGGGGCAGGCTGTATTCAGATCTCGATAATCGATGCAGACACGTACTTTCCTATTTTTCTTCATGACCGGGACAACATTGGCGACCCAGTCGGGATGTTGTTCTTCCCGGATGAAACCGCAAGCTATCAACTTCTTGATTTCAGCTTCAATGGCGTCCATCATGTCCGGGCGGAACCGGCGTTGGTGCTGCTTCACAGGCTTTGAATCGGGCAATATATTGAGCTTATGAGTAGCCAACTTTGGATCAAGGCCTGGCATGTCCTCATAATTCCACGCAAAGACTTCGATATATTCTTTTATCAGCTGGATAACTTATTCCCTTTCTGCTTCGAAAAGATTGTTACTGATAAATATCGGCTTTGGCAAAAGTTTATCCCCAACGTCAATCTGGATAAATTTATCTTCAGTGGAAGGTTCTCTCTGCTCGAAGCTGAATTTCCATTGTGTATCCATTTGCTGAGGCCAAGTGTCATTCTCAAACAGTTCAGATTCTTGTTCGTCTGTTTCTAAGGAATCCGCTACTACCATATTTACTGATAATGTTCGTTCGAGGGCATGAGATGAGTCAGAGGGCGCTGAGCCATTTTGAGAAGAGGAAGAGATATCCTCGTTTGACTCAGGAGTTGCAAGGGAGGCGGTATACCCTAACCCGAAACAAGTTCGTTGATAGTAGGGATCGCCGTGCAGTGGCATTCGTCTGCCTTTCCCGTAGTTGAGACCTGGTTCCAGCTTCAAGTTATAACCCATACTTTGCATGATCTTCAAAGCTTGCGGGCTGTATCTGTGAACCTGCATTTTATCGACATCATCATCGAAAGAATCTTCTTGCACAGTCGGTTCATTGCGCATGCGGCCGAAGACTATTGAATGCTGACTGCTGCAAGTAGGCGGGACAATGAAGATAGAATTCTCATGTAGTCCATATATCGTGGTGACATTGGATGATGACGTTACTTCCCATATATACGGATGATAGGAATCTATAGCTTCCAATAATTTTTGTGCTATAGGTTCTATATCGTCATGAGGAGAGGATTCCTGATTCGGAATTTGAGTGTCAATATACTGGAAAGGAGGATGTTTATTATCATCTGAAACTGCTTTTCCGGTTGTATTTACATCAATCGACTGCCTGTTGCGCCGAAGGTTGATGACCAAGGGTGGAGGCTTCTGGTTCAAAGTGATCACTAGAGGATCACCCCCTTTTTCTGACCTTGTTTTGTTCAGGTGGATAGCCATAGGCTCCATGGCTTTTGGACGAGTAGTCCGTCCTTTCACCTTGATTGACAGAGGCTGATCGGTAGAGGGTTCTTCTGGCTTCCGGTGGAATTCCTTCTCTGCTTCGGCTGACACCTCTTCCGTGTAGTCTTGAGAGTACAATACGACATCAGAGTAGTAGGATTCTACTCCTTTAAATGGGTTCAGGTCGGCAAACTTCGTTTGTACTGTTCCTTGGGTGTCTACATATTTAAAGCATTAATGTAGAGTCGAAGGAACGATGTTGTGGTCGTGGATCCAAGGTCTACCCAGCAGAATATTGTAAGATACCTCTGAATCAATGACATAACATGTAGCCACTGATCTGAGGTCGCCAATCTGGATCCTCAGGCGAATTTTCCCCAACGGCTTACTCTTCCTTGCGTTAAAACCCACGATTGTAGTGGTGGTGTAAGCCAATTCACTGGTAGGAATCCTCAGCGGTCTAAGCAGACTATGAGGAATGATGCTGATTGATGATCTCGGATCTATGTGAATCCGATCGACCTCCATGGAACTGACGTACCCGGTATAATAAAGGGGTCTGTCATGCCTGTTATATTTTAACAGCATGTCATCTTGAGTGAAAGTGATATTTAGGACCACCTCCATCACACTGTGGCATTGAGGATATACCACAGGTTCTTCGTCAGGGGACTTGAGCTGGGTCAAGTATGCATCCGCCTGCATCAATACTTCACTCAGGGCTTAACGAGTGTCTTGAGAGAGCCTGAGTAATTCGAAGATGGACAACCTGGCTGGTGTGTTAGCCAATTGGGCCAGGATGTCGAAGTTGTACGGCTTCTCTAAATCTTTGTTTCGAATGTTTTTCACAGGTTTATCGAAACGCACTTCTTTTTGCTTCCCTTTGTCCGCCGGAATTGGTCTCGAAGGACCGGCCTCTGGTACAGCGGGTTCTTGCTCTGAAGGCTTGGTAGTCGCAGCGTCTGTCGGTGCATCTTCCTGACTTGCTCTATAGTCCTGGAGGTAAGCTTTTCCCGAACGGGTTCCAGTAGCCAAGACCTCGTCTTCTGATGCCAAGTATACCGTAACCGTGTAACATGGTTTACGTTTTGAGTTTTTCTTAGATTTAGCCTTAGCAGCTTGAGTCTTTTTCTCGATCTCTGGCACCAGATCTGGATGAACCCACATAATCTTGCCCCGCTGGGTAGTTAGGGGTAGCAGGTCATGATTTTGACCCCTTGTTGGAGGAAGATTAACGATGTTCATCATTGTCCGAGAAATAGGTGTAACACCATCCGGAACTTCTTGGGGAGGCAGATTGCCAAATTACAGAGAGATTATGTTGGCTGTGACCGTCTTCTCGCTGTTGCGCAGAGTGATGGCCTTAGCATCGATCAGCTCCTGGATCTTCCTTTTCAGTACATAATACGCCTTTGTAGGGTGGTGTATGTATCTATGGAAGATGCAGTACTTGGGGTTGTTAGTACTGCCGACTTCATTAGGCCGCTTCTCCTCAGGAAGGGTAATCTTGCCGCTTTTGACGAGACACTCGAATATGCTCGGAATATCATCGTCGTCGAAAGAGTATACTTCAATGGGCCTGGAAGTCGTAGGTTTCGTCTGCGTGGCTGCCGTAGTCTTTTGTCTAGACGTATTGATTGCCAGAGCTTCTTTTCCTTTGGAACTGCGGGGATGGTCGTTGCTGGGGGATGACCTCTTGCCTCTATCGGAGGTAGAGATCATAATGCCATTATCACGCGCCTTCCGACTATTGTCCTCGACGGCTACCTCAGAGATAATGAAGGAGGGCCAATCATGAAACTGATATGGTCCTGTGAACATCGAGATTACGGAAAGAAGGTTCTTCCTGTAAATGTCGACCAATACCGAGTCTGGAACCCCGGGAGGCATTTACAAAGTGGCTTGACGAAAATGTTCGATGAAGGTGCGAACGTCCTCTTTTTTCTTCTGCTTTACCTCGATGAGAGAGGACATAGACATGTCCATCCCTCCCTCGTAGAATCGTACGAAGAATAAAGCCTTGAAGTCATCGAAGGAAGTAATGCAGTTATCCGCCAGGCTGCGGTACCACTGATAAGCCACTCCCGAGAGACAGCCCTTGAACACCCGAGTGAGGAGGGCGTCATTCCCTTGTAATAATACCATCATCATACTGAAGTATTTCATGTACTGACTCGGTGATGTTTTTTCCTCGAACAAAACCATGGTCTGTGGTTTGTATTTAGGAAGAAAAGGGGCCTCTTCCCAGATAGAAGGGTAAGGCTGGTTGATTCCCAATTTCTTGAGCTAATCTTTGTGCTTCAAGGCATCAAATTGGGCCTTCAACTCCCGTACTGCCTGTATTAGATTTTTACCCGGTAGCGGGACCACGGAGTGGTGAGGACTCGGTTGTATCGCGACTCTAACGGGAGATAATACATTCTCCGAGTGAGGAAGCGGAGGAACTGCTGACTCCTGATCTAGAGCAGGCTCTTGGATTGCGTTGGATGGTGGTAAGTCCACCCCCACACGTATCTGAGTTGGAGGGACCGATGCTTGAGCCATAGCAGCTGTGTGTTGAGTCAGCATCATCTGGTGCATGTTCTCCATCATGGATTGTATTTCTTTCAGAGATGTCTCCAGTACAATGATGTGTTGCTCAGCGCTCCCTGATGGGGAAGCTTCCTCGCGTTCATCTCCAATGGCATAAACTTCCATCTCCCTGGGTGTCATTGAAAGATTAGTATAGGTCTCTGTAGAAGTTGACTCTATACTTTCAGCATCTGATTCGGGAGACTAGCGACCCCCAGCATCGGAATCAGAAGAGTACGAAGCCGGTTATCGTGACCTCTAACGAGTGTTTCGGAATACCCCAGCTTCAGTGTTCCTAAGGAGCATGTTGAATCTCCTTCGGCTCAGAGTTCTAGAGGGATGACATCTTGAGCCCGACCTTCCTCTAGGTATGTGTGAAGCCATGTTCACAGATGCATGAGTGGGCCCTTCTTCCTGAAAAGATGGAGAGTAGCTCAACCGGTCAAAAACCGACCGTTTTGCTTCAGAACAACAACAATTAATTACAATACTATGACTATTATAATAGTGCCCGTTAGGAGGCATAATAGACATGCTGGAAGATCCCCTATCCTTGCGTTTCTGGATCAGATACTCACGCAGGTCAGAAGGATTTACAGAAGAAAAAGAAGATGGCTTGTTCCTTCTGTTCACATCAGTGGGCATGCGGATGTTGGGAACCATAGTTTTTTTCTGTGCTACCTATATACAACAGGTTGGCCATCTGGGTGGCGGATAATCCCTGAGGAGGGTGTCTTTCTGCAAATTGAGCCTTCTTTACGCTGAGGGGCTTCCCCTGGCGTAATTTGGAGCTTTGCTCAGGTGGGCGTAAAGCTGTGGATGTCCTCAGTCGGCCGTCGGCCTCTCGCGTAATCAGGAGGGCAGGCAGATTCTTTTCTTGCTGGCATAAAGGCCGAGAAGTTGGGCAGTCTGCCACTTGCTTTCCCTTGCGTAGATTGCAGGGATCATCTGCTTTTCCGCAGAGGGCAGATGCATTTTTACGTGCGGAGTGCGTTTGGAATTTTTGATTTGGCGCTAAGGCATTGTCAGAAATTCTGTCTGCCTTGTCAGCGACAGAAGACTGGATTTTACGTGCAGAGCGCGGAGTAGGCTTCGAGACTAGCGCTGAGGCATTGTCCGAAGTTGTGTCTATTTCGTCAGGGACGAGAGACAGAGTTTTACGCGCAGAGCGCGATGTATACTTCTAGATTAGCACTGAGGCATTGCCAGAAGTTTTATCTATTCCGTCAGTGACGGAAGACTAAATTTTACGCGCAAGGCGCGAAGGGAGCGATGCTACAACCTCATTGGTCGGAGAGGTCGGAGAGTCGACAGGAATGGTAGGAGATGTCTTGGGCATCCAGACCTTATGCAGCTTCCTGTTGTCTTGGACAGAGAGAGAGTGAGAGCTACCCCCTGTTCAAAGCATATCTTCGTAGGCAGACTGGTCGAACTGGACGACTAGGGTCTTCTTTACGGATCCTACGGATACCGCATCGTGTTGAGCAATTGCTTCCTCATTAGAAGATAAAGATGTCCCCAGCAGAGTCGCCATCTTGTTGTTTGATAAAATAAACGAAAGATATGGAAACGAGGTTTTATACGAAAACCTGCTCTTTTATGTTTACAAACAAGCAGTACAATTAATCCTATACGAGGATGTCTAGTACAATTTTTTAATCTGGATAAATATTGCTATAGGAGTCTGATCTGTAGTCGATCACTTTGTCCCTTGGACCACACGATGATGATGAAGTGTCATAGAAGACAGAAAGCAGCTTCAGAGGTTGCTGAAGAGAGTGGATGCTCGATGCCAAAGTCGTCGATCACTACTCTTTGCTTGAGCTCTGGATTCTTCTCTCTCTCGACCGTTTTCTCCACCAATTTTTGACCTTCAAGTCTTCGACCTTGGTTCTGATACTGGATTTCTCGACCTTCAACTCTTCGACCAATTTTTTGACCAAATTTTCGACCTTGGACCTCTGTCAATAGAGGTCTCTATTTATAGAGTTTTAGTGACAGTGACCACTTAGTCGGTGTAGAAATCGAGTAGTGGAAAGTACAGCACCCTTTTACACGATGGTTAAAATAACCGTTGTCCGCGTATAAATGACCTTTTGAATGAGCGTATGACGCGTGTCCAATTAAGAGGCAACGTGTATAACTGCTGCGAAGATCACGGCGTAAAAGCCACGTAGGTAGTTATCCCTCGCGTAAAAAAGGTTGGCGTAGAAGCCAATAACTGTCACCATGGCGTAGAAGCCTAGTAGGCATAGAAGCCGAGTAGGCATAGAAGCCGAGTGGGCGTAGAAGCCGGGTAGGCGTGGAAGCCGAGTGGACGTAGAAGCCGAGTAGGCGTGGAAGCCGAGTGGGCGTAGAAGATAGCTGATCCTCCTCCCTTGACTGTGGCCTTGAGCGAATTCTGGATCGAATAGCCTTAATATGTACCAATGCAAAATGTGGCCTGAGTTGGCGTATTCCAAGGAGATAGCGTACAGCGTGCTCCCATAGCTGAGAATAGCCAGATGGCGTAACGTGCCAAAGTGATGATGTGGACGTTTTAGCCAAAATTATGGCTTTTGGGGATATAATCAAATCTCTTGCATTAAATGCAGAGATCTGCCCCCATCCTGCGCATTAAATGCAGAGGCGTGTCTTCGAAGATATGCCATCATTCTGCGTATTAAATGCAAATATGCGCCTCGAACCCTGTACGAAGAGCAACTGATGACGTGGCAGTCTGTTTGCCTTTTGCGGAGCGTAAGAAGCTCACGTCTGCCTGTGTAAAACTAGGCAGCATATTCCAGAGGCGTGTCTCGAAGATTTGCCATCATTCCGTGCATTAAATGCAGAGGCGTGTCTCGAAGATCTGCCATTATTCTGCACATTAAATGCAGAGACGTGTCTCGAGCTCTGCCATCACTCTGCGCATTAAATGCAGAGACGTGCCTCGAGCTCTGTACGAAGAGCAGCTTTTGACGTGGCAGTCTGTTTGCCTTCTGCGGAGCGTAAGAAGCTCACGTCTGCCTGTGTAAAACTAGGCAGCGTATTCCCTTGTATGCGTAAAAGCAGTTTACGCTAAGGAAATGGCACTAAACGACAGTCTGGGTCATTGTGCCACACCATCATTATAGCCGTCGTCTGGGTAGTCGTGCAGTACTCTTTGTCAGGAGTCAGACGTCAGGTTCACTGCACGATTTGTCAGGTTTATTTCAGAGAATACGAAGTGTCCCTCGTACACTTCAATGCTGCATTAAAAGCGGATGAGTTTTACGCCGTAAAGGTGAAGTAGCACCCTTTTTACGCTGAAGCAGCCTGGACATACTGCATTACGCGGATGGTCCTTGAGCTTATATTTTACGTTATGCTCAGCAAAAAAGCTCTGTTTGTACGTCGATGGCTCTGAAGTCATATTTTTACGCTGTCCAGCATCAACATGCTGCGTATAGCCATCCAGCGTATTTTTCATACTTCTACAGTGGGGTGATGAACGTACCGATAAAAGAGACAATATTCTGGGTCATCGACTTTGCCAGCCCTTTCAGGACGTCTGATGTTGGGAAGCCGAAGTTTATTTTCCTTCATCAATATATTAAAGATTTCAATGATGTCATCTTCATTGAAGGAGAAAGTCCCCTTCGGCCTTCGTGCTCCCGATGCCTGAGTTTTACGATCTTCCGGGAAGATGGTCATCGTTGCTTCATCTTCGGACTCAGAAGGAATTCTACCCCCAGCTTTGGATGCTGTCCTGTTTTGTCGAGAGAGATTACCCCCAGATATGTCGTTGTTTGATTCTTCTTCTTCTTTTTGTCTACCTTTATAGACAGAAGTTGATTTAGAAGGACCTGTCTCTGGTATTGTGGGATTAGACTCTGGAGGTTTGGAGTTTGCAAGAGATATGGTATATCCTAACCCAAAACGAGTTCGTTGACAGTAAGGATTACCAGGCAACGGTGTTCGTCTGCCTTTTCCATAGTTAAGGCCTTGTTTCAACTTTAAATCATAATCCATGCTTTGTATAATCTTTAAAGCCTATGGGCTATATCTGTGGATTTGTATTCTCCCAGCATCAGACTCGTGAGAATCTTCTTGTACAATCGATCTATTCCATATTCGACCGAAGATTATTTGATGCTGATCGTTACGAGTAGGTTGAATAATGAAGACAGATTCTTCATATGGCTCATCTGTCGTGACGATATTAGATGTTGGTGCATCTTCCCATATGATCTTCCCAAGCTTGGTAGTTAGGGGCATTGCATCTTGATTTTGACCCTTGTCTTTGCATTTTTGGATCAAGAAATCACGTAAATCAGGGAGATGACCAAAAGAAGAAGAAGAAGGCTTATTCTGCCTTTTTACATCAGTAGAGATATAGAGATTGGGAACCATAACTCTTTTTCTGCCATAAGAAAATAGCAGTTCAGCCATATGAGTAGCATATGATCCGTCATTCGTCTGAGGAGCGTATGTTCCCGTGAACCGGGTCTTCTTTATACGGAGGGGCTTGTCTTGGCGTAATCTGGAGCTTTGCACAGGTTGGCATAAAACTGAGGAAGTCCTCAATCGGCCGTCAGCGTTCCGCGTAATCTGAAGAGTGGGCAAATTCTTCTCTTGATGGCGTAAAAGCCTAGAGGTTGGGAGGTTTGCCACTTGCTTTCCCTTGCAGCGTTTGACGGGATCATCTGCCTCATCGTAGATGGGAGATGTATTTTTACGCGCGGGACGCGTTTGGAATTTCTGACTTGGCGCTGAGGCCTTGTCAGAAATTTTGTCTGCCACGTCACAGACGGGAGACGAAGTTTTACGCGCGGGGCACGGTGTAGACTTCTGGATTGGCGCTAAGGCATTGCCAGAAGCTTTGTCTGCCACATCACAGACGGAAGATAAAGTTTTACTCACGGGATACGGTATAGACTTCTGGATTGGCGCTAAGGCATTGCCAGAAGCTTTGTCTACCACGTCACAGACGGGAGACAGTTTTACGCGTGGGACACGGTGTAGACTTCTGGATTGGCGCTAAGGCATTGCCAGAATCTTTGTCTGTCACATCACAAACGAAAAACAAAGTTTTACGCACAGGGCACGGAGTAGACTTCTGGATTGGCGCTAAGGCATTGCCAGAAGCTTTGTCTGCCATGTCACAGACAGGAGACAGAGTTTTAGGCGCAAGGCGCAGTGTAGACTTCTGGAATGGCGCTAAGGCATTGCCAGAAGCTTTGTCTGCTACGTCATAGACGGGTGACAAAGTTTTACGCGCAGGGCATGGTTTAGACTTCTGGATTAGCGCTAAGGCATTGCCAGAAGCTTTGTCTGCCACGTCACAGACGGGAGACAAAGTTTTACGCACGAGGCGCACAGGTTGCGATGTCACAACCTTGTTGGTCGGAGAGAGAGAGCCTGCAGGAAGAGTAGAGGATATCCGGGGCATCCATACTTTACGCAACTTCCTGTTGTCTTGGACAGAGAGGGAATGAGAGACACCCCCTACGCGAAGCATGGTTTTATAAGCAGATTGGTCAAATTGGACAACCAGAGTCTTCTTCGTTGATCCTATGGATACAGCATCGTATTGAGCAATGGCTTTCTCGTCAGATGAGAAAGTAGTCCTCAGCAGAGTCGCCATCTTGTGTTTGATAATAAACGAAAGAAATTAAAACTAGGTTTATACGAAACCCTTTCTTTGTTTACAAACAAGAAAAATAAGTACAATTAATCCTATGCGAGGATATTAAGTACAAAAATTAATTTTGGGGAAATATTGCTATAGGAGTCTGATATACGGTCGATCACTTTGTCCCTTGGACCACACGATGACGAAGAAGTGCTGTAGAAGACGAAAAAGAAGCTTCAAAGACTGCAGGAGGGATTGAACTCTCGTTACCAAAGTAGTCAATCAACACTCTCTGGATGTGCTCACTCTCTCTGATCTTGACCTTTGCCTTCTTCTTTTTTTGACCTTAATTCCACACTGGACCTCTGTGGCCGAAAGTCTCTATTTATAGAGTTCGGTTACAGTAACTGATCGGTCGGCGTAGAAACCGAACAGCGAAGAGAGCTGCACCTTTTATGCGACGGTTATAATAACTGCTACCCACGTATGAATGATCTCTTGAATCTGCGTGTGACGCGTGTCCCATTATGAGGTAACGCGTATAATCGCTCATCGAAGATCATGACATGCAAGCCAAATAACTGTCTCGTTGGTGTCACACATAGGTAACTGTCCCTCGCTCATCGAAGATCACGGTTATAATAACTGCTACCCACATAGGTAACTGCCCCTCGCGTAGAGAAGGTTGGCATAAAAGCCAAATAACTGTCTCGTTGGCGTAAAAGCTAAATAGTTATCTTATTGGCATAGAAGCCAAGTAGCTGTCTGGTTGGCATAAAAGCCAAATAGCTGTCTTCTTGACGTAGAAGCCAAATAGCTGTCTTGTTGGCATAAAAGCCAAGTAGCTGTCATATTGGTGTAGAAGCCAAATAGCTATCTTGTTGGCATAAAAGCCAAGTTCTGCGTAAAGCTTGATGCTGCATGGATAGGTAACCAGCGTAAAGATAGCCAATTATCCTTCTTTGACTGAGGTCTTGAGCGTATTCTGGGCCAAATAGCCTTATCATGCACCTTTGCAAATATAGCCTAAGTTGGCGTATTTCGAGGAGATAGCATACGGCGTACTCCTATAGTTGAAAATAGCCAGGTCGGCGTATTTCGAGAAGATGGCATATGGCGTGCTCCTATAGCTGAAAATAGCCTGGTTGACGTAATGTGCAGGGATGGTGATGTGAGCGTATTAGCCCTAATTATAGCTCTTCCAGTCATTAAAAGTAGAACCAAATCTCGTGCATTAAATGCAGAGATTTGTCCCCATCTCGCGCATTAACTACAGAGGCGTGCCTCGAGTTTTGTACGAAGAACAGCTTTTGACATGGCGGTTGGTTTCGTCTCATCCTGAGCGTAAAAGCTCATCTCTGCCTATGTAAAATAGGCAGCGTATTCCTTGAATGCGTAAAAATGACTTATATCCAGGATTATCTCGCTAAACGACAGTCTGGGGCTCTGTGTAGAATCATTATTATAGTCGTCCTCTCGATCGTCGTGCAGTACTCTTTGTCAGAAGTCAGGTTCACTGCTTCGTCTGACAGGTTCATTCGAGGAATACGAAGAGTTCCTCGTACAACTTCCCGCTGCGTTAAAAGCAGACAAGTTTTATGCCAAAGTGGCAATATAGCAACCTTTTTACGCCAAAGCAGTCTGGAAGTACTGCTTTATGCGGGTTGTTCTGGAGCTATGTTTTAAGCTGAATAGCGTTAAAGCTCTGTTGTACGCCAATGGCTCTGAAGTCATGTCTTACGCCACCCAATGCTGGAGCTCTGTTTTACGCGGGCTTCCTGCATGTTGAGGGTTTTACGCGTTTAATTCTCCAGCGTAATTTTCATAGTTCTACATGCACATTATAAATAAATAAAATAAACACAATATTTATAAAAAAATGACAAAAATATCTCTATTCTGAAAATATGGTAGTGACAGTCATGAAGACCTTATTCCTTACTATGAAGCCACAATTGAGTTGGCTTTAAATTTCATCGGCTTCTATATTGACTATGTGCCCCGACTACAGAATATGGAGACAAATAAGTGTCACGACTCGCACCCAAAAAATCGGGCATGAGTCGTGGGTATGTCCAGCCTACGCCGCAGAATCGGCGATAGAACGCTGTAAGGTTCGTTCTAGGTCAAACAATTCTTTATATCTCATAAAAATCTATCAATAACCTCTCCAAAAGGAGGGCAACCACGCAATATATATATGAATACTCAATCACAATAACTAGGGGAAGAATAAAGTATGATATGATAGCAAAAGAAAACCAGAACCAAAGAGAGCAAGACAATATCCAAATATGCAGTCCAAGGCTAAAATATCTACAACATCTCACAGCATCAAAAGAATAAGTACAATCATCCAACATAATCAACTGGGAACAACCCAGGAAATCCACCTAGCTAACTAGGGCGCTAAAGGCGTCTCCTCGCAGGGCTCCTCCTCAGTCTCGGGGTCACAGCACTCGTCAACACCCGGCCCGTAGAACGTCGGGCAATAATTCTCAGGATCCTCTGGAAAAAATATGCCCAGTCAGGACTGGAGCAAAGTACATAACTCTGAAAGCAACTCCAAATACATGGTAAGGTGTATATGACGAGCAATAGAAAAGTATACAAGATGCACAGGAAATAAATACATGTTGGGGCAAATAAAGTAGCTGCGATGTAAACTGGAGAACAATACAAGTAGAGAAGTAACTGCATGTGAGAAAACATGAATACTAGCTAAGTGCCTTGAGCACAAGTTCGTTATGTGATCGACTTAGGTTGCACATAAAAAATACTACGATAACTCCGTTATGCGTGAGTTGCATAACCGACATACACATGAATACTGTTTGGCTTTGATCACATAACCAACTCCTACTCCCCTCCCCCACTAATACTCTTGGATCCGACCACAACACTCTACGTACATGATAAGTAGCTCACGCACATGAAGGCGAGAGCATAAGAAGTACATGATAGCACATGAGAATCAATACCCGAAGCACATGATGAAATACACGTGATAGAGTACCCGCTGAACACGGTAAGGGGGATAGCATCTCATGACGGAATCCACTAGTACCATCTCGTGTAACAATATGTCAGAATCAAGTATTATAGTTCTAAAACAGGTGATATAAACGCTATCATGAAATAGAAACTATCAGAGGTAGGTACTCGCTTGATGTCCTGAGCAATTGATGAGGATCGAGATCCAGACCTGTGTCGCAAGAACCTATTATGAAAAGCAGAATTAAACAGGGTTCTATGGATTTAAACTGATATAAAATAATTAAAAATAGGCTTCTAGGGATATTCTAGGTCGAACGGGTCAAGCCGGTGAAATTTGGGTCAAAAAGTCAACCCGGGGTCCAAAAAGTCAACTCTAGGTCAAAACTAGATCAAATGTTGACTTTTACGGTCAACGAGGACAATTATGGTCAACGCTAGATCAAAATAGGGTGCCCCTAAAATTCTAGGTCAAAACTAGCTCATTAAGCTAGTAAACTCTCAAACTCGCCTCCTCGAGATACCGGGATACCCTCGGTATCCGATACCTCGCCCTAGGCCACGCACCCCACCTAAACCCGCTAAAACCTATGCTAGCACGCGTAAATATATATACCAATACATATAAAAATCACTCTAATACTATTCCTAGGCAAATGCTCAAAAACTCCGCTCGAAACTCAATACCTTAGATATCTCAAGGTATTGAGATACCTTGATATTCTCAAGGTATTGAGATACTCTCCAATACCCCTCTAACTAGCTATCTAGTTAGCTATTTAAGTATGTAGATATATA
The DNA here is from genome assembly GCA_036927795.1 of Iris macrosiphon. Lineage (NCBI taxonomy): Eukaryota > Viridiplantae > Streptophyta > Magnoliopsida > Asparagales > Iridaceae > Iris > Iris macrosiphon. The sequence goes on from JAYESA010000018.1 coordinate 56,337,975, forward strand.
TATCTATCTATAATCTAGGCTAAAATATATATCTAACATATACATACACATACCTACGTATCTATATATATACCTATTCACACATACACACATATACCCATATATATATACCCAACTCATAAATATATATATATATATATATATATATATATATATATATATATATATATATATATATATATATATATATATCTAGATACCTAAACTATCTATCTAGCTATAGGTATATATATCTATACACATAGATATACATATATCTAATACCTATCTATCTATCTATCCATCTATCTAACTATCTATTTAACTATCTATCTATCTATCTATCTATCTTATCTATCTATCTATCTATCTATCTATCTATCTATCTATCTATCTAACTAATTAGTTATCTATCTAACTATCTATCTATCTATCTATCTTTCTTATTTAACTATCTATCTATCTATCTATCTAACTAGTTATGTATCTATATATATATATCACTCCCTCTCCCTCGCTAATAGCTACCTCAAAGCGCTGCATGCTAACCCTGCTGTTGCTGCTGCCTAAAATGCTGCTGCTGCTGCTGCTTTTACTGCTGCTGCTGTTGTGCAGTGCTGCGGCACACGCTGCTGCCTCGCTGCCTCACAAGCACACACAGACACGCACGCACATAAATACACATACATATATAAAATATAACCCGAAAATTCTAGCACACACTCCCCGAAGCTAACCCAACGCGCGCACAAACCTGAAACTAGAAAACCAAGTCAAAATGGCCATTCGGTCATTTCGACGAACATGCAGTGTGCGGTTCGGAAAACCTCCTGAAATGCACACCAAACCAACTTGGAATCGGCCCAAAATTTACTCATGGGTTCTAAACGATGCCTAGATCCTAGAAAAAATACTAACCCGTCGATTCTAGGCCCGTGGCAAAAATGCGCACGCACTCAGAACCGGCGACGACGAAAATCCCAAATTTGTCCGAAGCGCTCATTTCTCCGCAACATAACTTAACGTGTTCGCACGGAGACACGCACTCACCCTCAAGACACCCGACAACGTCTACCTAGGTCCGTCTAACCTAGGACATCATCCAAAATTGGGCCAATCTCGGATTCCATCCGAAATTGACACAAAATCTAGTGTCAAAGTCTCCAAACTCAACCAAACTAGTTCCAACTTCCTTCCACGGGTAGGCTTAGGGTCTAGGAAGGTTCTAAACCACTAATTACACTATATAAGAGTAATTAGCAAGAGAAAAGTTAGGGTTTACCTCTTGGGAGTTGGAATCCCAAGGCCAAAGTCTCCAATCCACTTGAAATCACCTCCCTCAAGCTCCAAGCTTCCAAATTTAGCCTCCACACTAATTCTAGGCTCTACACACCTAGGTTAGGGAAAATCATAAGGTTAGGGTTCACAACCATGGAGAATAGAAGAAGAAAGAAGAGAAGAAAGAAGACTTACTTGAAGTGGGAAGAAGAAAGGAAGAAGAAAGAGTGGAAAGGAAGAAGAAGTAGTGAAGAAGAAGAAGGAAATAGGGGGGAATGGCTGCTGTGTGCACGGGTAGGGGCTGTGGGAACCGGCCAAACACAAAAAAGGGTTACATAAAGTCCAAAAGTCCAAAATGCCCTCATAACTTGGGTTTTGGGTTTCGGGTTCCAAAAGCACTCAAACTAACTCCAAATCTCTCCAACAAACCCACTAAAAATATAATAAATATTCTAAACCCAAAAATAGGTCTCACAAGGGTGTGGGTTGTGTCGGACATGGGTCCACTAGGGTCTGACATGGGTCCAGGCTAGCCAAAACCCTAAAACAATCAATTAAAAAATAATATAATCACTAATTAAATATAATTTATAATTAATTAAATACAATACACAATTCACCAAATAAAAATAAAAAAATAACCCTATTTTCTAGAATTGGGCATTGACAAGCCTACCCTCCTTAAAATAATTTCGTCCTCGAAATTAAAAGACAAAACTAGGACAGAAATGCAAAGAAAAGAACCATACCTCAGGGCTCGAAAAGATAGGGGTATCGCTCGCGCATTTCATCCTCCCTCTCCCAGGTCGACTCACATGGAGAGTGATGCCTCCACGCGACGCGAACCAAGGGAATAGTCTGGTTCCTCAACACCTTCTTCCGCCGATCCAGAATCTCCACCGGCTGCTCTGGATAGCTAAGAGTAGGGCCCACCACGATCTCTGAGTGATCCAATACGTGACTGGGATCCGCCATGTACCGTCTCAACTGTGACACGTAAAACACATCATGAACTCCCCTCCAACGTAGGCGGCAAATCGAGCCTATACGCTACGGCACTGACCCTCTCAAGGATGCTGAAGGGTCCGACGAAACGTAGGCTAAGCTTTCCGCCTCCACCGAAGCGAATAGTGCCCTGCGTCGGAGAAATCCTCAGGAATACCAGATCTCCAACCTAGCACAAACAAGGTCTCTGCACTTAGTCTAAAATAAGCAATCACAAGCAAACACAAGAATAAAATCTAGATTCTAAACTATACCTCGAACTCCAAAGGTCTCCGGTGGCTATCGGCCCAATGCCGCTGCCTGTCCTGTGCCACCCAAAGTCTATCTCTAATGAGCTTGACCTTCTCCGCTGCATCAACCACCATCTCCGGGCCAAGCAAAGCTCTCTCGCCTACATCATCCCATGATAACAGAGTACGACACCTCCGTCCATACAACTCCTCGAATGGTGACATCTCGATATTGGCTTGGTAGCTGTTATTGTAACCAAACTCTACCAAGTGCAAGTGATCCTCCCAAGAGCCTCTGAAATCCAAAACACAAGTGCGAAGCATGTCCTCAAGTGTCTGAATGGTCCTCTCTGACTGACCATCTGTCTGTGGGTGATATGCACTACTAAACTTGAGCTGGGTGCCCAAGCTAGCCTGTAGACTCCTCCAGAAATGCGATGTAAAGCGACTGTACCGGTCTGATACTATGCTCACAGGAACTCCATGCAGTCTGACTATCTGGCGCACATACATCTCTGCTAGTCTCTCTGTAGACGTACCCACTTTAAATGGTAGAAAGTGGGCCGATTTAGTCAACCTATCCACGATGACCCAAATCGCATCCTTCCCTCCTGGAGAACGAGGAAGTCCAGAAATAAAATCCATGGTCACATGCTCCCATTTCTACTCCGGAATGGGTAACGGCTGGAGCAAACCTCCTGGCCTCTACCTCTCTGCCTTCACCTGCTGGCACACTAAGCATCGGGATACGAAGCGCGCTACCTCCCGCTTTATCTCGTACCACCATACATGCTCTCTCAGATCTTTATACATCTTGTTGGCACCTGGATGCATAGAATACTGGGATCGATGTGCCTTCTGAAGAACCTCCTCTCGCAACGACCCACTCGGCACGCACAACCTGGTACCGTGCTGCAATAAACCATCATCAGCAATGGTGAAATCATCTGATAATCCTATCTGAACCTGCGCCCTGATGCTCCTCAGGGAATCGTCCTCAAACTGTGTAGCCCTGATCCGGTCTACCAACTCTGATTGAATCTGCAGTCCCCACATCTGCATCTCAACTCCAGGCACTATCACCTCAATGCCCAAGCTCTCTAGATCTTCCAGAAGATAATGATCTGTAGTCAGGCCCATAGCTATCGGATACCTGCTCAACGCATCCGTAACTACGTTCGCCTTCCCTGGATGGTACTGCAATAATATATCGAAGTCTTTTATCAACTCCAACCATCTCCTCTGCCTCATGTTCAGCTCTTTTTGGGTAAACACATACTTCAAGCTCTTTTGATCTGTGAAGATCTCCACACGCTCTCTGTATAAATTGTGTTTCCACAACTTCAGAGCAAAGATGACCGCTGCCAACTCTAAATCGTGGGTAGGATAGTTCTTCTTATGAGGACGTAATTGCCTAGAAGCATAGACAATCACCCTCCCATTCTGCTGCAACACACAACCCAGTCCCTTCTCCGATGCATCACTATAGATAGTGAATCCTCCAGAACCTGATGACAACGTCAATACTGGAGCTGTCGTAAACCTCCTCTTCAACTCATCAAAGGCAACCTGGCACTCCTCTGACCAAACAAACTCCACGTCCTTCTGAGTCAGCCTGGACAACGACTCTACAATTCGGGAAAAATCCTGAACAAATCTCCTGTAATAGCCTGCCAGTCCCAGGAAACTCCTGACCTCGGCTACTGAACTCGGAGCACTCCATGCCTCAACTGCTATGATCTTTCTCGGATCTACCGAGATCCCCTCTCCAGTCACCATATGACCAAGGAATTCAACCTTGTCAAGGAAGAACTCACACTTCGAAAGCTTTCCATAAAGCTTCTCCTTCCTTAGAGTCTCCAGTACTATCCTCAGATGCTCCTCATGCTCTTCTGGGGTCTTCGAATACACCAAGATGTCATCTATAAATACTACCACAAACATGTCCAGATGCTGATGGAACACCTTGTTCATCAGATTCATGAACACTGCCGGGACATTAGTCAACCCAAACAGCATCACCAAGAACTCATACTATCCATATCTGGTCCGAAAAGCTGTCTTCGGAATATCCTCCTTCCTGACCTTCACCTGGTGGTAGCCTATCCTCAGATCAATCCTAGAAAACACCCTCGCTCTGCTCAACTGGTCAAAAAGATCATCAATACGTGGCAGCGGATACTTGTTCTTGATTGTGAGATTATTCAGAGCCCTGTAGTCGATACACAAAAAGTCTATCAGCTCACTGTTGCTAACTCTATAGACGTGCTGGGATATCGGCTCCGCCCCTGGCACCAAGTCTATAGAGAACTCCACATCTCTGTCCGGAGGTAACCCTGGCAACTCCTCCTAAAAGACATCCATGTACTCCTCTATCAGTGGATGTAGCAACCTCGGCTCTACCACCAGGGCTTCGTAGAAGACTCCCTCACTCTGCTCCGCTGCTCCTCTGGCCAACTGAAACTCTGGCTCACCCGGCGGACTAAACAATACTCTGCCTCCATGATAATCTATACTAGCACAATGCATACTCAACCAATCCATCCCGAGTACAATATCGTAGCTCGAAAGTGGCATTACGAGTAGGCACACACTCAACTCCCGGCCTCCCAAGGTAACTCTCTGGTCTCTACAGACATCACTGACTAGGATGATACCACCCCCGATCGTGATCTTGCAGAGTCTAGCTAAAGGTTCAACAATAAGATGGTGTCTAACAGCAAAAGATACAGACACAAAGCTATGGGAAGCACCAGAATCAAATAAAGCAAGTACTAGAATGGAATCAAGAAGAACGGAACCTGAGATAACATCACCAACGGGCTCGGGCTCGTCTACGGTCAGGGCAAAAGCTCGCCCCTGCTGTCCTCCTCGGTGCTGCTGCTGGTGCTGAGCAAACCTCTGCTGCTGAGTCTGCAAAGGCTGTCCTCTCTGCTGTGCTGTAGATGCCCTGGCTGGTCCCCTCTGAGCGGCTCCTCCGTCCTGAGCTGTCCGAGCAAGTGCTGAAGGACAATCCTTCAGCTGGTAATATGTTGCTCCATACAACAAACATCTGTCCAGCCTTTTCTGCAGATGTCCCATCCGTGCCCTGGCTTCCTACAGAAAGAGCAAATGATGGGCTGCCTCTGGCCCTGCTGCTGTCCCTGCCTCTGCTGCTGGGGTGCCTGCCGGAAGGGCGCACGACCCTGACCCTGGTGCTGCTGGGTCTGCTGGAATGGCCTCTTGGCTGGGCCTGCACTGCTGCCTGCTCCTGAAGCATCTCTGCTCCTCTTAGTCTTCAGCTCTAAGTCGTCCTCAACCCTCTGAGCGTCGCTCACAATCTGCTCGAAGGTCGCCTCGCGGTCGCTCCTAGTCAAGGACTTGACCGCCATGACCAAACCCTTGCGAAACTTCCGCGCCTTCGCTGCCTCAGACAAACCCTCAACAAATCTGCCCAGACGGCAGAACTCTGCTGCATACTCGTCCACTAGCATACTCCCCTGGACGAGCGCCTCAAACTGGCTCTCCAAAGCACTGAGAGCCACATCCGGGAAGAACTTCTCCTTGAAAAGCTTCTTGAAAGCCTCCCAAGTCAGTCCCGGTACTGCTATCCGCGTACCCGTATGATACCAAGTAAGGGCAAGGTCGAACATCTGGCTGCCCGCTGCCTCGATCTGCATGCTGGCTGGGATCATCGCCAGCCTGAAGATACCCTCGATGTGCTCGATCCAGTCGTCCGCGTACAGGATCCCCTCTATACCCCAGAACTCCTTAGGCCGCATCCTCTGGAAGTCTATAATAGTGCCCGACCTAGGATGCTGAGCCTGCTCTGCCTGTGGCTGGATCTGAGCCACTATGTCGACCACTGTCATAGCCACCTGATGAGCATTCTCAATGCCCATCCTCATAACATCCACCTGGCGGTGTTGTACGTCCATCATCTCTCGGAAGAACACAAACAACTGTGTGGCATCAACTGGTGCAGGCGGTGGTGGAGGAGGTACCACCGGAACAACTGGGTGACTCTCGGATCAATGGGAGTGAGAGGATCTCCGAGAGAAACAAATGCTCCCTCAATCGCAGGAGTGGCGAGTGGAGCGGTAGCGGCTGCCGAAAGTCGAGCAGGACGAGAGGTGGCAGACCTCTCGGTGGCAGCTACTAGAATGGTGTATTGAGACCGTGTCTTCGGAGGCATCCTAAACATAGATCAAAAAAAGTCAATACAGTGTAAGAAACGATATCATCAAAGAAGGACAGTAATATTACAAAAGAAACAATTTCAGAAAAATTAAAGATAGCAAGAGAAATCAAGAAGAGTCCTAGATGTGATTGAGCACACTCCCTCTCAGCCTATATCATATATCCTATTGCAGGTAAACCTAAAAACTAGACCTGCATGGGCCGCCACCAAAAAGGTGTCACGACCCGCACCTGAAAAATCAGGCATGAGTCGTGGGTACGTCCAGCCTACGCCGCAGAATCGATGGTAGAACGCTGTAAGGTTCGTTCTAGGTCAAATAATTCTATATATCTCATAAAAAAATCTGTTAATAACCTCTCCAAAAGGAGGGCAACCACGCAATATATATATGAATACTCAATCACAATAACTAGGGGAAGAATAAAGCACGATATGATAGCAAAAGGAAACCAGAACCAAAGAGAGCAAGACAATATCCAAATATGCAGTCCAAGGCTAAAATATCTACAACATCTCACAGCATCAAAAGAATAAGTACAATCATCCAACATAATCAACTGGGAACAACCCAGGAAACCTACCTAGCTAACTAGGGCGCTAAAGGCGTCTCCTCGCAGGGCTCCTCCTCAGTCTTGGGGTCACAGCACTCGTCAACACCCGGCCCGTAGAACGTCGGACAATAATCCTCAGGATCCTCTAGAAAAAATATGCCCAGTCAGGACTGGAGCGAAGTATATAACTCAGAAAGCAACTTCAAATACATGGTAAGGTGTATATGACGAGCAATAGAAAATTATACAAGATGCACAGGAAATAAATACATGCTGGGGTAGATAAAGTAGCTGCAATGTAAACTGGAGAACAATACAAGTAGAGAAGTAACTGCATGTGAGAAAACATAAATACTAGCTAAGTGCCTTGAGCACAAGTTCGTTATGTGATCGACTTAGGTTGCACATGAAAAATACTACGATAACTCCGTTATGCGTGAGTTGCATAATCGACATACACATGAATACTGGTTGGCTTTGATCACATAACCAACTCCTACTCCCCTCCCCCACTAATACTCTTGGATCCAACCACAACACGCTACGTACATGATAAGTAGCTCGCGCACATGAAGACGAGAGCACAAGAAGCACATGATAGCACATGAGAATCAATACCCGAAGCACATGATGAAATACACGTGATAGAGTACCCGCTGAACACGGTAAGGGGGAAAGCATCTCATGACGGGATCCACTAGTACCATCTCGTGTAACAATGTGTTAGAATCAAGTATTACAGTTCTAGAATAGGTGATATAAACGCTATCATAAAATAGAAACTATCAGAGGTAGGTACTCGCCTGATGTCCTGAGCAACTGATGAGGATCGAGATCCAGACCGGTGTCGCAAGAACCTATTACAAAAAATAGAATTAAACAGGGTTTTATGGATTTAAACTGATATAAAATAATTAAAAATAGGCTTCTAGGGATATTCTAGGTCAAACGGGTCAAACCGGTGAAATTTGGGTCAAAAAGTCAACCTGAGGTCCAAAAAGTCAACTCTAGGTCAAAACTAGGTCAAACATTGAATTTTACGGTCAACGAGGACAATTATGGTCAACGCTAGGTCAAACTAGGGTGCCCCTAAAATTCTAGGTCAAAACTAGCTCATTAAGCTAGTAAACTCTCAAACTCGCCTCCTCGAGATACCGGGATACCCTCGGTATCCGATACCTCGCCCTAGGCCACGCACCCCGCCTAAACCCGCTAAAACCTATGCTAGCACGCGTAAATATATATACCAATATATATAAAAATCACTCCAATACTATTCCTAGGCAAATGCTTTAAAAACCCGCTCGAAACTCAATATCTTGGATATCTCAAGGTATTGATATACCTTGATATTCTCAAGGTATTGAGATACTCTCCATTACCCCTCTAACTAGCTATCTAGTTAGCTATTTAAGTATGTATATATATATATATCTAGCTATAATCTAGGCTAAAATATATATCTAACATATACATACACATACCTACGTATCTATATATATACCTATTCACACATACACACATATACCCATATATATATATACCCAACTCATAAATATATATATATATATATATATATATATATATATATATATATATATATATATATATATATATATATCTAGATACTTAAACTATCTATCTAGCTATAGGTATATATATCTATACAGATAGATATACATATATCTAATACCTATCTATCTATCTATCCATCTATCTAACTATCTATTTAACTATCTATCTATCTATCTATCTATCTAACTAATTAGCTATCTATCTAACTATCTATCTATCTTATTTAACTATCTATCTATCTATCTATCTATCTATCTATCTAACTAGTTATGTATCTATATATATATATATATATCACTCCCTCTCCCTCGCTAATAGCTACCTCAAGCGTTGCATGCTAACCCTGCTGCTACTGCTGCCTAAAATGCTGTTGCTGCTGCTTTTACTGCTGCTGCAGCTGTTGTGCAGTGCTGCAGCGCACTCCGCTGTGGCACGCGCTGCTGCCTCGCTGCCTCACAAGCACACACAGACACGCACGCACATAAACACACATACATATATAAAATATAACCCGAAAATTCTAGCACACACTCTCCGAAGCTAACCCAACGCGCGCACAAGCCCGAAACTAGGAAACCAAGTCGAAATGGTCGTTCGGTCATTTCGACGAACACGCGATGTGCGGTTCAGAAAATCTCCTGAAACGCACACCAAACCAACTCGGACTCGGCCTAAAATTTACCCACGGGTTCTAAACGATGCCTAGATCGTAGAAAAAATGCTACCCAGTCGATTCTAGGCCCATGGCAAAAATGCGTACGCACTTAGAATCGACGACGACGAAAACCCCAAATTCGCCCGAAACGCCCGTTTCTCCGCCACACGACTTTACGTGTCCGAACGGAGACACGCACTCACCCTTAAGACACCCGACAACGTCTACCTAGGTCCGTCTAACCTAGGGCATCACCCAAAATTGGGCCAAACTCGGATTCCACTCAAAATTGACACAAAACCTAGTGTCAAAGTCTCCAAACTCAACCAAACTAGTTCCAACTTCCTCCCACGGGTAGGCTTAGGGTCTAGGAAGGTTCTAAACCACTAATTACACTACATAAGAGTAATTAGCAAGAGAAAAGTTAGGGTTACCTCTTGAGAGTTGGAATCCCAAGGCCAAAGTCTCAAATCCACTTGAAATCACCTCCCTCAAGCTCCAAGCTTCCAAATCTAGCCTCCACACTAAGTCTAGGCTCTACACACCTAGGTTAGGGAAAATCATAAGGTTAGGGTTCACAACCATGGAGAATAGAAGAAGAAAGAAGACTTACTTGAAGTGGGAAGAAGAAAGGAAGAAGAAAGAGTGGAGAGGAAGAAGAAGTAGTGAAGAAGAAGAAGAAGGAAATGGGGGGGGGATGGCTGCTGTGTGCACGGGTAGGGGCTGTGGGAACCGGCCAAACACAAAAAAGGGTTACATAAAGTCCAAAAGTCCAAAATGCCCTCCTAACTTGGGTTTTGGGTTTCGAATTCCAAAAGTACTCAAACTAACTCCAAATCTCTCCAACTAACCCACTAAAAATATAATAAATATTCTAAACCCAAAAATAGGTCTCACAAGGGTATGGGTTGGGTCGGACATGGGTCCACTAGGGTCTGACATGGGTCCAGGCTAGCCAAAACCCTAAAACAATCAATTAAAAATAATACAATCACTAATTAAATATAATTTATAATTAATTAAATACAATCCATAATTCACCAAATAAAAATAAAAAATAACCCTATTTTCTAGAATTGGGCAGTGACAATGCGCTCACTGGGCTAGCGGCTTCTTTGACCTTTCTACTAAGAAGACAATATTCAATCATGGTGAGCGGTCGAGAGTTTTATGTGTCAAGAACAATTTACACATCGAAAGCAGCTTCGAGGTGAAGTCCATCCCTAGTTCTGAGGACTGGAAGCTTCTTTTTATAGACTACGTAGCTTATAAAATTCTTCCAGATGACCCAAAAGAAGCTACCTCTATCAGAAGACGTTTACTTCAATTTTATTAGGATACGACATCCAAGAAGTTGTATCGTCGCTCATATGATAGACTCATATTGCAATATCTTTCAGACCTTGAAGTAAGACAGGTACTCCGTAAAGCTTGTTATAGTATTTGTGGAGCACACCAACCAGGCCCTAAATTGTAAGATAGGCTCAAAAGGCTGGGTTATTACTGGCAGACTATGGTATCCGATATTGTAGATTATGCTAAAAAATGCAGAGCATGTCAAATCTATGCTGATTTTATCCACCAACTGTCAGAGTTCTTATATTTAACGGTTGCATCATGGCCATTTGAAGTTTTGGGGATGGACATTATTAGCCTTATTAGCCCTCCGTCATCTAGGGTCATCGGTTTATCCTAGCTATAACCGATTACTTGTCCAAATGGGTAGAAGCAGTACCATTGCTCGAGGTGAAGACATCCAATGTGATTAGCTTCATCAAACACTATGTCATATATCATTATGGTGTTTCTTGGAGGATAATACATGACAACGGACAATAATTTGCTAGTTAGGCATTCTATCGAGTCTGCGACAAGCATCAAATCCATAAGGTGGCATCCATAGCATACAATCCTGCAGCTAATGGCTTAGCTGAAGCATTCAATAGAACCATAATCAAGCTCCTCAAGAAGTTTGTTTCGTCTAACAAGTACGATTAGAATAAGAAACTTAAGGAATGCTTATAAGATTATCGTGGATTACCGCACAACGTTACGAACTCCAACCGGTTGTACGCCATTTTCTCTGGTCTATGGATGTGAGGCAGTTCTTTCTTTGGAGATCCAAATTCCTTCTCTCAGAATAGCTCTTACTAACGAGCTAACAGTTGAGAATAATGATCGATTACGATTTCAAGAATTAGAAGCACTAGACGAGAAGCGCTTACAAGCTCAATATCATATTGAGTTATATCAAGCACGTATCTCCAGAGCTTTTAATCGAAAAGTCAAAGAAATGATATTCCAAGTTGGAGATCTCATCCTTACAGTGAGAAGGCCAATGGTCATGACCCACAAAAGCAAAGACAAGTTCCAGGCCAAATGGGAGGGCCCTTTCATGGTGGAATCGGGTATATTCCAATGGTGCTTATAGGCTCACAAAGCCTAACGGAGATTTGATCATGATGTCAATCAATGAAAAATTCCTCAAGAAGTACTACGTCTAAACCAGGCTTGTACTTTTCATCCCCAGCAGGTCATTTATAAATGCATCGTGTTTGTATTTACAGAGTTCTTTCCCTAGCAAATTTTGTGTAATATTTTCTCATTTTGAACTATTAGTTGTATTCAAGAGTCTTGGATACGTCATAAGTAATGGGCCCTCAAAGTCTCCCAGTAGAGTAAAATTTACTAAAGAAAACGATCATGTCCATATTACCTCTGCATTATTTTCTCCCAAAGGTATATAACCTATCACGTCCATATTAACTCTGATAGTGTTTTACCCTCAAACTTGCTATCCGTACTTAGTATAAGTGCGCCATGGGTATCAAGTCCACTGTAATCATCCCTATGAACATGCGTTCTGTCAAGTCCATATTACCTTTGAGCAGAGACATTTAATGGAGTCCAATCCTAAAAATCTATCATATCCATATTACCTATGATAGTGTTATTCTTTTTAACTTATTTTCTGTATCTAATATCATGGTACACAATGGATAATAAGTTTACAAAACTCTCCTAAATTTGTGATATTTTGGGTATCATAATTTAAGCCACAGAAAGGAAATAAACTTTGTCATTAATAGAAAAATTCGAAAATAAGACAACAGTAGAAGTACTTAGGAAGAAGAAGAATCAGAGTCCTCCAAATTATTTACAAACATATCAAGAGCATACAGAATACAGACAAGAGCATACAGAATACAGACGTCTGAGGATGCAAACAAGCGATGAAAGGCCTCAACTCCGACTTGTTCTTCTTATTTCCCCGAGTCGGCGAAAAGATCACGGATCTCGATCTGGGGCGGAGTAGATCCATTCAATGAAGGGCCAATGAGGTCCTAAAAAGTCCTCTTTACATAGTTGGGCAGAGACTTCTCCTTTATCCTCAACAGGAAGTAGTACAAGAGTGGTAGAAACATGGCCAGAGTTAGCCATAATAGGAGAGGAATCAGTTGTTTCTTTGCATTCTCTTGTCTTCTTCTTGGATGCGTCTTGGGAAGCCATTAGCAATTTTGGATGAGGAGTTGTGTACTGAGTACTGACTCCACTATTTATAAGGAGAAGGACGGTTCAAATTTATGTACATGATTCATCAGTAAGGGAGGGTGACGGTTCAAATTCTCATACATACCTCATCAATGAAGAGAAATATTGGTTAATTTTCCTAATTGAAGAACCAAACATGGAATCCCAAAAGATGCAACTGTTAGGAATTCGTATATTTTTTTCCATAGTTTTTTGCATGCATAGCGGAGGAGGCTGCGTAGTGCACATAGTATCGAGTCTTCTCCGATGAACATTTGATTTCACGAAGCAAAGTAGAAATTTACATTTTAGATGATAGCAAAAGTCAAAGTCAGCAATACGCAGGCAACAAGCCAAACTCAAGCCAAAATTTTATTAATGCTTAAAATCATGATTACATATAATGGAAATCTATTACATCTGGTTTTTTATTCTAAAATTATGATTACATATGATAGAAATCTATCTAGATTTTTATATGATAGGGATCTATTACAGAGCCATCCTCAGTCCTCAGTGTAGGCCTCGGTATATGGGGACTACCTACATGTACTCAAGGACAATGTTAGAGGGCCTAATGTAATGCTCTACGAGCCCTCTAATGCATCATGGCGGGAGGATACAAAACTGGGCCTGCTTAAATTATTCAAGCTCTAAAAATTTAACATTCTTCCATGAGGATGCGCCACTGTTAGAAGTTTCGGTTGGGATTCCAATCCCAACCCTGTAATTGATACATCAACCATTGTTAAAGAAGTGCTTCCGATGAGCTCGGCCTAAAGACAGCTAAGGTCTTCAAGATATTATGTTTGTCAGAATGAACAATAGGGTGTATGATATTCTTCTATGCTCCATTGTAGAAGAAGCATGTTGTCACGCCCCAGTCCCAACATACCGAGGGACTAGCCACGTGGCAATAGCCAGCAGCACACTCCAATGGACATACACAATTTAATGGACCCATTAGAGTGTACATAAGCTGTAAAACAATAATTAAGGTCTATAATACAAGTCATAGTCTAATTCTAATCTCATCCACAGAAGATAAACATAACTCAAATATCAACTAATTAAAGAGATATATAATTCAATAACAAGTATCAATAAAATATTTTGGGGAACAATCTGATAATGAGTTTAATACAGAAATCTACGAGACATGAATTAGAGTATCAAGAACAGAAAAGACTGAGTATATAAAGCAAATACTCAGGAGAAATCTTCTGGCATTACCTCGTCCTCTGGTACTGGTACTGCTCCAGCGTCTGCTCATGTCTCGTATACCTCGGGGTAGATCTCCTCTGCTAAACCTGGGGACATAATCCGGATCCAGGTCCTCAGGGGATATAGCAAGGTATAAGAATAACTCAAGCCAAATAAATACAGTATATAAAATATATCAATAGGGCAAATTATGTAATCAACTATGTGATATGCAAATGAGAGCATTAATCATACTCAGGCTGAAACTACTATAGGCTCTGTGTTGGGGAAACCCAAAGTAGCATTATATATCTCAAAGGGCCAGTGCATGTGCCAAAGCTCTGGTCAGAGTCTAAGGTACCTCCAGAAAACTATATATATATATAATATAATCAGCCTTTAATATGGTAATACTCTCCCCACCCAATGTAATCACACGTCTCATGTCCACGATGTCTTATGTCCATAATACGCAAGATTATGACCTCTAACTAATGCAGCGAGTCATATTGATAGCTATACATATGTAAGATCTATGTCACGAATCTTGTAATCCTATACAGAATCACCATAAATAACTTAGAAAAGATTATAACTCATAAATAGTGCCAGGTGTCCTATGGTATGACGTACTTGATATAGCAAGCACGAAAATATATAGGATCGCAATATCAACTCTCTAGGTGACGTTACACGACTTCGCGTACGACGTCGACATCCGAATCTTATTCGGACGCTAAGCAATATCTTACGGTCCTAGGTTGAACAGATACATCACATAAATAAATCAAAAGAATAATATGAAGCAAGTACTGCAAGATTGGCAAGGTACACTTGCCTGGGGTTTGAATTCCTCCAATTGCTCTGGTAACAATGTGATCTTCAGGTACTCCTCCGGATGCTAAAATAAACACTACTACCATTCTCAGAAGATATGAAATAGCTAGGATTGCCTACCCAAAAGTCCAATTTGGACACAGGGACATAATTGATAGTTTTTTGTCAAAGCAGGATCCACATGTGGCCCACTTTGTACCGAAAAATGTGCCAGAGGTAAAGTTCCCTAAATTTATCAAACTTAGTGTCTACAAGTCAAGAACGATGATACAAACCCAACAGAATGTCCATAACTGGATTCCGATGAACCGATCACAAAATTGCCCATCAAGTGGAGCCGTAGGGCCCACGATATGGGATTTCGTCAACATTCTCAGAATTGAACCAAACTTGGGTCACAGGACCAGCATAATAATACGAATCCGATGGCGCAAGTTTTATTATAAAATGATAAGCACACACGAAGTTACAATAAGTTTCAGAACAAGGTCGATACGGGGCAATTTTGACGGATATATGTTGATTCCGGTGTGCACGCACAATCAAATCAACTTTCACAAAATCACATACATCCGCATTGACGATGCACACCTTTCGATAAAAAATTTACACGACAAAGTCGCCTCGTTTAGCAGAACGCACCCAATTTTAGGAGAATTCGGGTTTTATTAACCAAGATTTTGGTAGATTTCACCCGCAAATAAAACATAA
Organism: Iris macrosiphon; assembly: GCA_036927795.1. NCBI lineage: Eukaryota > Viridiplantae > Streptophyta > Magnoliopsida > Asparagales > Iridaceae > Iris > Iris macrosiphon. Next base: position 56,353,710 of record JAYESA010000018.1, read on the forward strand.
ATTACAGCACAATAAAATAAACTAATTACAGGGTTTAAAACTTGGTTATATTATCTAAATTACTATTCAAGTAAATTTTAGAATTATTAAACAGGTTGGTCGTAAAATGGCCGTGAACTTGTGCGTTCGGGCCAGTTTCCGAAATCTAAAATTGGGATAATTTTATGCGCTTGGCTGGATGAAACATTTCTCCTCTAATTCTTTCAATTGTGCCTTCATCTCATCCATCTCCTTCTTCGCCAATATATACACATGCGATGCTATGGGTGCTGCTTCCGGTGTCAATTCAATCGAGAATTTTACGTCTCTGTTCGGAGGTAGTCTTGGCAATTCCTCTGAAAAGACGTCTTGGAACTCTGAAATGATGGGGTAATAAATAATGTCATCCATTACAAGCTGAACACCATCAAGGGCTTCTGTGTATCCCCGTGCAAACTCAATTTCCGGCTGGCCTGGTACCTTAAAAAGAATGTTTCCTCCAAAACAGTCAAAGAAAGCGTGGTACTTGCTTATCCAGTACATCCCAAGCACAATATCAAAATTTGACATTTGAAGGACTAAGAGTCGGGCATTCATCTCTCTGCCACGAATCACTACAGGACAAGATCTACAAATCCGACTAACAGGTACAACTCCTCCTTCGGTGAGAATTGTCACAATCCGCACCCGAAATTTGGGTCACGAGTACGTGGATACGTCCAGCCTACGCCGCAGCATCGGCGGTAGAACGCTGTCTAGGTCACAACACTATCTAATCAATCTCACACGAATATCCAACTCCATAAGAAGGCACAGATATCACAATATAATATGAAAATACTCAACCACATAGCTAAAGTACGATAAGATATCAAAAAAAAATCAAAATGCAACACAAGTCTAACAAAATAATCTAATCCATACAATAACATCCAAGTCTCAAAGTATGTCGGAAACAAATCCGGTACCAATAATCTTCTAAAAGAAACTAACTGAATAATTAGTGATCCCGGCTAGACCTCCCGGAATCACAGCTGGCTATAAGGTCCAAGGCTGCGGGTACTCTCCCTGTGGTCCATAATATGTCGAACACCAGTCCTCTAAGCCGCGGTCTGGAAAAATATTTCCAGTCAGGATGGAACGAAGTACATCTCTAACAGCAGTTCTAAATCAATGATATAAACTATATAGCAGTAATTAGATGTAAATATACAAGATGCATATATATGTACAATAGATACACAATAAAGAAAATACTGAAAATAAATACAAGAATAAACAATATGACAATGAACAAGAACACTAATGACTAAGTGTATGAGTACTAGCTTTAATATATGATCGGCTTGGGAACTTGTAAATGAATAATGGCCTGGTTAGTTATACATGTGGTGTATGACCAACACTAACATGAAAATAAGACTTGTACATGAAGGGTATGATCACATATCTACACTAAAATACTCTCCACCCCGACTGGTATAGTGGATCCAACCATGGTATGCTATGGCATGAGATTTCCCAAGAAGATAGCGACTCTTCTCGAGAATCAGTGTCTGTACATGCACAAGATAATCAATGAAAGAAGACTTGCACAAGATACATCATATACAAGGAATAACATCTCATGACGAGATCCGAATAAACCAATTCGTGTAACCATCGTGTCAAAAAATATAAATATCTATACTAAATATAATAAACACAGAGAATATCATAAATAAAAAACTACCAGAGAATGTACTCGCTTGGGGTCCTTAGCTGGTGTGAATCAGAATCTAAGTCACAATCCAAATAGCCTATGTATTATAAATTTACCATATCAAAAGTTAATTTATTTTAATTTATTTAAATTTGGAATAATTACTCTAAAATTATATTTTAATCTTATTATTCTGATTATTAGGTTAATTTTTAAGTTATCTCCAAAGAAACTAAATTTTACCAATTCGAGACTCATGGCACGCAAATCGAGATAATTTGTTGACCAAAAAGTCAACTAATGCAAACTTGACTTTCATGCATGGTTTCCTATAGATTTCAGCATCAAAAATATACTAGAATTTATGACTCATCTGAATTCAAATTTATTTGGAAATTATTGCACATACCCAAAATCGTATTGTGCAACGGTGGCTGATTATTAACCTAGAAGTTCTACAGAATTAACAGCATAGAAATATTTTGTATTAAATTCTGAGAAAAATATATGTCAATTATATCTATATTATCTTTTCAAAACTTCAAACGGTTAGTAATTCTAATTTCTGGTTCTCCCGGAATCGTGAAAACACTGAGACGCATCCATTTTTAGACGTGTTGTGCTCTACGAATTTTTCAAAATTTAATATTCAGAATTTCATGAAAAAATTTATATATTCAGAAAACTAATCTCAATATAGCTCTAACATAAGAAACTGGGCAGCGTTTGGAGTCCAGAGCTATTAGTAATAGCTTCTGGAAAATGAAGGAATCCCTAGATGACATCCCCTCAAATCTCTCTCTCTCTCTCTCTCTCTCTCTCTCTAAAATAATAGGATAATTAAGGTTATTATATATATATATATATATATATATATATATATATATATATATATATATATATATATATATATATATATATATATATATATATATATATGCGGCTGAATAAAAATTTAAAGGATGACACGGTGTCAAAATCTGATTGGATGATTTTGTTTATATTATTTATTTTTTATTTGCCTTTATCAAAACATTATTTAAGTCATTTTAAATCTAAATAACTCAAAATAAACATTAAAAATAATCATAAAAATCTGAAAAAATTATAGAAAATATATTTTGAACCTTAAAACCCTGGAAAAATAATTGGGATAATTTTATATTCATAGGTTTTCTACTATAATTAGAAGAAGCTCTAAAAATTAGTTTTAACTATTTAAATAAAAATAAATATTAAAAATATTCCAAAAATTCAGAAATAATGTCAGAAAATATATAATAAAATTATAAACACTAAAAAATTATGTAGGTCCATTCTATGTTCCTGGGCTTGCACAATAAATTCTAGAACGCCAAAAATATTAGTAATTAGTCTAAATAACTCACAATAAATACTAAAATACTCAAAAAATTCTAGAAAATATATTTGATTATTTAGAACCCAAAATAAAAGTTTGAAATATTTTTAATTATGTTCGACACTAAAATAAATTCTTGAAAGCCCAAAAAAATTTACTGTTACTAGTTTTTAATTAACCAAAAATTGTGAAAAAAAAATTAATAGCCCCAAATTAACCTAATAACAATATTTAAGCAATAATTTCATGATACGGGGGTTACAAGTCTACCCACCTTAAAAAATATTATCCTCAAAATTTAAAATCCTTTATAGTTGTATTTATTTTATTTTTTTACCATCAAAATTTAAATTCATCAAACCATATTATCATGAAGTAAATCCATATTGTTATTTCACAAAATTTTCAAAATTATATAAATATCATATTCCTGAAAATCTTCAAATTTAAAATCAAATTCCATTCTTATCACAATCTCCTCCAAAATTTTAAGTTAATAACTAAATACTCAAAAAATTTAATATCCAATCCTCTAATTTAAATACAATCAATGCATATTTATAAAATTTAAAATCTCATCCCAAAAATTTGAATTCAAACACTAATCCATCAGTTATCTTATTCCACGATTATTTTTTCACACAATACTCAAACAATGTAGTACTTACGAAATCGTTAAATGCAATATTCAAAATGTAAATTTTAAATTTATATCTTGTAGTCAAATAAATATAATGATAATCTTCTTAAATTCCTCAAAATTTAATGACAAATTCAATCATGTCATAATCTTCATAAAAATCAATAATTTAATAAAATTGTCAATTCTGCCATATTAAATTCTCAACTCTTTATTTAAATTAATATTTTTTCTTAAAATTTAAAATCCTTAATAAGTTTTTTTTCTGCCACCATCAAAATTTAAGCAATATAATCATGAATTCAAACCACTATTATTATTTAACAAAGTCCTTAAAAATTAACTTCATCCTCATAACTAAAAATTTTAACATAAATCTTTGAAATTTGAATTTATATTCAAAATTTAAAATTTAATAGAATTTTTCTCGTAAATTAGATTCACAAGTCATAACTCTTAAATACAATCTAACATTATTTCTTTAAAATTTAAATATCATTTATAAATCTCTTCAAAAATTTAATAATTAAATCCTTCAAATTTAATCTCATATCCAAACTTAAAAATTAAATCCAATCTTCAAGTTTTAAAAAAAAAATTACATCCTTAAAATTTGAAATCTCATATTATAGTCATTTATCACAATAATTTGATTTGTCCCCATAGCCATAATTCACTTTAACCTCACTTCTATTACGTATACGAATTCTTAATATTTAAATTAATGATCATCCTTAGAATATCGATTAATGATTCAATCCCAAAATTTTAAAACTTAAATCCAATCTTCAAAGTAAATCCTACTAATATATATGTCATGAATAAATTTAAAAAAATTCAAAATCTCATCCTCAATATTTGAATTCCAAATCTACTCAACCAATCATATCTCTCAAAAAATATATATTTAATTTTGACTTCAAATTAAGTCCTTAAAAGTCGAATTCAACAAGTTATAAAATTAAATCTTTATATTGTTATTCCTTTGGTCTAACCAAACCCATAATCCAATTTTCAATATTATATCGAACTCCTAATACTCAAAATTTTCAATATTATCCTAGAGTTTCTTGAATTATATCTTAAAACTTTTGATATTATCCTAAATTTTAAAAACTTTCAACATTATCCTCAATTTCAAAAAAAAATGAACATTATCCTAAAGACAGACCGAAAAGAATAAATTAAGGCAATAGATAGGATATCATCAAGGGAGGACAGTAAAAATTCTAAAGGAAGCAATATCCAGAAGGAATAAGGATAACAAGATAAATAGATTGGAAATGTTTCTAGTTGTGATTGAGTATTCGCTCTCATCCTAGTATGCTATATCCTAGATCCTATCGCAGACACGCAGTAGTACAACTAAGACATCGCACTACCATGATATCGCTCTAATTGCGAAGCTAGACCTGCAAGGGCCACCACTAAAAATGTGTCATAATTCGTACACGGAATTTGGGCACGAGTGCGTGGGTACGTCCAGCCTACGTCGCAGCATCAGCGGTAGAACGCTGTCTAGGTCATAATATAATCTAATCAATCTCTCATGAATATCTATCTCCATAAAGAGACACAGATATCACAATATAATATGAAAATATTCAATCACAGAAACTAAAGCATGATAAGATATCGGAGAAAATAAACGAAATACAAGACAAGTCTAAACAACGAAAATAGTCTAACCTGCAAACAATAATATTCGAATCTCCAAGTATGCCGATAACAAATCCGGTACGAATAATCTACTAAAAGAAACTAACTGAAAAATTAGTGATCCCGGCTAGACCTCCCAAAATCATACTTGGCTACAAGGTCCAAGGCTACAGCTACTCTCCCTGTGGTCCATAATATGTCGAACATCAGTCCTCTAAGTCGTAGTCTGGAAAAATATTTCCAGTCAGGATGGAAAGAAGTACATCTCTAACAGCAGTTCTAAATCAATGATATAAACTATGTAGCAGTAATTAGATGTAAATATACAATATGCATATATATGTACAAGAGATACACAATAAAGGAAATACTGAAAATAAATACAAGAATAAATAATATGACAATGAACAAGAACACTAATGACTAAGTGTATGAGTACTAGCTTTAACATGTGATCGACTTGGGAACTTGTACATGAATAATGGCCTGGTTAATCATACGTGTGGTGTATGACCAATACTAACATGAAAACAAGACTTGTACATGAAGGGTATGATGACATATCTATACTAAAATACTCTCCACCCCCCGACTGGTATAGTGGATCCAACCATGGTATGCTATGGCACGGGATTCTCTAAGAAGATAGCGACTCTTCCCGAGAATCAATGTCTGTACATGCACAAGATAATCAATGAAACAAGACTTGCACAAGATACACCATATACAAGGAATAACATCTCATGACGAGATCCGAATATACCAATCCGTATAACCATCGTGTCAAAAAATATAAATATCTACACTAAATAAAATAAACATAGAGGATATCATAAATAATAAACTATCAGAGAATGTACTCACCTGGGGTCCTTAGCTGGTATGAATCAGAATCCAAGTCACAGTCCAAATAGCCTATGTATTACAAATTTACCATGTCAAAAGATAATTTATTTTAATTTATTTAATTCTGGAATAATTACTCTAAAATTCTATTTTAATCTTATTATTCTGATTTTTAGGTTAATTTCTCAATTTTGTCCAAAAAACTAAATTTTACCAATTTGAGACTCATGACATGCAAATCGAGGCGATCTGTTGACCAAAAGGTCAACCGATGTAAACCCCCAGATTTTTTAGGAATTTAAAAATAAATTTTCGGAATTTTTTGGAATTTTTCAGGATTAAAATAAATGTTCTTCTGAATCAAATATTTAAGGTATTAAAATAAGTATTAAAATATTATAAAAATAATATTTTTGGGTGTAAAATAAAATATTAGACATAGGGTAGAATTTATTGGACCCAGAACTATTTTTTTTAAAGACCTAAAAATTAATATTTTATTAAACCAAAATAAACCAAAATAAACCGAACCAAACCAACCGGTTTTTTGAACCAAACCCAAACCCAACTGAACCGAACCCATTACCCTATCGGATCGGGTCGGATCCGATTCTAAAACCTGACCCAACCCGAACCAACTACCCACAAACCCCAAATCCCTAACCCTTCGTTCCTCGACCGTTCCCCTCGGCCGACCGGCGCGATCCCCGCCGGCGGTTACGTGTCCGCAGCCGTTCCGTCACGCCGCTCTACCTCCAACAACCGCTGCCTCATCGACTCCTCTCCCTGCCGCCTCCAACTACCGGAATCCCCCTATAAAACCCTCAATCGGCCCCCCTTCACCACCACTTCACCCTCCGTCGAGATCCCTCGACCACCGACACCCCGCTGCCACCACCACTCCTCTCCACCCTGCTGAGCTCTGTCACCGCCATCACAATCAATCCCCTCCGGCGACGCTTTTGCCGCCTTCTCCACCTCCCCGACCCGCTCCACCTAGGCGACCCCGACCCGCTGCACCCTAACGACCATTTGGTCACCGCCTCCCCGACGACGACGAAGACGACGGCGATGAGCTCGACCTCCGATGACCCGCTCCCTGATCCACCGTCGTGCCCCGCCACCGTGCCGCGTCGCGCCACCCCGCGAGAACGTGAATTTCAGACGTTTTCGATGCCCTGTTCAGGTGAGGATTTCTCTCTCTTCGCTGCCTCATTTTTATTCTGTTGAATCGTACGTGTACCCTACGTGGCCCTCTCGAACCCCGTACAACTCGTTCGAGGTATCGCATCCTGGGATGATCGCAAATTGCGATGCCAAATCAGAAAATTTATCCTATTTTCTGAAAATTCAGAAACCTGGTCCAAACTCCCGAGTTTGCGACCATTTTACGCACAACCTGTTAATTATTTCTAAAATTTACCTAAATAATATTTAGAGTGTATAACCTAGTTTTTAAACCCTATTTTAGTTCAATTTGTTGAGTTGTAGTTTGTAATATTTTTGGGGGTAAAAATGACCAAAATATTGATCCTTTAAATACCCTAATTTTTCTAAAACTGGGTGCGCTCCGCTAAACGGGATGACTTGGTCATGTGCAAACTTTACCGAAAGGTGCGCGCCATTGATACGGACGTGTGGAATTTCATGGAAGTTGATTTGGATGTGCATGCATACCGAAATTAACGCGTATCCGTCGACAATACCCCGTATCGGTCCTGTTCTGAAACTCGTTGTAACTTCGTGTGTGCTTGTCGTTTCGAAATAAAACTAGCGCCATCAGGTTCGTAGCCTTATGCTGGTCCTGTGACCCAAGTTTGGTTCCATTATGAGAACATTGACAAAATTCCGTATCGTGGGCCCCACAGCTCAACTTGACGGGCGATTTTGTGATCGGCTCATCGAAATCCAGTTCTGGACATTTTGTTGGGTTCATATCGTCATTCTGGACTTGTAGACACTAAGTTTGACGAATTTGGAGAACATTATCTCTGGCACATTTTTTGGTACGAAGTGGGCCACATGTGGACCCCGCTTTGACCAAAAATTGTCAATTTTGCTCCTGTGTCCAAATTGGACTTATGGACAGGCAATTCTAGCTATTTGATATCTTCTGAACCAGATGGTAGTATTCATTTTAGCAACCGAAGGAGTACCTGCAGATACCGCGGATACTGGAGCAGCAGTTGGATACCAAACCCCAAGCAAGTGTACCTTGCCAATCTTGCAATAAATGCTACATGTTATTCTATTGATTTAATTATATGATAAATATGTTCAACCTAGGACCGTGACAATACTTAACGTCTGAATAATATTCGGGTGTCAACGTCGTACGTGGAGTTGTGTAACGTTACCTAGACATGGATATTGAGACACTATATTTTCGTGCTTGCATTATCAAGTACGTCATACCATAGGATACTTGACATTGTTCATGAGATAGAATCTTCCTGAGATATTCATGGTGATTCTGTATAGGATACAAGGTTCATGATATATACTTTATACATGCTTAGATATCATTATGACTTGCTGTATTAGATATGATCTTGTGTGACATGGACATGAGACGTCGTGGACATGAGACATGTGATTACATTGGGTGGGGAGAGACACACAGGCTACAGGCTGATGATATATATAAACCCTTATTAATACGGTGCTCAAGACTCTAAACCCGAGCTTGACCCATTACGTGATATTACCGCTACCGGCTCCCCGACACAGAGCTTGTAGTGGTCTCAGTCTGAGTTCTAGTGATGCTCTCATCATGTATTTCACTTAGCTGGTTATATAGTTTACCTATTAATTCATTATTGTATTGCATTTATTATGGCTTGAGTTATTCTTGTACCTTGTTATGTCCCCTGAGGACCTGGATCCGGATTATGTCCCCAGATTTAGCAGATGAGTTCTATTCCGAGGTATATGTCACACCCCAGTCCCAAAATACGTAAGACTTGGAACACGTAAGCATGCCAACCGCATGGATATGACAACTCCAATATATGGAAACCAAATCCATACGTACGCTGTAATATGAATATCAAATCCACAAGTGGTATAAAATGTAATACAAGTCACAGGGTAAAATCTAAATCTCATCCACCAAAATCATATAGAAATAAATAACCAGTATCTATGAAACTAGATCTCAATAAGAAGTATCTAAGGATGATAGTTGGATGGAAACAAATCCACTACCAACTCGAATGGAAAAGTATAACACAACAAATACAATATAGGAATACCAGCTAACGACCATGGGCTCGAAGAGAAGACATCCTCGGATCACATGTCACCATCCAAATCTGTGCTCCTGTAAATACTCAAGAACAGATACACCTGGCAGAGGACCAGGTCCTCAGAGGGACGTAACAAGATACAGAAAATATGAGCCAATTTGAATACAGTAAACATGTATATTATTTGAAAATAATAAGTACGCTGTACAAGACAATCTATATGAATGCAAATGAGGACAACTTTTTGACGTATGGGCAAGGGTAGGCTACTCGATCTACCTCACAACTCACACACACGTTAATGGATATCAGAAATCGACATACCGCGGGGGTAGCGACCAGCGAGACTCCAGAAATCGACATATCGCGGGGGTAGCGAACAGCGCGACACACATCCGTAGTGCGAACTATATACTACGGTTTACCAGAGTGGTCAAAAGCCCATACGCCTAATGATTGTCCTCTCATGATACTAAGTGCCATGTGTGTGTCAACATATCTAATATACAGTATGACTGAAAGAAACTACACATGCAATAAATAAACAGAAATGCAATAAATATAAAGAAATATACTAAGCATGCAAAATACTGTAAGCAATTTGGCAAGGTATCTTGCCTGGGGTCCTGCTGCTGGTATGAATCAGAGTCCAAGTCACAATCCAAATAGCCTATGTATTACAAATTTATCACGTCAAAAGATAATTTATTTTAATTTATTTAATTAATTAATTTTAATTTATTTAATTCTGTAATAATTACTCTAAAATTCTATTTTAATCTTATTATTCTAATTTTTAGGTTAATGCCTAAATTTTGTCCAAAGAAATTAAATTTTATCGACTCGAGACTCATGGCACGCAAATCGAGGCGATCTGTTGACCGAAAAGTCAACTGACACAAACTTGACTTTCATGCATGAATTCCTGTAGATTTCAGCGTAAAAAACATGCTAGAATTTACGACTCGTCCGAATTCAAATTCGTTTGGAAATTATGGCACAAACAAGTTTCGTATCGTGCGCCGATGGTTAAATTTTACCCTAGAAGTTCTACAGAATTAACAATATAAAAATACTTCGAAATAAATTCTGGGAAAAACATATGTTAATGATCTCGACATTATCTTTCCGAAACTTTAAACGGTTCATGATTCTGATTCCTGGTTCTCCCGAAATCACGAAAACATCAAAATACGTCTATTTTCGGACATGCTGTGTTATACGAATTTTCCAGAATTTAATAATAATAATTTCGTAAAACAACAGAAATCTAACCTCAATATCTTTCTAACACAAAAAACTAGGCCTCATTTGGAGTCCGGAGCTATGCGCAATGGCTTCTGGAAGATGAAGGAACCCTAGATGGCAATTCTCCAAAATTCGGCTGAAGAAAAACCCTAGAAATAAACTTAAACTAATATATATATATAGAGGAGAGAGAAAGCAGTCGCGGCTCAGATCTTGACACGTGGCAGCCATCCAACGCTGCCCGCCCCGCAGTCACTGACAGGCGGGCCCGGCACTGTTTGCTGCGGGAGGCTGACAAGTGGGCCCCCTGTTTGCTGACTGGGCAGAAATAATTTCTTTTTGGGTTTTCTTTTTCAGAAAATAGTTTTTAATTCAGTTTTTGATAATTAACTCAAAATAAATGCTAAAAATAATCAGAAAATTCCCAAAAAATTATAGCAAATATATTTTATTATTTAGAACCGAAAATAAAAGTTTGGGATATTTTTATTTAAGTTTGAACATAAAATAAATTCTTCAAAGTCCTAGAAAATTAGTGTTACTAGTTTTTAATTAACTAAAAATTATGGAAAAATCTCAATAATCTAAAATAGCCTAAAATAATTCTAAATAAATATTTATATAAGTAAATATACTAAAAAATTTATTTTCTAATTAACTAAGAGAATATTCTAAATAAATTCAACATCTATAATAAATATAATAATATAAAATATACATAAATTACCTATTTTGGGTGAGGGAGTTTACAATCTACCCAACTTAAAATAATTTCGTCCTCAAAATTAAAATAAGGCATAATTTGTTAAATTCTTCACATTCATACATAAGGTACGTCAATCGCAATCTCTTCCAAAAATTTAAATAACAAAATCTATTCAAATCTATCGCAATCATTTCAAAATTAAGATAATCATTGTTCAAATCAAAATTCAACCTATTGTAATCTCTTCTCACTTTTCCAACTCATCAATATCCAAATTTAAATTGAATCCATATAATATCTTCAAGATTTAAATAACCCATATCAAATTTTACCTCCCGATCAACAAGTATCATAATCTCCTCTAGAAGTAATTCGAGTCCAATATTATTCCTATTTTCACTTATAAATTTTTTTTTGTATTTTTTAACTTTTAAATTCCATTCACATCCTCAATATTTCAAATAGGTAGTCCAATCATCAATTTTTTTTTTAATTTAAATCATCAAATTAAAAAATAATTTAAATGTAGTCCACCAATGTTCAAGTCTGAAATTATATATTTATCCTTCAAATTCAAATTGATGATTTTACCTTCAATACTCAAAAATTTAAATTATGTACTTAAGGTATAAATATTGGGTCCTCAATATCAAGATTTTTAAAATTCATTAATCCTCATCATCTTAGTCATTCTTCTAAAATTTTTAAAATTAAATGGCTTGAACCTCTCCCAATCTAATCTTACTCGATCACAATCTAAAAGAAATTCCTCTCGAGTTGCCAATGCACTGCTACCCAACTTAGAATTTACCCATCTATCATAGAAGACTATATACTTTAAGAAAAATATTCCTTAATTTATTTACTCATGCTATTCAATTATCAAAGTTTTAACACCAAATATATCATTTATGATATACCCTTAATCAATTATAAAAAAGTGTCACTAAGTCATGTGATTAGCCTTATGGGGGTATATCTAGTACTATCAGTGTCAACTTATACCAGCACGAGGTTTCATCTTTCCGAAATAGGGGAAGACGGAGAGCAATAATAAAGAATTCAAGGTGAAGGTGACAGAATATGAGTACGAGGTTCAAAGAGATTAAGGAATTCGAAAAGAGAGTTGTCAGGACAGTTGTGGATTGAAATCCTATTTTTGGTAACTTCCTATTTACATGCTCGTATCAGTACAGTTATATAACCGATACGATGTGTCAGACATGTCTAGGGACAAGTATATCCGTCTACTACTATATATCTCAATCCACGTAAAGTAGTCATGCGAAGAGCGAACCAAGCGCACTAAGGTTAGCTAGACCTTAATACACCGATTCTGATTAGGCAATTGTATCATTGTGTGCACCCAATAATACATATGCCATGAGCAAGCTCGATAAAAAAATAAGCTTGCAAAAACTAGGCTATAATAGCAGCATAAATCAAGGTAGTACAGAAAATATAAGTACGCTGGATTATGACGAAAGAAGGTACAAATTAATTCAAGTTCGCAGAAGCAAAAACAACATAAGCAATAATAATAAAAGACCCTACAATCTCTACAGTTGTCATACTAACTCCCTGTCTAAGTCGTTAGTCGACTAAATTGGGGTATGAGCCTCTAAGTCCTATAGTCTGAATAAACACTGTCGTCTTACGCTAGCATACGACAAATGTCATTCAGTTATACTTCAATAATAGGGCAAAAGACTATGTGATGCTAGGTTGTGAGGTATACTACCCAACTTATAATAATAAACTAATACTATAATTATCTTAAGCATACCGTAGAAACTCCTGTTAAGGTCTACGAGAAGGGGTCTTAGTACTTATTAGGGTATCATCTATACTAGGTTCAAATATTATGGTAAAACTTCTAACTAACTCTAGTAGTGTCTATACTACTCTCAAGTCTTCATAATACATCAAGGGGTAATGGTAAACCAATCTATAGAAAATAAATTCTAGGGTTCACTAGATATTCTAAACTTAGTGGTGTGTCTATATTCCCGTTGTATTCTTAATAGGTGTGCTACCATAATCATTATCCTAATAACATGGGTTCCTATATTCTAGCAGGAGGCTATACTCAAAGAACTATTAGGGAAGTACATGAATCAAGCAGGATACAATTGTTCAAATAAAACAGATAGGAGAAAGATGAATCATAGTCAATTATGGATGAGATCCTATACTCTAGTCCTAGGTGCAGGCTTGTTCGGTACAATAACGTAACCGAGACAATATGCTCTCGACCTGCATGGGCCACCACAAAAATATGTCACGCCCCAGTCCCAAAATACGTAGGACTAGGAACACGTAAGCATGCCAGCCGCATGGATATGACAACTCTAATATATGAAACCAAATCCATACATACGCTGTAATATGAATATCAAATCCACAAGTGGTATAAAATATAATACAAGTCACAGGGTAAAATCTAAATCTCATCCACCAAAATCATATAGAAATAAATAACCAGTATCTATGAAACTAGATCTCAATAAGAAGTATCTAAGGATGATAGTTGGATGGAAATAAATCCACTACCAACTCGAATGTAAAAGTACAACACAACAAATACAATATAGGAATACCAGCTAACGACCATGGGCTCGAAGAGAAGACATCCTCGGATCACATGTCACCATCCAAATCTGCGCTCCTGCAAATACTCAAGAACAGATACACCTGGCAGAGGACCAGGTCCTCAGAGGGACGTAACAAGATACAGAAAATATGAGCCAATTTGAATACAGTAAACATGTATATTATTTGAAAATAATAAGTACGCTGTACAAGACAATCTATATGAATGCAAATGAGGACAACTTTTCGACGTATGGACAAGGGTGGGCTACTCGATCTACCTCACAACTCACACACACGTCAATGGACATCAGAAATCGATATACCGCGGGGGCAGCGACCAGCGAGACTCCAGAAATCGATATACCGCGGGGGTAGCGACCAGCGTGACACACGTCCGTAGTGCGAACTATATACTATGGTTTACCAGAGTGGTCAAAAGCCCATACGCCTAATGATTGTCCTCTCATGATACTAAGTGCCATGTGTGTGTCAACATATCTAATATATAGTATGACTGAAAGAAACTACACATGCAATAAATAAACAGAAATACAATAAATATAAAGAAATATACTAAGCATGCAAAATACTGTAAGCAATTTAGCAAGATATCTTGCCTGGGGTCCTGCTGCTGGTATGAATCAGAGTCCAAGTCACAGTCCAAATAGCCTATGTATTACAAATTTATCACGTCAAAAGATAATTTATTTTAATTTATTTAATTCTGTAATAATTACTCTAAAATTCTATTTTAATCTTATTATTCTGATTTTTAGGTTAATCCCTAAATTTTGTCCAAAGGAATTGAATTTTATCGACTCGAGACTCATGGCACGCAAATCGAGGCAATCTGTTGACCGAAAAGTCAACTGACACAAACTTGACTTTTATGCATGAATTCCTGTAGATTTTAGCATCAAAAATATGCTGGAATTTATGGCTCGTCCGAATTCAAATTCGTTTGGAAATTATGGCACATACAAGTTTCGTATCGTGCGCCGATGGTTAAATTTTACCCTAGAAGTTCTACAGAATTAACTATATAAAAATACTTCGAAATAAATTCTGGAAAAAACATATGTCAATGATCTCGACATTAGCTTTCCGAAACTTTAAACGGTTCATGATTCTGATTCCTGGTTCTCCCAGAATCACGAAAACATCAAAACACGTCTATTTTTGGACATGCTGTGTTCTACGAATTTTCCAGAATTTAATAATATTAATTTCGTAAAACAAATTATATAATTAGAAAGCTAACCCCAATATCTTTCTAACACAAAAAACTAGGCCATATTTGGAGTTCGGAGCTATGCGCAATGGCTTCTGGAAGATGAAGGAACCCTAGATGGCAATTCTCCAAAATTCGGCTGAAGAAAAACCCTAGAAATAAACTTAAACTAATATATATATATAGAGGAGAGAGAAAGCAGTCGCGGCTCAGATCTTGACACGTGGCAGTCATCCAACGCTGTCCGCCCAACAGTCACTAACAGGCGGGCCCGGCACTGTTTGGGCGGGAGGCTGACAGGTGGGCCCCCTGTTTGCTGACTGGGCAGAAATAATTTCTTTTTGGGTTTTCTTTTTCAGAAAATAGTTTTTAATTCAGTTTTTGATAATTAACTCAAAATAAATGCTAAAATAATCAGAAAATTCCCAAAAAATTATAGAAAATATATTTTATTATTTAGAACCTAAAATAAAAGTTTGGAACATTTTTATTTAAGTTTGAACATAAAATAAATTCTTCAAAATCCTAGAAAATTAGTGTTACTAGTTTTTAATTAACTAAAAATTATGGAAAAATTCTAATAATCTAAAATAGCCTAAAATAATTGTAAATAAATATTTATATAAGTAAATATACTAAAAAATTTATTTTCTAATTAACTAAGAGAATATTCTAAATAAATTCAACATCTATAATAAATATAATAATATAAAATGTACATAAATTACCTATTTTGGGTTAGGGAGTTTACAACTTAGCTGGTTATATAGTTTACCTATTGATTCATTATTGTACTGCATTTATTATGGCTTGAGTTATTCTTGTACCTTGCTATGTCCCCTGAGGACCTGGATCCGGATTATGTCCCCAGATTTAGCAGATGAGTTCTATTCCGAGGTATATGGAGCAGGAGCAGGAGCAGACACTGGAGCTGAACCAATCCCCGAGGATGAGGTGATCGCCGAGGATTTCTCTTGAGTATTTGCTTCATCTATACTCAGTATCTGTTATTATTAGACTCTTTCATTTCTGGTCTGTTGAACCATTATATCAGACTTATTATCGGGTTGTTCCCCGATTTACTTTATAGAGGCTTGATGATGGTTATATTTTATTTTGTTGTTATTGATCATATTTATCTTCTATGGATGAGATTAGATTGTGACATGTTATTTAGACCTTATTGTTGTATTACAGCTTAAGTACACCATGATGGGTCCATTAAATTGGGTTTGCCCATCGGTGTGTGCTGCTGGCCATTGCCACGTGTCTAGTCCCTCGATATTTTAGGACTGGGACGTGACATAGTTTTTGTGGTGGCCCATGCAGGTCTACGACTAAATTACTTTGGTTTCAACTTAGGGACCGAGCAAGCCTGCAATAAGGATATGATAAGTTATAGGATCTCATCCACTTAATTGAATCATTCTTGATCTCTATATCGAATTCAAATTTCTTAATTTGCATCCTGCCTTGATTGCTTTTTACGCCTCTTATAGTTTATTTTGGATGCAGAAAAATGGATCCACGAGCAAACGAAGAAACTCCTGCAGGACCATCGCAAGGTGTTATAGTCACCTACGAAGAAGATGGAGTGATGCCATTAAGTGGAGATCCCTCCACTCACCAAAGCAGTCAAGCAAATCAGCATGCCTCGAGAATCCAGCAAGATGATATTCCATCGCAGTTTTCTCCACCGATACCTATTTTTCCACAATGGCAGGCTATGGACGGACAACAAATATTTCAAATGTTCTACGCGATGATGCAATCCCAACAAAAGGTTCATCAAAGTCCAGAAAAGCCAAAAGGAGAAGTTTATTGACAGACTTAGCTCTGATCTATGAAAGTTAATCGGCTCCATTGTAACTACTTTAGACATGGACGTTCATGCTGCAGCACGACCCATGGAGTGCATCACCAGGATAGAGTCTATCCAGAAGCGGCCGCATGCATTAGCACTAGACCAAGCACAACAAAAAAGAGCTGCAAAGCGACCACAGATGAATCCACTACAGAGAGCATCTACACCAATAGTACTAGTCCTTCCTACTTGTCACTACTGTGGCAAAGCAGGCCATCTCGCCAAAGAATGCCGACTCAGATTGGGATTATGTTTAGCTTAAGGATCTAAACAGCATTCGGTAAGGGATTGCCCTGAACGTCGAGAGAAAGCATTGATGATTCATCAAGCAGCCACATCAGCACCAGCCAGAGCACCACGGGGAGAAGTCGTAAAGAGATCTCACATGCACCAGCCACTCAGAGCATCTCCGCAAATACTGCCTATCTGTCAATATTGTGGCAAGCGAGGATATATTGAGAACGAGTGCAGACGCAAATTAGGATTATGCTTGATTTGCGAATCTAACCAATATTTAGCCAAGGATTGTCCTGAGCATCGAGAGAGAGCACTAATGTTAAACCGACAAGCTTTACCGGCACCAAGGCCAGCCTATCCAGCATTAGAAGCAACACAAACGGGAGTTGAAGGAGTCATACTACCAGCTCCGGGAGTATATCAGCCAAGGCCACCCTTAGCATCACAAGCAGCACTCTTCCGGCAAGCCCAGCAACAGCAGAGGACACCACCGCAAGGACGCAAACAAGCTTTTGCGATGACCTTGGAGGACGCGCAGACTCGTGGAGTAGCAAATGCGCGTAAGTTTTTTATAGTTATCTGTTTCTAGTAATGCCTTAGCACGTGCCTATTAGTTCATTTTCTAGCCTCAAAACTAGTATTTTGAACTGGTTAATAATTGATAACCTAGTATTTTGAACTTGTTAAATTGATAACCTAGTTTATCTAAACTGTAGTTTTCTTTCCTCTAATCAGATTTTTTTCACTCTTGAATTACTAAAATTTTATTTTCTAGGGAAATACTTTATTCCTTCCCTAGGTGTTTTGCTTAACCCGCATCCTTTGTTTTTCTTAATCATGAATCTTTGATTGTGTCGTGCTTCAAACATGTTTTGTAAACCATATCATCTCTTCTGACCGGTTATGTTTCATTATTTTTTGATTGTGAGGACGCAATCCTCTTAAGGGGGGTAGATTGTAAACCCCCAGATTTTTCAGGAATTTAAAAATAAATTTTCAAAATTTTTCTAGAATTTTCTGTAATTTTTCAGGAATTAAAATAAATGTTCTTCTGAATTAAATATTTTTAAGTATTAAAATAAGTATTAAAATATTATGAAAATAATATTTTTTGGTGTAAAATAAAATATTAGACATAGGATAATTTTTCTAGAATTTATTGGACCCCAGAACTATTTTTTTTAAAGACCTAAAAATTAATGTTTTATTAAACCAAAATAAACCAAAATAAACCGAACCAAACCAACCGGTTTATTGAACCAAATCCAAACCCAACTGAACCGAACCCATTAACCTATCGGATCGGGTCGGATCCGATTCTAAAACCTGACCTGACCCGAACCCACTACCCACTAACCCCTAACCCTTCATTCCCCGACCGTTCCCCTCCGCCAACCGCCGCGATCCCCGCCGGCGGTTACGTCTCCGCAGCCGTTCCGCCGTGCCGCTCCACCTCAACAACCACCGCCTCGTCGACTCCTCTCTCCGCCGCCTCCAACTGCCGGAATCCCCCTATAAAACCCTCGATCGGCCCCCCTTCACCACCACTTCACCCTCCGCCGAGATCCCTCGACCACCGACACCCCATTGCCACCACCATTCCTCTCCACCCCGTTGAGCTCCGCCACCACCATCACAATCACTCCCCTCTGGCGACGCTTCCGCCGCCTTCTCCGCCTCCCCGACCCGCTGCACCTGGGCGACCCCGACCTGCTGCACCCTGACAACCCTTCGGTCACCGCCTCCCTGACGACGACGAAGACGACGGCGACGAGCCCGACCTCCGACGACCAACTCCTCGACCCACCGTGACCACCCCGAGCAGCCGCCGCAGCACAGCAACCAACGCCGTCGTGCCCCGCCACCGTGCCGTGTCGCGCTACCCTGCGAGAACGTGAATTTCAGACGTTTTCGACGCCCTATTCAGGTGAGAATTTCTCTCTCTTTACTGTCTCGTTTTCTATTCTATTGAATCGTACACGTAACCTGCGTGACCCTCTCGAACCCCGTGCAACTCGTTCGGGGTATCGTATCATGTGGCGATCGCAAATCGTGACGCCAAATCAGGAAATTTGTCCTCTTTTCTAAAAATTTAGAAACCTGGTCCGAACTCCCCAGTTCACGACCATTTTACGCACAACCTGTTAATTATTTCTAAAATCCACCTGAATAATTATTTAGACTGTATAACCTAGTTTTTAAACCCTATCTTAGTTTAATTTATTGAGCTGTTAATATTTTTGGGGGTAAAAATGACCAAAATATTGATCATTTAAATACCCTAATTTTTTTAGAACTGGGTACGCCCCGCTAAACGAAATGACTTGGTCATGTGCGAACTTCACCGAAAGGTGCGCGCCGTCGATACGGACGTGTGAGATTTTGCAAAAGTTGATTTAGATGTGCGTGCACACCGGAATCAACGCATATCCGTCGACAACACCCCGTATCGGCCGTGTTCTGAAACTTATTGTAACTTCGTGTGTGCTCGTCGTTTAGAAATAAAAATTATGCCATCAGGTTCGTAGCATTACCCTGGTCCTGTGAACCAAGTTTGGTTCGATTCAGAGAACGTTGACAAAATCCCGTATCGTGGGCCCCACGGCTCCACTTGATGGGCAATTTTTATGATCGGCTCATCAAAATCTAGTTCTGGACATTCCACTGGGTTCGTAACATCGTTCTGGACTTGTAGACACTAAGTTTGATGAATTTGGAGAATATTATCTCTGGCACATTTTTCGGTGCAAAGTGGGCCACATGTGGACCCCGCTTTGACCAGAAATTGTCAATTTTGCCCCTGTGTCCAAATTGGACTTATGGACAGACAATTTTAGCTATTTGATATCTTCTGAACCTGATGGTAGTATTCATTTCAGAAACCGGAGGAGTATCTGCAGATCTCGTGGATACTGGAGTAGCAGTTGGATACCAAATCCCAGACAAGTGTACCTTGCCAATCTTGCAGTAAATGCAACATGTTATTCTATTGATTTAATTATATGATAAATATGTTCAACCTAGGACCGGGTGAAAATACTTAACGTCTGAATAATATTCGGGTGTCAACGTTGTACGCGGAGTTGTGTAACGTCACCTAGACATGGATATCGAGACACTATATTTTCGTGCTTGCATTATCAAGTAGGTCATACCATAGGACACTTGACACTGTTCATGAGACAGAATCTTTCTGAGATATTCATGGTGATTCTGTATAGGATACAAGGTTCGTAACATATACTTTATACATGCTTAGATATCATTATGACTTGCTACATTAGATATGATCTTGCGTGACATGGACATGAGACGTCGTGGACATGAGACGTGTGATTATATTGGATGAGGAGAGACACACAGGCTAAAGGCTGATTATATATATAAACCCTTATTAATGCGGTGTCAAGACTCTAAACTCGAGCTTGACCCATTACGTGATATTACCGCTACCGGCTCTCCGACACAGAGCTTGTAGTGGTCTCAGCCTGAGTTCTAGTGATGCTCTCATCTTGCATTTCACTTAGCTGGTTATATAGTTTACCCTATTGATTCATTATTGCACTGCATTTATTATGGCTTGAGTTATTCTTGTACCTTGTTATGTCCCCTGAGGACCTGGATCCGGATTATGTCCCCAGGTTTAGCAGATGAGTTCTATTTCGAGGTATATGGAGCAGGAGCAGGAGCAGACACTGGAGCTGAACCGATCCCCGAGGACGAGGTGATTGCCGAGGATTTCTCTTGAGTATTTGTTTCATCTATACTCAGTATTTGTTATTATTAGACTCTTTCATTTCTTGTCTGTTGAACCATTATATCAGACTTATTATCGGGTTGTTCCCCGATTTACTTTATGGAGACTTGATGATGGTTATATTTTATTTTGTTATTATTGATCATATTTATCTTCTATGTATGAGATTAGATTATGATATGTTATTTAGACCTTATTATTGTATTACAGCTTAAGTACACCCTGATGGGTCCATTAAATTGGGTTTGCCCATCAGTGTGTGATGCTGGTCATTGTCACGTGTCTAGTCCCTCGATATTTTGGGACTGGGGCTTGACATAGTTTTTGTGGTGGCCCATGCAGGACTACGACTAAATTGTTTCGGTTTTAACTTAGGGACCGAGCGAGCCTGCAATAAGGATATGATAAGTTATAGGATCTTATCCACTTGATTGAATCGTTCTTGATCTCTATATCGTATTCAAATTTCTTGACTTGCATTCTGCCTTGATTGCTCTTTACGCCTCTTATAGTTTATTTTGGATGCAAAAAAATTTCTTGACTTGCATTCAAATTTCTTAAAAATTTAAAGGATGACACGTGTCAAAATATGATTGGATGATTTTGTTTATATTATTTGTTTTTGATTTGCCTTTATCAAAACATTATTTAAGTCATTTTAAATCTAAATAACTCAAAATAAACATAAAAAATAATCTGAAAAATCTGAAAAAATTATAAAAAATATATTTTGAAACTTAAAATCCTAGAAAAATACTTGAAATAATTTTATGTTCACAGGTTTCCTGCTATAATTAGAAGTTGCTCTAAAAATTAGTTTTACCTATTTAAATAAAAATAAATATTAAAAATATTCCAAAAATTGTAAAATAGTTTTGGAAAATATATAATAATATTATAAACACAAAAAAATTATGTGGGTCCATTCTATATTCCTGGACTTGTACAATAAAATCTAGAAGTCCTAAAAAATTAGTTATTAGTCTAAATAACTCACAATAAATACTAAAATACTCAAAAAATTCTAAAAAATATTTTTGATTATTTAGAACCCAAAATAAAAGTTTAAAATATTTTTAATTATGTTTGACACTGAAATAAATTCTTGAAAGCCCAAAAAAATTACTGTTACTAGTTTTTAATTAACCAAAAATTGTGAAAAAAAATTCAATAGCCCCAAATTAACCTAATAATAATATTTAAGCAAGAATTTCAGGATACAGGAGTTACAAGAATTCTAACACAACTAGGTAAAGGTGTAATGGCAATATTATGCTTGGTAATAAAATTAGAAGATATGAACGAGTGGGTGGCACCCGTATCAAATAATGTCACAGCAGAAAAAGTAAAAGCAAGAGTAATACCTGCTATAACATCAATCTTCTGTTCCATGTCATCCACTTCTAGTGCAAAAGCTTGTCCATTCCTTTGTGATAGTCCATGTCTGACCCTCGTGAACTGATCCTCCTTAGTAGGTAGCGGTGGTCCTCGCTGAAATCCTCTGGCTATTGGGGGTCGAGGTGCTCCGGGTCTGGTCATCTGCTGAACTGGCTTTGGTGCTGGAAGTGCTGGCCTCTGTATTAGCGGTGAAAGTGTCAATGCCTGCTGCATTAGACAGTCTCTCGCCATATGTTATCCGGAACCACACCTCATATATTGTCCCAAGTGTGTCCGACAGTCGCTCAAAATGTATTCATGTTTCCCACAATAACTGCAGTGGGGCTTCTCCAAAATCTGGTATGGTCCTGCTCTGTACTGATGTTGTTGTTGCTGTGCCAAAGGACGTCTGTTGGGCCCTCCTTGTTGTATCCTTGCTGGTCCCTGTTGTGCCTTCAGTTGACCTCCCTTTTCCTTGCTGGTGGTCTCTTCTAACCTAGCTTCTGTTAATAATTCGGCATAGGAGATCCGGGACTGTGAGTTGGTGTAGTATTGGAGCTCCTGAGTCAGCCCGCGATGAAATCTCTTAGCCTTGTCCAAGTCATTAGGTATCAGGGCAACGCCATATTGTAACCTCCGTATCCTGAAATTAGTGCTTAAATGTTGTTATTAGGTTAATTTGGGGCTATTAAAAAATTTCACAATTTTTTGTTAATTAAAAACTAGTAACAATAAATTTTTAGGACTTTTAAGAATTTATTTTAGTGTCAAACATAATTAAAATATTTTAAACTTTTATTTTAGGTTCTAAATAATCAAATATATTTTCTAAAATTTTCTGGAAATTTTCTGAGTATTTTTAATATTTATTGGGAGTTATTTAGGCTAATAACTAATTTTTAGGACTTCTAGAATTTATTGTGCAAGACTAAGAATATAGAATCAATCCACAAAATTTTCTAGTTTTTATAATATTATTATATATTTTCTAAAATTATTTCAGAATTTTTGAAATTTTTAATATTTAATTTTATTTAAATAGGTAAAACTAATTTTTAGAGCTTCTCCTAATTATAGTAGGAAACCTATGAATATAAAATTATTCCAAGTATTTTTCGAGGGTTTTTAGGTTCAAAATATAATTTTTGCATTTTTTCCATATTTTATGATTATTTTTAATGTTTATTTTGAGTTATTTAGATTTTAAATGACTTAAATAATATTTGATAAAGGCAAATCAAAAAATATATATAAAATAAAATCATCCAATCAAATTTTGACACGTGTCAGCCTATAAATATTTATTCAGCCACATGTACATCTATATATATATAATATAACAACCTTAATTATATCATTATTTTAGAGAGAGAGATTTGAGGGGATGTCATCTAGGATTCCTTCATATTCCAGAAGCCATTACTCATAGCTTCGGACTCCAAACGCGGCCCAGTTTTTTGTATTAGAACCATATTGAGGTTAGATTTCTGAATATATAAATTGTTTTACGAAATTTTGAATATTAAATCCTAGAAAATTCGTAGAGCACAGCATATCCAAAAATAGATGCGTCTCAATATTTTTGCGATTTTGGGAGAACCAGAAATCAGAATCATGAACCGTTTAAAGTTTCAGAAATATAATATCGAGATCATTGACATATGTTTTTCCCAGAATTTAATTCGAAGTATTTCTATACTGTTAATTTTGTAGAACTTTTAGGTTAGAAATTAACTACCGTTGCACAATACAAAATTAGTATGTGCAATAATTTTCAAACGAATTTGAATTCGGATGAGACATAAATTTTAGCATATTTTTGATGTTAAAATCTATAGGAAATCATACATAAAAGTCGAGTTTGTGTCAGTTGACTTTTTGGTCAACAGATCGCCTCGATTTGCGTGCCATGAGTCTCGAGTTGATAAAATTCAGTTCCTTTGGACAAAATTTAGGAATTAATCTAAAAATCAGAATAATAAGATTAAAATAAGATTTTAGAGTAATTATTTTAGAATTAAATAAATTAAAATAAATTATCTTTTGACATGGTAAAATTGTAATATATAGGCTATTTGGACTGTGACTTGGACTCTGATTCATACCAGCTAAGGACCACAGGCGAGTACATTCTCTGATAATTTCTATTATTTGATAATTTCTATAATTCAAGTATTTAGAAATGTTACATATGATTCTTGACACTGTGCTACACGGACTAGTATATAGATTGGATCTTTAGTCATGAGATGTTACATTGGTTATCGTATTGACATTA
This sequence comes from Iris macrosiphon, assembly GCA_036927795.1. NCBI lineage: Eukaryota > Viridiplantae > Streptophyta > Magnoliopsida > Asparagales > Iridaceae > Iris > Iris macrosiphon. The sequence goes on from JAYESA010000018.1 coordinate 56,378,437, forward strand.
TACATGATATTGATATTAGACATTGATATTAGACATTGTACATGATATATTGGATATTGATCGGGTATTGTGACGTATCATGGTTGGATCCACAGTACTAGTTGGGGGCGGAGAAATTGCTAGTGAGAGATGTGATCAAATACCTATCGTACAAGTGTAAAATATTGTTAGTGTTAATCATACACCTCTCGTATGATTAGCCAGGCCAAGTAGCTATCGTACAAGTTCCCAAGCTGATCACATTTTGAAACTATAATTTTAAACACTTAGAATAGTTACAGTTCTCTATTTTAGTTTATATACTACATCACTCATACATGATATTGTACCTCTTTCCTTTTATTTCATATATACACTAAATGTACCATATTGCCTATATTGCCTATCTCTTTATTCTGCCATTACATTTATTCATTGTCTTCTCTCAGTATATAGCATCATCTATTTATTGTTTTATAGTCCTTATCAATTAACTGGAACTGTTATTAGAGGTGTACTTCGTTCTATCCTGACTGAAAATATTTTTCCAGACTATGACTTAGAGGACTTGTTTTCTAGTATACCTGGAGATTGAATGTTATTGATTGCAGGCATGGTTATTTTATCGTTTAGACTTGTCTTGTATTTTATTTATTTTCTTCGATATCTCATCGTGATCTAGTTTATGTGATTGAGTATTCCATATTATATTGTGATATCTGTGTCTCCTTATGGAGTTGGATATTCGTGAGAGAATGATTAGATAGTATTATGACCTAGACAGCGTTCTACTGCCGATGTTGCGGCGTAGGCTGGACGTACCCACGCTCTCGTGCCCCAAAATCTGGGTGCGGGTCGTGACACATTTTTAGTGGTGGCCCATGCAGGTCAGACTTCGCAAGTTGTGCGATGTCGCGGTATTGCGACATCTTAGTTGTACTACTGCATGCCTGCGATAGGATATAAGACATAGGATACTAGGATGAGAGGATACTCAATGACAAAATTTCTTGAAAGATTCCTGGGACGACCCTTGAGAATCTTCTTATAATCTCCAATTTTAATCTTTTTTCCTTGTTCCCGTCCGTTCTTACTTGTTGTTATTAAGTTTGATTCTTGTTGATCAGTTGTTAAATTTAATTCTTGGTATTGTCGTTGAGTTTTGATTTCATATCGAGATAAACTTTACGGATTAAAATTTACGGTATCATCTGATAACATATATTGATAAGGATAGTGAGAAAGGTAAAACGTCTACTTTGGTTATGAAGCCTAGAGTTTATCGCAGCCATATTAGTTGTCGTGGCGGAAGCATAGGAACCTGACCTTGGATGTACATATCTTAGTTATGAAATTTAGAGTTTCTCGCAGCCATACCGGTTGGCATGGCGAGGATTCTAGATGACATGATTATAGAGTTGCATACCTTAGTTATGGAACCTATCATTTATCACAGCTATGCTTACTAGCGTGGCGAGGATTCTGAGTGTTATGAATTTGGACAAACGTGTATGATTATCAGATTGTATCTTAAAATTGGTTCTTAAAGTATCATCTCAATACTTATCTACTTCTGTTATTACAGGACTTTGTTCTATCGCTTCTTTTGTTTTTAGCAGTAGAGATACCTTCAGTCCTCAATCCAGTTCCTTTTTTAGCTTCTTTTCTTTGAGGATTCCTTGTTAGTATAATAATTGGTGACTTACAATTAGGTCTATGTCTTGTATCAGTGTTGATTGTTGAGAATATGGCTTGTGAGTTTGTAAGTGTTTCTTGGTTGGACATGTGAGCAATAGGCATCAATCTAGAGATAACCCGTAGCGTAGTACCTTGTAGCAATAGTTCTATAATAGGTGTTATTATAGTTAGTATTGATACTATAGATAGAAGAGGGAGTAAATAGTATCAGTGAAGGTTCCAGGAGTTAGTATCAGAGTCAGCATGCCAGTCTTGGATAGTCATGAATTCATGTAGTTGGGTGATCCATGTAAACAATTAAGTATCAAAGAATTGTGTTGAAGATTAATGGAGCATGATATTCAATTTGATGATTGATTACTTGGGTGTGTCAAGAGTAAAAAAATGTATATGCATACAGGACATTAATAAGTGTGCCATGGGTTGAGAAATATCAAGATTGGTCATGGAAGTTATGAAGTGTATCATTGATTAGTATATTAGTCTATAAAGGGTTAAAGGGAGATACTTATACAACAATCGAGATATGGAACCATATGCCTGCCTTTGGGAGTGAAGTAAAGCATGTGTATTATATAAGTTATAAAAAGTGCAAATGATCGTGAGTTCTAGTGAGTGTGATGAGGTGATCTAATAATGAAGCTAGTATTACCATACCAAGAGTACTAATGTTTCTATATCGAGGATTAGTTGAACAAGGTGCTAATAAACAGTGAGTACTTTGTGTGATAATAATTAGATTGGTCTACCAGTTAATATAGATAGAAAATCATTAGAGAAAATACGTGTGAAGATAACTTTGATCATTGGAAGTAATAGTGCAAGTAATTCGGGCAGTGCAAATTTTAGTACACAGTTGAGAGTTGTAGACAATTGGTGTATCTTGTGTGCTAGAGAATATGAGTATTTATATGTATACTTAGATAGATGTGGATTTAAATTATAATTTGAAGATTGGAAATAAATTTTAATTTTTAAGAATTTTGAGGAGTTGAGATTTTATGTTATTAAAGTTTTTGAGGATTCAAATTCAATTTAATAAACATAGTCAAAGCTATAAAGATTTTTGGAAGTGATTAAAATTTTATTTCAATATTCGAATATTTGACTTTTGAGGAAAGTATATACATTTTACTTTAAATTGTTCGAGAAGTTAAATTTTGAGAATTTTTATTTTGAGGATAAAATTTTATGGTGGGTAAGAAATGTATATTAGTATATGAGTAGATGATATGCATATGTAAGGATCTGTGGCTTGATCATGCATGAGATGGCACTAGAAACTGACTTGGGTATCCATCTAGAGTTGTATTAGAGAGAGTAGTACTTAGTATGGTGTGTTGTACTTAGTGTGCACTTGAGTGATAAGAACAACTAGTATAAATAATTACAGTAGATAAGAGAGCTAGCAGTGAGTGTGCTAGTAGTAGAAACAATGGTAACTAAAGGGAGAGGTATCAAACATTAGATGCATCATTAAATCATGGTTGTGTTAGCAGGTTCAGTTCTGTTCTTTCCTTCTGTTCTTTTTTGTCTATTTTATTGATTGATTAGTTTCTTAGTACCTTAGCTTGTATCAATGATTCTCTTGCTAGAATATAGCTAGTAGTACACCTCGACAGAGACTATAATACCATGACAAAAGAGACCATAACCATGCATATTTTCCCTAGATTGTATGTTATATGACTGCAGGTATGTGTCACGTCCCAGTCCCAAAATACGTAGGACTAGGAACACGTAAGCATGCCAGCCGTATGTATATGGCAACTCCAATATATGGATACCATAATACACATGTACGCTGTAATATGAATATAAACTCACATGTGGTATAAATATAGTATCACAAGTCACAGAAATACTAATCTCATCCACACAACAAGTCATAGAAAGAAATAACTAAACTAGAATAATGAGTCTGAATAATCCAAAACTAATAGTCGGGTAGAGACAAATCCACTACCAATGACTATATTAATACTAACATGAGAGAGAAGAATAAATCTCCAATATAAATGAGATGATGATATAAATATAACAGCAAAGGGATCCCTCGCTAGAGATAATCACTGATGCTCAGAAGGTAAGACCTCCTCGGAAGAGATAAGTGGTAAGTCCTGATCCGTGCTCCTGTGAAAAGTTATGAACATCTACACCTGGAAAGGGACCAGGTCCTCAGAGGGACGTAACAAGATACATAGAAGCATGCCAATTTGAATACAGTAAACATGCATAATGTTAAAAAATATATAAGTACGTTGTACAAGACAATCTATATGAATGCAAATGAGGACAACTTTTCGACGTATGGGCAAGGGTAGGCTACTCGATCTAAGCCTCACAACTCGCACACCCGTCTAGAACATCAAAAATCGTCATACCTAGGGGGTAGCGACCAGCACGACTCTACAGAAATCGACATACCTCGGGGGTAGCGACCAGCGCGATACACGCCTATAGTGCCAGCTATATACTATGGTTTACCAGAGTGGTTATAGCCCATACGCCTAATGATTGTCCTCTCATGATACTAGGTGTCAAGTGTGTATCAACATATCTAATATATAGTAATGACTGAACGAAACTACACATGCAATAAATATATATAAATGCAATGAATATACAGAAATATAAATAGCATGCAAAAGTACTGTAAACAATTTGGCAAGGTATACTTGTCTGGTCTAAAAAAGAATGAAGTCCCAACTCAAGGCGTCGTCCGTTCTACCCGTCACATAAATTAAACAAGTTAGGTTACAAAAGTGGGTGAATAGGTTCCTCAATTTTAATCTATTTTAATTCTGAATAAAATAACTTAAAATAGTATTTTAATCTTATTATAATCTAATTTTATTGTTAAATCCTAATTTTGGTCCAACGAAAGTCAACTTTACGGATTTGTGATCCATGGCATGCAAATCGAGGCAATCCGTTGACTAAGTCAACCAACTCAAATCCTTGATTTGTGTGTAAAATTATATAGATTTTAGTGCTACATGAATACCGGAATCGAAGGTTTCATAAAATCACAAGTCGGTAAAGAGTTATGTCCATAAGGGCGCACAGATGATAGTTTTTGGTGGTTTCCTATTTACGTCTATGTTGCACAAATTTTACAGTAGAATAAACTTATATTTTAAATTTTGGAAAAATACTTTTCTAAAATCTCATCTTGTCAACTTTCTGAAACTTTAAACGATTCATAATTCCGAGTTCGGGATCTCCCAAAATCTCGAAAATACCAAAACGCGTCTGATTTTGGACAGCTGGCACTTTTAGAATTTTTTGGAAAAATAGGTTTTATAATTATTAAAATAATTTATATATTCAGAAAACTAACCTTGATATGATTCTAACAAAAAAACTGGAGCGCATTTGGAATCCGGAGCTAGGAGATATCGTCTTTTTAAGTCGTCATAACTACTAGAAAATGAGACTGAAATTATGACGAATTTTGACTCTTTTTGGACGAAAAAGAGGTGAATTTGGGGGAGAAAAATATGAAGGATGAGGTATTTATTATGGTGGATACTACTTAATTGAATACGACTAGGATTGGTTAATTTGGATAGGATTATGATAAATTTAAATAAGGATAGGATATGCATGAAGTTGCTTTCCTAGTAGGCTCAGGATTTGAATTAATTTAAAATAAAGTTTATGTTTATCTCATTAATTTATAATCTTAAATAGATTAAAGATAATACAAATAATTTATATATAATCTTATTAATATCTTTTAACACTAAATTAGCATATATCTAATATTAAGACTATATATTTCCAAATAAATCCTAAATAATTTTAAAAATATAAATAAATTTCTTAAAATTCTAAATAAATTACAGAAAAATATAATTAAATATTTTAAACTAAAATAAATATTTGGTAGGAATAATATGCAAGTATGGTCTCAAAGTAAATCATGGAAGTCCTAAAAATTTAGGTTCCCTATGTTTTAATTACCTAAAAATTCTAGAAAAATCTACAAAAATCTAAAATAACCTAAAAATGACTCTAAATAAATATTTACATAAGTAAATATACTAAAAAATTTATTTTCTAATTAACTAAGAGAATACTCTAAAGTAATTCAATATTTAAAATAATATATAAAAAATATAATAATATAAAATACACACAAAATACCTATTTTGGGTGAGGGGGTTTACAATCTACCCAACTTACAAAAATTTTGTCCTCGAAATTGACACTAACCCATATTGGTAATAAATCACTATAGCTATTACACTTCATTGTTATCTAGCAGTGCTTCCTAAAAGTTATGGTCTGCCATTCTAACACTTTCTTATTTATTGTCCATACACTATTTTATCATCCTCTAACTCGTCTATACTACCCAACTTACAAAAGTTCCACTAGTAGTCAAAGTCTCTTATGGCTATTGTCTAGGTTGTATGACGAATTTATTTATTGGGTAGAAAATCTTGGGATACCTGTCTGGAATCTCACAACCATGATTTTTCTTTGTAACCGTCAAGTATCGTAGTCTAGTACTGTCATGCCACCGGACCAGTATGTCTGCAAATACTTTGACTACTTTACTATAACGGTCTAGCTGCAGCTGTCGCTACTTCGCCAGCGAATTATCATAGTTGTCAGTTTGTAACAAGTGCCTTCAACTCTTTCCTAAGCTTAGTCTAATTTTTAGGGCAACAATTAAGGTCTTGACTAACTTTATAAAACTATTGGAAGTAAGTACTAATTCAACTAATTAACGTTTAGACTAAGGGATGCTATTCATAGTTTAAAATAATAAGAGGATACATATATTGCTATAGTGCATATACATAAGGGTTATCATTATGAACTTATCTTTTAGTTATTAATTATTTACTAAACCATTTGTGTTTTAACTATCAAAATAAGGGTGGGGCTGAAGTAATTCAAACAATTCATAATGTCACGAAAGGATACGATTATGAGAGAAAGAGTTAAACACGAGATAAGGAATGGATATAGAAGAGAAGATAAGCCTTCCCAAGGGGGCAAGATGGTGATAGGAGGAGAATACTACTACTGCTACTCGCGTCATCTATTAGCATCACGTGTATGCCATCTAGTTAGGATATCAACATATCCTCCTAACTACTAAACTACCTTATATATAATTCTACGTCTACTATGCACCTAAGATCTCGTGTCATAAAGGGGATCATGAGTATGCAATGACAAATATAACTAAAGGTCGTACCTGTATCTATGACTTCCTGTGCCTGCGCTTCCTTATTTGTCATCATGAGCGCTTGGCCTATAGGGTATATCTAGTACTATACGTGTATCAACTTATACTAAGCACGAACGTTCGTCTTTCCGAAATAGGAGAAGACGGAGAACAACAATAAAGAGTTCTAGAAGGAGGTGATAGAATACAAGTACGGAATTCAAAGGGATTAAAGAATTCGAAAGGGAGTTGCCAAGGCAATTGTGGATTGAAACCTTATTTTGGTAAATTCCTATTCTCATGTTCATATTAGAACAGTTATGTACCTGACATGATATGCTCTGACCAGTCTAGAGGGCAAGTATATTTGTCTAACAAGTTAAGTCAATTATATCTCAATCCATGTAAGGTAGTGATACAAAGATCGAACCAAGTGCACTACGGTTGATCATACCATAATACACTGATTCTGATTTAGACAATGTATTAGTGTGGGCCCCCAATAATATATTTGTCATAAACAAGCTCAATAAAAGAATAAGCTTGCAAAACTAGGCTATAATAGCAGCATAAGTCGAGGTAGTAAAAATATAAGTACGCTTGATTATGATAGAGGAAGGTACAGAATAATCTAAGTTCACCAAGAAGATCGGTGTTGTGCCTCTACAATTACCATACTAATTTCTTGTCTAAGTCTAAAGTCAACCAAATGGGTGTATGAGCCTCTAAGTTCTACAGTCTAGATAAACACTAAAGTTCTATAGTCTAGATAAACACTATCTTCTTATGCAAGCCTATAGTTGGTGTCATTCATTTATATTTCATTAATTGGTCAGAAGGACTATGTGATACTAGATTATGAGGCATACTACCAAACTTATAAAAAGTTAACTAATAGTATTACTGAATACTAGAGTGTATATACCTAGTACAAGTCATCTTCCTAACCCCTATCAAGCATGAGAGGAGATTGACGTTGAGAAGGGATCAAGCAAGATGCAATACAAGCAATTAAATGAGAATGCGAAATAAAATCAAGGGAGTGATAAATAAGTGGATGAGATCCTATATTCTAATCCTATGCGCAGGCTTGCTCGGTACAGTAACGTAACCGAGACAATATGCTCTCGACCTGCATGGGCCACCATAAAAACATGTCACGCCCCAGTCCCAAAATACGTAGGACTAGGAACACGTAAGCATGCCAGCCGTATGTATATGGCAACTCCAATATATGGATACCATAATACACACATACGTTATAATATGAATACAAACTCACATGTGGTATAAATAGTGTCACAAGTCACAGAAATACTAATCTCATCCACACAACAAGTCATAGAAAGAAACAACTAAACTAGAATAATAAGTCTGAATAATCCAAAACTAATAGTCGGGTAGAGACAAATCTACTACCAATGACTATATTAATACTAACATGAGAGAGAAGGATAAATCTCCAATATAAATGAGATGATGATATAAAGGTAACAGCGAAGGGATCCCTCGTTAGAGATAATCACTGATGCTCAGAAGGTAAGACCTCCTCGGAAGAGATAAGTGGTAAGTCCTGATCCGTGCTCCTGTGAAAAGTCATGAATATCTACACCTGGAAAGGGATCAGGTCCTCAGAGGGACGTAACAAGATACATAAAAGTATGCCAATTTGAATATAGTAAACAAGCATAATGTTTGAAAATATATAAGTACGCTGTACAAGATAATCTATATGAATACAAATGAGGACAACTTTTCGACGTATGGGCAAGGGTAGGCTACTCGATCTAAGCCTCACAACTCACACATCCGTCTAGAACATCAGAAATTGTCATACCTAGGGGGTAGCGACCAGCGTGACAAATGCCCGTAGTGCGAGCTATATACTACGGTTTACCAGAGTGGTTATAGCCCATACACCTAATAATTATCCTCTCATGATACTAGGTGTCAAGTGTGTGTCAACATATCTAATATATAGTAATGACTGAATGAAACTACACATGCAATAAATATATAGAAATGCAATGAATATACAAAAATATAAATAGCATGCAAAAGTACTGTAAACAATTTGGCAAGGTATACTTGCCTGGTCTGAAAAAGAATGAAGTCCCAACTCAAGGCGTCGTCCGATCTACCCGTCACATAAATTAAACAAGTTAGGTTACAAAAGTGGGTGAATAGGTTCCTCAATTTTAATCTATTTTAATTCTGAATAAAATAACTTAAAATAGTATTTTAATCTTATTATAATTTGATTTTATTATTAAATCCTAATTTTGGTCCAACGAAAGTCAACTTTACGGATTTGTGCTCCATGGCATACAAATCGAGGTAATCCGTTGACCAAGTCAACCAACTCAAATCCTTTATTTATGTGTAAAATTATATATATTTCAGTGCTACATGAACACCGGAATCGACGGTTTCATAAAATCACAAGTCGGTAAAGAGTTATGTCCATAAGGGCGCACAGATGATAGTTTTTGATGGTTTCCTATTTACGTCTATGTTGCACAAATTTTATAGTAGAATAAAGTTATATTTTAAATTTTGGAAAAATACTTTTCTATAAGCTCATCATGTCAACTTTCCGAAACTTTAAACGGTTCATAATTCCGAGTTCGGGATCTCCAGAAATCTCGAAAATACCAAAACGCGTCTGATTTTGGACAACTGACACTTTTAGAATTTTTTAGAAAAATAGGTTTTAAAATTATTAAAATAATTTATATATTCAGAAAACTAACCTTGATATGATTCTAAAAAAAAATGGAGCGCGTTTGGAGTCCGGATCTAGGAGATATCGTCTTTTTAAGTCGTCATAACTACTAGAAAATGAGGCTGAAATTATGACGAATTTTGACTCTTTTTGGACGAAAAAGAGGTAAATTTGGGAGAGAAAAAATATGAAGGATGAGGTATGTAGAAGCATGAAAAATACGCTGGGAAGCTCTACACAGCATATTGATGCAGAGCAGCGTAAACAGAGGCCTTCAGAGCCATCAAGCGTGCAACAGAGCTTTTTCCGCTAAAACACAGCGTGAAATATTAAAAGCTCAAAGGACCATCCGCGTAAGTGCATTACGTCCAAGCCGCTTCAACGTAAATAGGGTGCTTCATCGACTCCTGGGCGTAAAACCCATCCTCTTTCAATGCAGCATTGAAGTGTACGAGAGACTCTTCGTATTCTCCGAAGTGAACCTATCAGATCCTGTAATGAACCTGTCAGATCCTGCAATGAACCTGACGTCTGGACTTCTGACAAAGGGATATTGCTCGGCTACCCAGACGACGGCTATAATGATGGCACAGCACTGCAACCCAGACTGTCATTTACCGCCATCTCCTTTGCGTAAACTGCTTTTATGTACACAAGGGGATACGCTGCCTTGTTTTACACAGGCAGACATGAGCTGTTTACGCTCCGCAGTAGACAAACCGCCTGCCACATCAAAAGCTGTACTTCGTACGGGGCTCGAGGCACGTCTCTACGACTGATGCGCAGAGCGGTGACAATTTCTCAAGGCAAGTCTCTGCGACTGATGCACAGAAGGCCTGCAGACCTTCAAAAATATGCCTCTATATTTAATACACAGGATGGTGGCAAATCTCTGCATTTAATGCGAGAGATTTGATTATATCTTCAAAAGCCATAATTTCGGTTAAGACGTCCACATCAGTACTCTGGCACGTTACGCAGCGGCTTCCACGCCCATTCAGCTTCTGTGCTCACTCGGCTTCTACGCCCACTCGGCCTCTATGACCACTCGGCTTCTACGCCTACTCGGCTTCTATGCCTACTCGGCTTCTACGCCTATTCAGCTTCTATGCCGGTTTGATAACTATTTGGCTTCTACGCCATGGTGACAGTTATTGGCTTCTATGCCAACCTCTTCTACACAAGGGATAACTACCTACGTGACTTCTACGTCGTGATCTTCGCAGCAGATATACGCGTTTTGTCCCCTTGGTTGGACACGCGTCACATGCTCACTCAAAAGGTCATCTATACGCAGGCATTGGTTATTTTAAACCGTCGTGTAAAATAGGGGTTGTACTTTCCACTCCTCGGTTTCTACACTGATGGAGCGGTCACTGTCACCAAAACTCTATAAATAGAGACCTCTATCAACAGAGGAAAAGGTCGAAGAAATTAGAGTCGGAAATTGGTCAAGAAAATCAATATCAGATCCAAGGTCGAACTTCCAAGAAAGATCGAACCAGAGGTCAAGAGAGAGAGAGAGAGAGAGAGAGAGAATCCAGAGCTCAGGCAAAGAGTAGGGATCGACGACTTTGGCATCGTGCATCCACCCTCTTTTGCAACCTTCGAAGCTGCTTCCTGTCTTCTACGGCACTTCTTCATCATCGTGTGGTCCAAGGGCTAAAGTGATCGACTGCAGATCATACACCTATAGCAATATTTACCCAGATTAAATAAATTGTACTCCCATATCCTCGTGTAGGATCAAATTGTACAAGTTTGTTTGTAAACCAAAGAAGGCGGGTTTATTGTAAAACCTCGTATTATATATACTTTGTTCTTTCGTTTAATACCACAAACAAGATGGCGACTCTGCTGGGGACGTCTTTCTCTTCTGATGAGGAAGTAATTGCTCAACACGATGCGGTATCTGTAGGAACCGTGAAGAAGACACTGGTCGTCCAATTTGACCAGTCTGCCTACGAAGATATGCTTCGAACCGGGGGTAGCTCTCACCCTCTCTCCGTCCAAGACAACAGGAAGCTGCGCAAGGTCTGGATGCCCAAGACATCCTCTACCATTCCTGTGGACTCTCCGATCTCTTCGATCTCTTCGACCAATGAGGTTGTAGCATTGCTCCCTCCGTGCCCTGTACGTAAAATGCAGTCTCCCGCTACGCGCGGTACAGACAAAACTTCGGGCAAAGCCTCAGCGCTAACCCAGAAGTATCCATTGCGCTCTACGCATAGAAACCAGTCTCCCGCTACGCGCGGTATAGACAAAACTTTGGGCAAAGCCTCAGCGCTAACCCAGAAGTATCCACTGCGCTCTACGCGCAGAAACCAGTCTCTCGCTACGCGCGGTACAGACAAAACTTCTGATGATTCCTCAGCGCCAAATCGGAAGTACAAATCACGCTCCGTACGCAAGACAACATCTGACCTCTACGGGGAACCAGATGAGCGCTGTGGTCTCCGCAAGGGAAAGCAAGCGGCAGAGTACTCAACTTCTCGGCCTTTACGCCAGCGAGGGAGCAATCTTCCTACCCTCTGGATCACGTGGGAAGCCGATGGCCGACTGAGGACCTCTCCAGCTTTACGCCAGTCTGAGCAAATCTCCAAATTATGCCAGGCGAAGTCCCATGGCGTAAAGCAAGCTCAGGTTACGGAAAGATACCCTCCCCGGGGATTATTTGCCACCCAGATGGCCAACCTGTTGTACACAGGTGGCACAGGAAAAACTATGGTGCCCAATCTCCGCATGTCCACTGATGGAAACAGAAGGAACAAGCCGTCATCTTCCTCTTCTGCAACTCCTCATGACTTGCACAAATATCTAATCCATAAACGTAAGGAGAGGGGACCTTCCAATATGTCTATTATGCCCCCTGGCGAGCAATGTTATAATAGTCATAAGATTGTGATTGACTGCTGCTGTTCTAAAGCAAAATGGTCAGTTTTCGACCGGTTGAGCTACTCTCTATCTTTCCAGGAAGAAGAGCCCGCGCATGCATCCGTGAACATGACTTCACACATACCTAGAGGAGGGTCGAGCTCAAGACGTCATCCCTCTAGGCCTCCGAGCCGAAGGAGATTTGAAGACCTCCTCAGGAACGCTAAAGTTGGGGTGTTCCAAAACACCCGTGCAAGGTTACAGCAACCAGCTTCGTACTCGTCTGATTCTGACGCTGGGGGTCGCCAGTCTCCCGGATCAGATGCTGAGAGTATAGAGTCGACTTCTACAGCGACCTATACTAATCCTTCAATGATACCCAGGGAAATGGGAGTTTATGCCGTTGAAGATGAACGTGAGGAAGCTTCATCGTCAGGAAACACGGAACAACGCATCATTATACTGGAGACATCTCTGAAACAAATACAATCCATAATGGAGAACATGCACCAGATGATGCTAACTCAGCACGCAACTGCCATAGCTCAAGCATCGGTCCCGCCAACTCAGATACGTGTGGGGGTCGACTTACCACCATCCAACCCGAGCCAAGAGCCTGCTCTAGATCAAGAGTCAGCAGTTCCTCCGCTTCCTCACTCGGAGAATATATTACCTTCCGTTGGAGTCACGATACAACCAACTCCGCACTACGCCGTAGTCCCGCTTCCAACTAAAAATCCGATGCAGGCAGTACGGGAGTTGAAAGCCCAGTTTGACGCCTTGAAGCACAAAGATCAGCTCAAGAAACTGGGAATCAACCAGCCTTACCCAGCTATCTGGGAAGAGGTCCCTTTTCCTCCGAGGTACAAACCTCAGACTATGGTGTTCGAGGGAAAAACATTATTAAGTCAGTACATAAACTATTTCAGTATGATGACTGTGTTGCTACAAGGGAACGACGTCCTCCTCACTCGGGTGTTCAAAGGCTGCCTCTCAGGAGTAGCCTATCAGTGGTACCGTAGCTTGGCGGACAACTATATTACTTCCTTCGAGGACTTCAAAGCTTTATTCTTTACGCGATTCTACGAGGGAGGAATGGACATGTCTATGTCCTCTCTCATCGAAGTCAAACAGAGGGAAAAGGAGGACGTTCGCACCTTCGTCGAACGCTTTCATCAGGCCACCTTACAGATGCTTCCAGGAGTTCCGGACTCTGCGTTAGTAGACATTTGCAGGAAGAACCTCCTTCCCGTAGTCTCAGTGTTTACAGGACCATATCAGTTCCATGATTGACCCTCGTTCATCATCTCGGCAGTAGCCGCCGAAGACAACAGTCGCAAGGCGTACGACAATGGCATCATGATCTCCGCCTCTGACAGAGGCAAGAGGTCATCTCCCAGCAGCGACCATCCTTGTGGCTCCAAAGGAAAAGAAGCTCTGGCGATCAATACGGCCAGGCAAAAGACTGCGGCAACCGCACAAGCGAGACCCGGGACCTCCAGGCCCATCGAAGTCTACTCTTTCGACGACGATGATATCCCAAGTATATTCGAGTGTCTTATCAAAAGTGGCAAGATCACCCTTCCGGAGCTAAGGCGGCCCCAAGAAGTCAGTAGTACTAATAACCCCAAATACTACATCTTCCACAGATACGTGCACCACCCGACAAAGGCGTGTTACATACTGAAAAGGAAGATTCAGGGTTTGATCGATGCTAAGGCCATCACTCTGCACAACACCGAGAAGACGGTCACGGCCAACATGATCTCTCTGCGTTTGGCAATCTGCCTTCCCAAGAAGTCTCGGACGGTGTCACACCCATTTCCCGGACCACGATGAACATCGTCAATCTCCCTCCAGCTAGGGGTCAAAATCATGACCTGGTACCCCTGACCACCCGACAGGGTGAGATTATATGTGGGTTCATCCGGATTTGGTGTTAGAGCTCGAGGAGGAGACTAAAGCTACTAAGGCTACGTCTAGAAAGAGCTCCAAATGCAAACCATGCCATATGGTCGCAACTTCTTCGGCATCAGACGAAGACGAGGTATTTGCTGCGACCCGTTCAGGGAAAGCCTACCTCAACGACTACGGAGCAAGTCAGGAAGACGCACCGACGGACGCTCCAGCTGCCAAACCTTCCAGACCAGGTCCTGTTGTACCAGATGCCAGTCCTTCAAAACCAACTCCGGCGGACAAGGAAAAGCAAAGAGAAGTGTGCTTTGATAAATCTGTGAAAAATATTCCAAACAAAGGTTTAGAGAAGCCATATAACTTCGACATCCTGGCCCAACTGGCTAATACACCAGCCAGGCTGTCCATCTTCGAGCTACTCAGGCTCTCCCAAGACACTTGTCTAGCCCTGAGTGAAGCACTGATGCAGGCGGAGGCATGCTTGACCCAGCTCAAGTCCCCCGATGAAGAACCAGTGGCGTATCCTCAATGCCACAGTGTGATGGAGGTGGTCCCAAATATCACTTTCACTCAAGACGACATGCTGTTAAAACATAACAAGCATGACAGGCCCCTCTATTACACCGGGTACGTCGGTTCCATGGAGGTTGATAGGATTCACATACATCTGGGATCGTCGATTAGCATCATCCCTCACAGTCTGCTCAGACCGCTGAGGATTCCTACCAGCTAATTGGCTTACACCTCCACTACAATCGTGGGTTTCAACGCCGGAAGAAGTAAGCCGTTGGGGAAAATTCGCCTGAGGATCCAGATTGGCAACCTCAGATCGGTGGCCACATGTTACGTCATCGATTCAGAGGTGTCCTACAACATTTTGCTGGGAAGACCGTGGATCCACGACCACAACATCGTTCCTTCAACTCTACATCAATGTCTTAAATATGTAGACCCCCAAGGAACAGTACAAATGGAGGTCGCTGACCTAAACCCGTTTAAAGGAGTAGAATCCTACTATTCCGATGCTGTGTTGTACTCTCAAGACCACACGGGAGAAGTATCGGGCGAGGCAGAGAAGGAATCCCACCGGGAGCCAGAAGAACCCTCTGCCATACTACCGCTGTCAATCAGAGTGAAAGGACGAACCACTCGTCCAAAAGCCATGGAGCCTATGGCTATCCACCTGAACAAGACCAAGTCAGGAAAAGGGAGTGATCCTCTAGTGATCACTTTGAACCAGAAGCCTCCACCCTTGGTCATCAACCTTCGGCGCAACAGACAGCCGACTGATGTAAATACAACCAGGAACGGAGTTCCAGATGATAATAAACATCCTCTTTTCCAGTATATTGACGCTCAAATTCCAAATCAGGAATCCACTCCCCGTGACGAGGTAGAACCCATAGCACAAAAATTCTTGAAAGCTATGAACTCCTACCGTCCGTATGTCTGGGAAGTAGCGTCATCATCCAACGTCGTCACGACGTATGGACCACATAAGGATTCTATCTTCATTGTCCCCCCTACCTGCAGCAGTCAGCGTTCAATAGTCTTCGGCCGCATGCGCAATCAACCGACTGTCCAGGAAGATTCTTTCAATGACGATGCTGGAAAAATGCAAGTTCACCGATACAGCTCGCAAGCGTTGAGGATCATGCAAAACATGGGCTACGACTTGAAGCGGAAGCCAGGCCTCAACTACGGAAGAGGCAGACGAACGTCGCTGTGCGGCGACCCTTACTATCAACAAACTCATTTCGGGTTGGGGTATGCCACCTCCTCTAAGTCGGACGAGGATATTTTCTCCTCCTCTCAGAATGGCTCATCACCCTCCGACTCACCTGACGCTCTCGAACAAACATTATCAGTGAATATGGTAGTGACAGATTCCTTCGAATCAGATGAACAAGATTCTGAGCCATTTGAGAATGACTCTTGGGCCCAACGAATGGATACGCAGTGGGAATTTCGCTTCGAGCAAAGAGAACCTCCCACCAAAGACGAAGTTATCCAGGTTGATGTTGGGGGTGAACTTTCGCCAAAGCCGATATTTATCAGTAACAATCTTTCCCCAGCTGAAAGGGAAAAAGTTATCCAGCTGATAAAAGAATATATCGACGTCTTTGCATGGGATTATGAGGACATGCCAGGCCTTGACCCAAAGGTGGCTACTCACAAACTCAACATATTGCCCGACTCGAAGCCTGTGAAGCAACACCAACGTCGGTTCCGTCCGGATATGATGGACGCCATCGAAGCTGAAGTCAAGAAGTTGATAGCCTGCAGTTTCATCCGGAAAGAACAACATCCCGACTGGGTCGCCAACGTTGTCCCAGTCATGAAGAAAAATAGGAAAATATGTATCTGCATCGATTACCGAGATCTGAATGCAGCCTGCCCCAAGGATGAGTTCCCTCTTCCCATTATGGACATCATGATCGACAACACCTGCGGTTTTAAACGCATATCTTTCATGGACGAATTCTCAGGATACAATCAGATCAAGATGCATCCTGAAGACGAGAAGCACACTGCCTTCCGAACCCCGTTGGGGGTATATTGCTATAAGGTCATGCCCTTCGGATTGAAGAACGCCGGGGCTACATACCAACGGACTATGAGTAACATATTCCATGAGCATTTACGCAAAACAGTAGAATGTTACGTGGATGACAAAGCCGTCAAGAGCCGCCTCAAAGATGATCACATTCAAGACTTGAGGACAGTATTCGAGTTAATGCGCCAACATCAACTCAAGATGAACCCTACGAAGTCCTTTCTGGGTATATCTAGTGGCAAATTCCTGGGATTTGTCATCATCGCCAAAGGCATCCAGGTGGACCCTGACAAAGTCCAGGCCAACGTAGAAATGCGACCGCCCCGCAATCTGAGGGAACTCCAGGGATTTCAAGGCCGTCTGGCTTATATCCGGAGGTTCATATCCAACCTCTCGGGGAGATGTCAGCCCTTTTCTCATCTCATGAAGAAAGGTGTATCCTTCATATGGGACAAAACCTGTCAGCAAGCGTTCGGAGATATTAAATGCTACCTCACCAGTCCGCCAGTTCTGGTGCCTCCCGTCATGGAAAGATCATTCTTGCTGTACGTTCGAGCAATGGATCATTCGCTAGGAGCTTTTCTCGCACAGAAGAATAATATGGGTCATGAACAGGCTATCTACTACCTCAACAGGATGATGGTCGGAGCCGAACATCGGTACAACCCAGTGGAGAAAGAATGCTTGGCTCTGATGTTCGCTATCCAGAAGATGCGACACTATGTCACCGGTCAGACTATTCATATCATCTCCAGGATCAACCCTCTTCGAGTACTGATGAGCAAGCCAAGTACTCTTAATTCTCGACTCGCGACTTGGGCGATGCTGTTAACACTATATGACATGGTATACGTCCCGCAGAAGTCCATCAAAGGCCAAGCGCTGGCCGACTTCCTAGCTGCTCATCCGACCCCGGAGGCCTCCAAATTATACGAGGACATTTTCGACGAAGTTGCAGAATATAATTCCGCAATGAAAAGTGACATATGACAACTATTCTTCGACGATGCCTCCAGGACTGGTCCCAAGGGAAATGTGGTTTCAGGGGTAGGAATCGTCTTGGTCACTCCTGATAAACTCGTCATCTACCGAGCATATTTTCTTAGCGAGCCATGCTCCAACAATGCGGCAGAGTACAATGCTCTGCTAATCGGGCTCCAAGTCACTAAAGAGCTAGGGGTCGAGTCCCTGGAAGCTTTCGGTGATTCTCTGCTCATCGTCAATCAAGTCAGGGGAATATATGAAGTCCGGAATCCAGACCTCATCTCCTATTACCAAGCAACGGTCGAGATAGCTATGACATTCAAAAGGTTCTTCCTAGAGCATGTACCTCAATCTCAGAATCTGGAAGCTGATGCCCTAGCCAGTCTAGTTGCGGATTTATCCACTCCTATAAGAAGGCAGAATTCGGTAATCCTTCTTAACAGAGATTTATTCTGTGTGAAGAACAACTTTCACATAGAATGCAGCTACGCTGTGAACACAGATCCCCCTAGAAGAGACTGGAGAAGTTCCTTCATAGATTTCATCGCATACGAAATCTTGCCGGGGGACCCCAAAGAAGCAGTATCCGTCAAAAGACGATCATTACGCTTCTACTTCGATGCATCTTCACAATGCCTATATCGCCGGACCTACGACGGACTGCTATTGAGATGTCTCTCTGACGACGAAGCACAGCAGATTATCTGGAAAGCTCATGACGACGTATGCGAAGCACATCAGCCTGGTCCTAAGCTACAGGATCGTATCAGGAGAATGGGCTATTACTGGCCCACTATGATCGCAGACGCGATCAACTATGCAAGACAATACAGAGCCTGTCAGGTTCATGCAGACTTCATACATCAACCGTCTGAATATCTACATCCTACGGTTGCATCATGGCCTTTCGAAGCATGGGGTATGGATATCATTGGTCCTATTCACCCGTCTTCTTCTAGAGGTCACCAGTTCATACTGGCCATCACGGATTACTTCTCCAAATGGGCAGAGGCGATCCCTCTTGCTGAGGTAAAGGCGTCTAATGTGATCAGCTTCATCAAGCATCACGTCATTTATCGCTTTGGGATTCCCCGAAGGATAATCCATGACAATGGGCCTCAGTTCATCAGCCAAGCATTTCATCGATTTTGCGATAAAAATTGGATACACAATATTGTCTCTACGGCATACTATCCAGCTGCTAATGGTTTGGCGAAAGCTTTCAACAAAACCATTATCAAACTCTTGAAGAAGTTTGTCTCTTCAAACAAGAGAGATTAGAATAAGAAGCTGGGCGAATGTCTCTGGGCATACCGTACAACGGTACGAACACCGACAGGTTGTACCCCATTTTCACTGGTCTACAGGAGCGAAGCAGTTCTCTCCATTAAAATCCAGATCCCGTCACTCAGGATAGCCGTGACTAATAAGCTGACTCAAGAAAAGAATGACCTGTTAAGGCTTCAAGAGCTAGAAGGATTAGACGAGAAACGCCTCCAAGCTCAACAGCGCATCGCGCTCTACCAAGCACGCATTTCCAGAACTTTCAATCATAAAGTAAAGGAAAGAGTGTTCAAAGTCGGCGAGCTAGTTTTAGCCGTAAGAAGGCCGATGATTCTTACTCACAGGAGCAAAGGCAAATTCCAGCCCAAGTGGGAAGGCCCTTATGTGATCGAGACAACGTTCTCAAACGGCGCTTACAGGTTAGCCCAGCCTAATGGAGACCTGTTAATGGCTCCTATCAACGGTAAATTCCTGAAAAGGTACTATGCTTAATCTCCTCTGCTCAAGTGGAATATAGCGAGAATCTCAATTCTGACAAAACTACTTCCAAAACGAAACTAGTTGGGTCATATTCTATCATGTCCGTATGACCTATGAATAGATATATCCTACCAAAGCATATTCTATCATGTCCGTATGACCTATGAATAGATATGTCCTACTAAAGGTTTATCGGGAGTCTATCACGTCCATACTACCTCTGATATCACTCTCGCCCAAACCTGTCATTTATATTCCAAAATGATGGGCCCACAAAGTCAGAAAAGATTTTCTTTATTTATTCCCAAAAGAGAGCAGGAGCCCTTCGCTTCCCAGAGACTACCAAAGCCCCCGCAAGTGGAGGCACTTCACACCTCGGCACCGACACTAGAGGCTCATCCGGAGCGACGAACTCCTCACCCTCGTCAGAAGAAACCGAGAGGACTTCGACTCTTCCCCCGGGCTTGGGAGAAGGCACCCTAAAGCTTCCACGTATGTCAAAATTGCGATGGAAGGTATTGATCGCCACGTAGAACTGGGCATACGAATAGAGGATGCGCAGCTCCGTGGAGAGTGTGACGACCGGCACAATAAAGATTGCTCCCGTGCAACCCATGATAAAATATCGCCATCCTCTGGCTCCATCAATGAGTCCGCCCCTGGACCTGAAGCTGGTGACGGCATTGCCCACGTGCAACTGATCATACCCAAACTGCCTGGCGAACCGACTGGGCAAGTAGGGCTCGAAGAAGCAATGATCTTCGCTTCTGTACAGCAAATGGGAGGGTCTGATGCAGACCAACCAATTAAAAGCTTCCGGAGAAAGATTGGTCTTCTCTCCACCTAAGTCCTCAAGCCTAATCCCCGACTGATTGCGATGTACAGAGGGGACAGTGCAGAGGAGCTTCCAGCCATGAGTGAGGCTCAACACTAGCCGACAGTCTAAAACTGCGTTCACGTTCCAGGGAGAGTCCTTGTAGTTCAGCAAGAAACTACCCCCCGAGCTACTACCGGGGCCAGGAGACATCACCCGGGGGTTGTGGAGAATTAACCATCCCATCAAGTACAGTTTTGGTAACTCTACCCGGGGAAAGCTATCACGCCGAGCTTCATCGACGAGCAGTCCATCAGTCATGGCTCTCAGGCCAGCCTGTATATGGCACACCATGGCAGGGAGCAGGCCCAGTCTTGCCCCGAACACCAGACGCACGGCAGGCCACAGGATATTCCGGTGAATGCGGTCCGCGGACGCAATGCCAGGCACCACTACTCGACGCAGCCATATGGAGAGGAAACCAGCCAACCGAGCTTCCTTAGACAGAGGCCTGCGGTAGCGTCTCAAGTAACTGTAGGCCTTAGTTCCTTCAGGATACTTTCCTACCCCGTCATCAAGAATCTGATCTGGACCCTTAGCATCCTCCATAAGATCCTCGACGACCTGGGCACTGAGCATGCCCAAACAGTTCACGGGCTCATTCTTGCCCCCCGAAACTTTCTCCGACTTGGCAGCCCTGGCCTGGTAGAAAAAGAGGTAGGATGTCCACTTAGTGGTGTGAGCCAAATCAGAAGGCTCATCATAAAAAATGGTGCACGTGAAGTAGTGGCACATCAGCTCCTGATATACCTCCACAACCCGAGGGTCCGAGTCCTCCAACTCCCGGTTGGTGGGAACATACTCTTCATATGGGGTATCCCCCATCGGCAGTCTCGAGATCACTGCCATCTCATGGAGGGCCAACCCCAACTCCCCTAGTGGAGTGGCGAAGGTCCCGTTGAGCGAAATGTATCGCTCCATCAGTGCCAGAAACAGGTTAGGGTTGGGAGGCAACCCAACGCTCATCGCACTCACAGCAGCATACAGTCTAATGCCCTCCAGCTCTCTCCGAAAGTGCTTCAAGGCCCAGTCAACTAGGCAAGTCCATCGAAGGTTTGCTGGGGTGATCCACCCATTGCACCGAGGATTCTCCTTGGGGTATACCCCCCTCGCCCCATGAAGTCGTTGCAGAAAGTCGGCAATTGGATCGGCTGGATTACTGAACTGTCTTCACTCGGGACGCTGCCCGGGCACAGTCCCCTGAACACCGTCACAACGCCGGAAGGGCGGCTGACAAACAACCCCTGGTCAGCTTCTTTCAGATGAAAGATCTTTTTCGGCTTCCCGTGAAGATCGGGAGTCAGCGTCCACGACATCCTCCTAGGATGGGTAGCATAGGAGAAAGCCGAGATGGGATAATCTCTCGGCATCGTTGGCAGATACAAGACCACACTCTCGGCGGGGAAAACCCAGGGTTCTCTCTTGGGCTTCGTTTGGGACTGTTTGTCAATCATGTCCCCAAAGAGAAAAGTCGGCTTTATGTACTGGTCCCCGTCTATGTACGTCAGGGGCTCTCCGTTAATCATGTTCAGCAACGTCCGCTTGTCCTGAGCCGATATCAAGATCTCCCTTCCTTCAGGATATTGGGGTCCGGAGATAGGAAATGTCACGTGGGACAGATCCTCCAGATAGTTTGAGTGCAGCATCCCGGCAGCGGAACCCATCACCTCGGCCAGTGGAGACTCATACAAGTTAACTGCAAAAGTGCAAGGAAAATACGTCATTACAAATCTTGCAACATAAAGACCAAGAAACGACAGTCTGTGCTTTACGCCAAGACTGTACAAAATTTGGTCATTTTACGCCGGAAGTCACATCCAGAAGCGTAATTGGCGGTGTACAGTCCGTGCTTTACGCCAGACTGCCAAAATTCTAGTTATTACACCAGAAATCCTATCCACAAGCGTAAAACTAAAATTTTATAGTATACACCAAGTTTTCGGCAGTCAGAGCTTTTACGCTCAAAACTGCGAAAATATGGAGTTTTTATGCTGGCACATTAGAAATATAGGCATAAAAGATGAAAATGTCTCTGTGCGTCATCTTCCTCAAAGAGGCTATCAGCACAGAAGATGACCTAGTGCGGTCACGTTCAACGTGTGCGAAGGATTTCTCGTCATTCTTTGTCATCCCAAAGGCTCTACCTCTAAGGCCGGGTGCGCTACTCGTCGGCGGGATGCTTCGCTCAGAAGGAAGTTCACCTTGCCCGACCGAAGACTCTCGCGCTGGGGCAGAAGAACGAGAAGAAGAACCTATACTCTTTCCCTTAGTGGAGGGGATTTGTTTCGGCGCCATTTCTGAAAACTCGGAGTGCTCGGAGAAAGAACGAGGAGAAAAACTCAAAACAGTCGAAGGCTCTCTTTCGCAGAAGACGGATGAAAAGTTTTTCTCTTAAAAGCTTGGGATATATATAGAGAGTTCGGGTTGACTCCTCGAATCCTCGGACGGACTCCTCGAAACCCAAATCAAATCTCCTAATTAATATTCGGTTATGATTGGGTCCTACGTCAGCCTATTATTCAGAGAAGGCGGACAGTCAGCGAATTCGAAAAGTTTTTCGCGCAAAGCAGGTCAGCGGTTCCTACGCTAAGGAGCTTTCTACGCTCGACAGCAGCAGATCTACGATTTTAAGCTCGCAAGCTATAAGTCTATGGTTTTATGCCCGGATGCCTTTGTGCTCGGTAGCTTTTATATTCGAGAGGCTACAAACCTACAACTTTACGCTCAGCAGATACCAAATCGATGATCTCATGCTCGGTGGCGCTTAGTTTACGCTCGGAGACAACAGATCCACAACCTTACGCTCAAAGAAATTTTTTTTCATAAGCTACAAATATACAGTTCTATGCTAAGGAGCTTTCTACGCTCGACAGCTACGAATCTACGGCTTCACGTTCGACGGCTACAAGTCAGGTTTTACGTCCAGATGCCTTTATGCTCAGTAGGTTTTATGCTCGAGAGGCTACAAACCTACGACTTCACGCTCAGGAACTACAAGTCTATGATTTCATGCTCGATGGTGTTTAGTTTATGCTCAGAGGCTCCAGACTAATAATTTTACGCTCTACGACTTCCCGCACATCTGAAAGATACGCCGGCCAGATTCCGCATACGTCTGAACGATCCTCAAAGCGGTCAATTGCAAAGAGTTCACACAGAAGATACTCGTTCTTGACCTCAAGATATCCCAAGTACCCGAAACATACAGAGTTCAAACATTGAGAAATTACTCTTCTCGGGTCAATTGGAGGTTCATCCAGACTCCAGTCTGAATATCTCGTCTATCAAGATGGCAACTCAGTTTGACAGCCATTTCTCGACCCTGTTCCAAGGGATTTTCGAGAAATTATTCTTGAAGACGAAGTCTGAACAAAAATTCTGCTCATCAGAAGTAAAAACAATAGTTCAGAGCTCGACGCGGTTCCTCAGTCCTAGCAGCAGGACAGTTCTAAATGTTCAAAATGCTCAACAGCGTTCTATGGACTATTCGCTATGCGTAAAAGACTGGACCTAGCACTCTTTCTATACAGAGCCGGCGTAAAGAATCAGACGTGTTGAAGCTACACATATTCAGACTTCACAGCAACGTATGGCAAAACGATCACATGGAGAAGAAGACGATTTTATTAAAATCAAAATCATGATTACATATGAGGGAAATCCTGTCTACAAGGGGTTTTTCTTCATTTTTTATGGTTACATATAAGGGAAATTCCGTCTACAAAGGATTTTCTCGTCTTTATTGGAAGGCCGCCCCAGAATCTGTTTTACCGGGTTCTCGCATCGGTGCAGGTCTTCCTCTTCTTCCATGGCAGTTCATCGACCACCACAGTCGTGAACAAGAAGATGATGGCAGGAGGATACAGAACTGGGCATGCATAAATGATGCAGATCCCATGCTCCGTACGCCATGACCGATCCAGTTGAGGCTTCTTTAAGACCCAACTCGATCGAGGACAGTAGTTACAGTTTGTCTGCTCTTGTCCGCGGAGGTCTCAGGGGGAAATATACAGCTTGCAAGTTGTGTGGTCAAATGCGACCCTTTCTCTCTCCCGGCGAACCGCCATATAAAGTTGCTGATTATCCCGAGCAAGGGAGGCTAAGATATCCTTCCATGATCCATCGTTGCAGTGGACACTTGCTCGAAGATGCCGTCTTCTTCGGCTCCTTACACGCTGGAAGAACATGATCTCCTTCTTCCTCAGATCGACCCGACGAACTCCGGCGATCATCTCTGCGTGGTGATAGAAATATGGGGAGAACGGGTTAACCCCCCAGCCTTTTTATAGGCGAAAGAGATCACACTGATCCCCAATAAATCTGCCATAAAGTCAGCATCGACCATTTCAACGCTCCATTCAGAAATGTTTTGAGTTACGAGGAGCGGTTCATGCTTCATTCAAAGCGTTTCAAATTTTGAGGAATTTGAAAGCTTTGAAGGGGGTCTTGTAGAAGCATAAAAAATACGCTGGGAAGCTCTATGCAGCATATTGATGCAGAGCAGCATAAACAGAGGCCTTCAGAGCCATCAAGCGTGCAACAGAGCTTTTTCTGCTAAAACACAGCGTAAAATATTAAAAGCTCAGAGGACCATCCGCGTAAGTGCAGTACGTCCAAGCCGCTTCAGCGTAAACAGGGTGCTTCCTCGACTCCTGGACATAAAACCCATCCTCTTTCAATGCAGCATTAAAGTGTGCGAGAGACGCTTCGTATTCTCCGAAATGAACCTATCAGATCCTACAATGAACCTGTCAGATCCTGCAATGAACCTGACATCTGGACTTCTGACAAAGGGATACTGCTCGGCTACCCAGACGACGGCTATAATGATGGCACAGCAGTGCAACCCAGGCTGTCATTTACCGCCATCTCCTTTGCGTAAACTGCTTTTACGTACACAAGGGGATACGCTGCCTTGTTTTACACAGGTAGACATGAGCTGTTTACGCTCCACAGTAGACAAATCGCCTGCCACATCAAAAGCTGTACTTCGTACGGGGCTCGAGGCACGTCTCTACGACTGATGCGCAGAGCGGTGACAGTTTCTCAAGGCACGTCTCTGCGACTGATGTACAGAAGATCTGCAGACCTTCAAAAACACGCATCTATATTTAATGCACATGATGGTGGCAAATCTCTGCATTTAATGCGAGAGATTTGATTATATCTTCAAAAGCCGTAATTCCGGCTAAGACGTCCACATCAGCACTCTGGCACGTTACGCAGCGACTTCCACGCCCATTCAGCTTCTGTGCTCACTCGGCTTCCACGCCCATTCAGCTTCTGTGCTCACTCGGCTTCTACGCCCACTCGGCCTCTATGACCACTCGGCTTCTATGCCTACTCGGCTTCTATGCCGGTTTGATAACTATTTGGCTTCTACGCCATGGTGACAGTTATTGGCTTCTACGCCAACCTCTTCTACACAAGGGATAACTACCTACGTGGCTTCTACGCCGTGATCTTCTCAGCAGATATACGCGTTTTATCCCCTTAGTTGGACACGCGTCATATGCTCACTCAAAAGGTCATCTATACGCAGGCATTGGTTATTTTAAACCGTCGTATAAAATGGGGGCTGTACTTTCCACTCCTCGGTTTCTATACCGACGGAGCGGTCACTGTCACCAAAACTCTATAAATAGAGACCTCTATCAACAGAGGAAAAGGTCGAAGAAATTAGAGTCAGAAATTGGTCAAGAAAACCAATATCAGATCCAAGGTCGAACTTCCAAGAAAGATCGAACCAGAGGTCAAGAGAGAGAGAGAGAAAGAATCCGGAGCTCAGGCAAAGAGTAGGGATCGACGACTTTGGCATCGTGCATCCACCCTCTTTTGCAACCTTCGAAGCTGCTTCCTGTCTTCTACGGCACTTCTTCATCATCGTATGGTCCAAGGGCTAAAGTGATCGACTGCAGATCAGACACCTATAGCAATATTTACTCAGATTAAATAAATTGTACTCCCACATCCTCGTGTAGGATCAAATTGTACAAGTTTGTTTGTAAACCAAAGAAGACGGGTTTCGTGTAAAACCTCGTATTATATACACTTCGTTCTTTCGTTTAATACCACAAACAAGGTATTTATAATTATGGATACTACTTTATTGAATACGACTAGGATTGGTTAATTTGGATAGGATTATGATGAATTTAAATAATGATAGGATATGCATGAAGTTGCTTTCCTAGTAGGCTCAGGATTTGAATTAATTTAAAATAGAGTTTATGTTTATCTCAATAATTTATAATCTTAAATAGAATGAAAGATAATACAAATAATTTATATATAATCTTATTAATATCTATTAACACTAAATTAGCATATATCTAATATTAAGACTATATATATCCAAATAAATCGTAAATAATTTTAAAAATATAAATAAATTTCTTAAAATTCTAAATAAATTACAGAAAAATATAATTAAATATTTTAAACTAAAATAAATATTTGATAGGAACAATATGCAAG
The DNA here is from genome assembly GCA_036927795.1 of Iris macrosiphon. Taxonomy (NCBI): domain Eukaryota; kingdom Viridiplantae; phylum Streptophyta; class Magnoliopsida; order Asparagales; family Iridaceae; genus Iris; species Iris macrosiphon. The sequence goes on from JAYESA010000018.1 coordinate 56,405,471, forward strand.
TATGGTCTCAAAGTAAATCATGAAAGTCCTAAAAATTTAAGTTCCCTATGTTTTAATTACCTAAAAATTCTAGAAAAATCTACAAAAATTTAAAATAACCTAAAAATGATTCTAAATAAATATTTACATAAGTAAATAAACTAAGAAATTTATTTTCTAATTAACTAAGAGAATACTCTAAAGTAATTCGATATTTAAAATAATATATAAAAAATATAAAATATAAAATACACACAAAATATCTATTTTGGGTGAGGGAGTTTACAGTATAATTTTTCATAGACTTTGATTGTTGGGGGTTTGTGTCACGACCCGCACCCGGTATAAGGATGCAAGTCAAAAACAACGCCTAGCCTACGCCACCGCAGCGGCGGTAGAACGCTGTCTTGGTCTACTATACTATCTAAAATCTCACAATAATATAAAATTTTCCAACAATATCTCACACAAAAACTCAATCACAATCTAAAGCACGAGAAGATATGAAGGAAGTCTAACTATACATCAAAAAAATATAAATCATCAACAATAGAAACAAAAATTAATAACTCAAATAGAAGCCGGGAACAAATTCGGCACCAAAAATGCCAAAGAGAACTAATTATGCTACCTAGTGAATCCGGCTAAAACTCCCGGTAGTCACTCCAGAACTAGTGGGTCCAAGTCTGCACCATCTATAAGTCAAAGTCCAAAGTATGTCGGACACCAATCTCTCGTATCCTCTAAAAAATATTTCCAGTCAGGAATGGAGCGAAGTACATACCTCTGAAAGTAGTTCCAATAACATAATCGAGCATATAAACAGATATAGAAATAAAATACAAGATCACTAAACATATGAATGATGAACAAGATATATACAGGTAATGTACGAGAATATATAGATCAACAATATGAATATCACAATATGATGTAGTAAACTGTAATCTAAACTATCTAATGTGCCTTAGAATATGAGTTCATTATGTGATCGGGTTGGGTGAACATGATCAGGTAAGACGGATTACAAGTGAAGTATGTAATCAGAATGTACATAATTTATAACAATGGCTTTGATCACATAATCAACTCCTACTCTCCCACCTCCAACTAATACCGATGGATCCAGTCGCGACACGCTACGAACACAAAAATATAACCACTGTCACGAGCAGTGGGTGTACACGAATATCATAACCACCGAACACGAGCGGTGGGTGTACACGAATATCATAACCACCGAATACGAGCGGTGGGTGTACACGAATAAGCACACTGAACACGAGCAGTGTGTGAAGATGAAGTAACATCAATACCCAGTATACACGATGAGATACAATGTACACGAGTATCCGCTGAACACGGTAGGGGATAACATCTCATGACGGAATCCATATAGTACCAGTCCGTGAAATCACTATGTCGGGATCAATGTATACAATTCTAGAACATGCATATATACAATTTTATGAATTAAAAACTATCAGAGAAATGTACTCGCCTGTGGTCCAGAGCAATGAATGTCAAACTGTCCGAACTGGTGTCACACAGACCTATATATGGAATATTGTATTAATACAAGGTTCTTGAAAGAAAAGAAGTTAAACTAGTCAACTTCTAGGTCAACAAGTCAATTCTAAGTTAAAAGTCAAACTAGGTCAACTCTAAGTCAACTATGGTCAACTATAGTCAAACTATGGTCAACTACCCATTTCTAGGTTGCATGAGTCTAACTCAAAGATATTGGGCTCACACACTATGAATCTAGGCCATACAAGCTACATCTTAGCATACTAAGATACCGTATCTCAGGATACGCAAACAAGGAATAAATATAACACTTATGTACATATCAAACAATATTATATATATATATAATCCTAATTACCAATGCTAAATGGATACCTTGGTTTTGAACCAACTTGGTATCGCAATACTAAACCTCTATCTTGATACCCAAACCCAATACCTTGGGTATCCTTAATATCTTGGCATTTATCTTGGTATCTCAAAGTAATGTCACTCTAGTATATATATATATTAACTATCCAACTATAACTATAAACTATCATGTATTTAGTATTTATACAATACTATATACCTTATTTTACTCACCTTAATACCAACCCACAATTAGTTTATAACTATCATATTACTATGCCAATACCTACTACTCATACCTTGGTATCTCTTGATACTTACCTTGGTATCTCAAGGTAATGCCAAAATATTCATATATATATACTAACTATTCATCAATAACTATATGTATATATATATCAATCCAATATAACTTCTAGTATGTACTAAATAGAATAAATACTAACTACCAACTACACACTAAATACTAATATATATATACGTACATACATACATACATACATACATATAATATATATAACTAAAGATACTCATAACAATAGATAACTAAAATATACTAACTATTCCAATAATATTATATGCTACAACTAAATATATTATACATATAGTATACTAAAGAATAATTAAAAAATTAGGAACATATATACGTATATATTAATTACCATATATATATATATATATATATATATATATATATATATATATATATATATATATATATATATATATCTAATATATAAAACTGCCAAACTGTCGCTGAAGATTCTGCCCACTGTCGCTGAAGCTGCTGTTGATATTGATACACTGCTGTTTTAGTGACAGTTTTCTGCAACTGTCGCTAAAACTCCTGATACGCTACTGATACTGCTGCTGTTTTAGCGACAGTTTTCTGCAAATGTCGCTGGCTGCTGTCGCTGAAACTCCTGTTCTTCTCTCTCTCTCTCTTATGTTTATATATACAATGCATATATAAATATAACCTATATAAATATATATATAACACCCATAAATAGATACAAAAATACATATAACTATAATATATAACACTATGACAAATAACATATATATAACATACATACACCTCCACATATATATGTATATATTAAATACATATGACAATAGCAAAGTAATATATACATATATAACAACACATATATGTATACGTATATAAAATCATACACTATATAAATACATAACAATATATAATATAACTATATATATAACCACATATAAATATATCTACTATATTATATATACATATACTACCACTTATAAATATATATCTACATGTAGAAAAATAGCTACATAATAATATACACATATAGTATATATACATAGATGCATAGATCTAAGACACAAAATTACATAAATATATATATACACAATATTATATATATATATATATATATATATATATATATATATATATATATATATATATATATATATATGCATATATATAATTATATTTCTCCATGAAATAAGAACACAAAAGAATTAGATCTATAATTAAATTGTACATACATGGACCGTATCACCCCGTATCCCACTAGATCTAGGATACGCATGCGACACGGGTCCACCACACATCTAAAAATACCCCAAAGGACACGAATAAGTCATATATATTATTTATGAATAATACGAAAAGTCAAATATAAATCTTCGTGTCCGTGTCAAAATATGACATGCTCAAAGTCCCGTGTCGGAGAAAAAATCCCCAAATCAACACGTATCACCAAATTGATAGGATACGACCTATACGTACCCAATTATGGACACGACACTAGCCCCAAACACACAAGCACATTTCAAATTGATCTATAGGACCAATTGACACACAACAAATGTCAATCTCGGAATTCCTCCAAAATTGACACAAAAAATATCATAACTTTCTCAATATGCCTCCTATGAACACAAAACCAAATTCTATGGGTAGCCTATGCATATGGGTTAATTTTCCATGGTTAAATCTCAGATTTAGAACCTAAATTAAGGAGAAAAAACTGAATTGTACCTATTGGGAGATGGATTCCCAATGAAACCTCCAAAATTGGTGAAATTGGCCTCCAACTTGTAGATCCTTGCTCCTCTTTGTAGATCCATCCTTCCTCCTTGTAGATCTATGATTCCTTCTTGTAGATCCATGTTCTAATAGCCTCCAATGGTGATTTGGAAAATAATTGGGTGAAAATTTGGTAGGGATTTGGTTGAAAGAATTTTCTTGATATAGATTTGGAATAAAAAATGAAGAGAGAGAAAGTTTTCATCCCTTTTATATAGGCCTCACTTGCCCCCTCCCTCAAGCTACTATATAAAGTCTAAAATACCCCTTGGGGCCTCTCATGAAAAAATTAATTAAGGAGGGAAGCTTCTAGTCTAATGGGTTTAACATAATTAATCATCCTTCTAATAATTGGGCTTCAAATTATTGGGCTCAATTCTAACTAGAATTAAATGTTGGTCCATGAGTCTAAACTAAACTAGTTGTTCCACTAACACAAGTCCAAAAATAAATCTAATATGCTAAAAATAAATAAATAATACAATAAATAAAAATTTAACATGCACAATATTTAATTAATGACCAAATGACTAAAATACCCTTTTCTAGAAAATGTGGTAGTGACAAATATACCCCTCTTAGAAGAATTTCATCCTCGAAATTAAAACTCTCACCCCTCTCTCTTGGGTCAGTCATATCCTATTCATACAAATCTTATTTTGGTCAAACCCCATCAATCACAGTCTAAAATAGTATATATCCTATAACATATAATCATATCATTTTACATACTTGGATATAGTCTCTAACTATTATGAAATTCAGTCTCTGTCCTGCTGAGGTGTCTCCCTTTACTGGTACGGGATAACCTGTTATGCCACCTGTTGCCTATTCCATCACACTAAGCATTCACTAATCATCAACCCAGTCAAGACATTCTTAATACTGAGGGTTATCAAATACTAATGATATACTATAGTTCTAGGTCATGGACATGCTTAATTCACTGGCACTTGCCACTTAGGATACTATATAAAATATTGCTAAGATACTACCTTCTTTATCTGTTTCAATCACCAAAATTTCTTAATTATTCTCTTGCAAGGAACACTTGTATACCTTTTCAATCATGTATTTTATTAGCACACCCTCGTCCAACTTATCACTCCCTATAGGATGCCTTACTTAAATCTTGTTACTGTCTACATAAGGCATCAGCTCTCATATGCATTTTGATGATATCTGTATACCAAGTTACTCATGTCTCTCCTCTATTATGCTTGTACCTAAACTTTCATAATACGTGAGGTACTCCGGCTCTTGTTACTAGGGTATATCTTTTTATTTGATACTTGGTACAACTCATCCTCTAACATTTGTTAATCATGCTAAGGTTCTCATTTATACACAATAAATACACAATTATCTTCTAGTCATTACAACACCATGACATCTCACTGGTATTCTTATACCCCTCGGACTATTCTCTGATACATACGACCTCTATAATCAAATTTAGCAAGGTACTATTCTTACTTACTTTTCTATATATATATATATATTGTCTCCCTCCTCTACTGCTTGGATCACTTATACTATTACTTCCAATTATCTTTCTATCCATATTAATTAATACACCAATCCAATGTACTTACTGTTACTAGCACATTACTCAGCTAATCCCTGATATAGAAATACTAACATTTTTGATATAGTAACACTTGTCACTACCACTTTTCTATATAAGGGCATTTGTGTAATTTTACCATTTTAAATAATTATGTATTAAATTAAATTGCTGAGTTTTATAAACTAATTATATATTGTAAGTGATATTGGTTTTAGGTCAAACCCTAGAACGCATTAGGACAAACCCTAATGACCAGACCCTAATTTAAAAACCCAGTTCTAGTGAAACCCTAGAATTCTAATTTTAGGTTTGGACCTCAAACCCTAGAAGGCCTAAACCTGAGTTAATTAGGTTCTACATGAGAGGGCCAGGGGGGTTTAACCTAAAAACTATGCATGAAAACCCTAAACTTGCTTTAATATAAAAAAGGAAGCTTCTCACAAAGCCATCCTTCATGTAGAAAAGAGAAACCCTAGACTCCATCAAGAGAAACCATCTCCCCACCCCAAATTTTCGAAATCTAGCCCTAGGTTCCATTTTCTCCTTCTCCAAAGCAAGGAAAGCAAGGAACGGGGGTCAGGAAGCCTTGGAGAAGAAGAACCTCCATTGAAGAGGCCATCTCCCTAGGTAAAACCCTATTTCTATTCATTTTAATTCTGTTTTCTGTTGTTCATGGCCATTAGGAACCCACCCTTGCTGTGTAGTTCGATTTTTAGGGTTTTGTTTTGGGTTTTGGTGACCAACATGGGGTTTTCCCCAATTTTTGGGAACCCTAACCCTAGGTGGTTGATTATAGACTGATTTCACCCTCCTATGTGTAGGTTAGATATTGATTTAGGGTTTTGTTTGGGTTTTTAGGAGATCTTAGTGTGGTTTTCGTTTTTGCACATCATGTGTTTGGGGAAATGCTTCACAGAAGGAATTACCTATCTAAACTACTTTATTATTATCTAATTTGATGTATGATGTACATATATATATATTCATACATATGTATGTAGATGAGTTGTGTGTTTGGGGGGAGAATGCACTGTGGGGGAAGTAAACTGTGCACAGAGTCGGGTTGGTCCAGAACTGTGCAGTGATTACTGTGGTTCTGTGTGTTTGGGAGAAATCAACTGTGCAGTCAGGCTTGGTGTAGTAAGTGTTAATGTATATCAGTGTGTGTCAGTACTAGGTATCAGAAATCTGTTTATGTGAGTGAATACATGGGTGTTGGTGTTCTTGACCAATATGAGTTGGTGCTCATGTGGGGAGTTAATTTGTGTGTCTCAGTATTATTCAGTTTAAGTATTATTCAGTTTAAGTGTAGTTCAGTTTAGTGTAGGTAGTTGCTATTTCAGGAATATGTGTGTTAATTGTAGGAGTATCAAATTCAATATGGAGCAAAATGCTGTGTGTATGTGTCCCTTTAACTGATACCGTGTATCAGTGAGTAAACCTGTGTGCAGGGTGAGTTGAGAGAACTGTGTGCCTGTGTAATCTGTGTGTGCCAGTGTCTTAGTGGTGAGTGTCCCAGGATTCAGTTGGGAAATAGCAGTGACTGTGTGTGGGTGTATACTAGTGTCAGTGCCCAGGTTATTTCAATTTCAATATAACCTGTGTGAATTAGGTGTAGTATATCAGGATTTAGCTTCTGTACAGTGTCTGTGTGTGAGCAATATGCTGTGTGTGTCAGTTTAGTTGTGTGTGCCTATGTGGTATTGGGTTATGGTTGTGTATTTGGGTTCTCTTGGGTATGTATCAGTAACTAGTATTACCAGTGTGTGGCTGTGTGTGTGAGTATTCTGTGTAGTGTAAATTCTGAGGGAAGGAAGAGAGAGCAGAGAACCAAAACCTGTGAGTTCAGTATGTGCAGTGTATGTTCTTGTATCAGAGTGTCTAGGTCTTAGGTGTGTCTGTGTTATTTGTGTATATAGCAGTGCCTACTTGTGTCTGTGTGTTGTGTCAGTCTGAACTAAGGTTAGAGTACCAATTTCAGACTGTGAAAGAATCTGAGTGTGTGGGTTTCCCTGTGTAATTGTGTGTGGCTGTGTTGTGTGCAGTGAGTTACCTGCACAGTGTGTGAGATAGCAGTTGGGTTCCTCACAGGTAGGTTGTAGCCTAGGTGCAGGGAGATCCTGACCAGTTGAGTGTGTGGAGTTCTCATTATCAGTAAGGAGTTTCAGTTCAATACCTCAAGTGTCTGTGTGTATCAACATGTTAGTCCTAGTGTGTCTAAGTGTGTAGTTCAGACTGAACCTGTGAAATAATATGTGTGTGTGTAGTGGCAAATTTCACCAAGTGATAGATAAGGGGGGTGCTCTCAGTTACAGTAGGTAGAGAGAAATATTATACTCAGTTGGTAGTAGGAGTACTATGCTCAGTAGTGACAGTAGTAAGATGGTTTGGGGAGCTAAGGTTTAGTGAAGCTAGGTGTACAGTAAGGAAAACAAGAGGTAAAGTGTGTGTCAGTCCTTAGGGTATTGATACATGGGGGTGTGTAATACTAAATTATCAGGGTAAGTGTGATATGGTTAAGTAATAACTTAGTACCATAGTATATGAGTCAATGATATGATTAATAACATCTAGTATAGTAAAAAAATTAGTTAGTATTAGTAGTATTAGTTAGGTATTAACTATGTAGACTAATAATTAGTCTAGTGTTGACCTAACTAACCTTGTATAGACCTAAAAATAGCCTAGAAACACTATACATAGCTAGTTTCATTGTTTATCTTTCTAAATTACTAATTAACTTTAATATTGATATTTAGGACTTTGTGATCCCACCTTGGACATCGATCCTCACACCTTGCTCAGGACCACAGGCGAGTACATTCTCTGACAGTTTTCATTGTTGATTACTTCTATAAATTATAGTGTATTACATACTTGATTCCGACACTGTGGATACACGAGTTAGCACCCTAGATCCCCATCATGAGGAGTCGTGATTGGAATCCATCGTGCTAGCTGGGGATGGGGAACTATTAGTAGATTATGTGATCATATCCAAATCCTTACCATGCATCATAGCTCACCCCACTTCCCACGTCGGGTGCGGCCTGACCATCATCATGCTTCATAGCTGTTATATATGATTAGCCTGACCATTATCATGCATCATAGCTAACCATATGGTTAGCCTGACCTTCAAGAATCATAGCTAATCATATATAATCAGCCTGATCTAGTCCCAAGCCGATCACATGATAAACTAATATTTCAAACACTTAGTTAGATGTTTATCTTTATTCAGATTCATTGTTCTAGCATTCACTATTTATTGTTCATTGCTAGATGCTCTGTTGCCTATTTCATTTCTCCTGTACTTCTTATTTTCAGCATTTATTTCCATCTTGTATCTCTTACACTGTTTATAGATTTTGTCAATTTAATGAAACTGCTGTTAGTGCTTGTGCTTCGCTCCAATCCTGACTGGATAACATTTTTCAGAGGACCTGGAGGATCTTTGCCCCACTCATTACGGCCCAAGATTAGAGGGTGATTTCACTCCAGAAACCCCAGAGGAGTTGCCTAGCCTAGAGAAGAATTTACCTGGCTGTTCTTAGATTACTTTTCTGCATTTATTGTTTTAGACTGAGACTGAGATGTATTTATTATTTTGTGACTTTGTGAGGTCATTTAGACCCAGGATTTGAGTTGGATTATTGTGGTTGGTTTTTATTAGAACTCTTTTCTTTTCTCATCGTGCTATGATTTCTATTAGCTTGTGATTGAGTATATCATAGAACTGTGGTTTATTTATCATTGTCCTCCGTATGGAGTTGAGACTATTGACAGGATATATTATGTTTGCGACCTAGACAGCGTTCTACCGCCGATGCTGCGGCGTAGGCTGGACGTACCCACGACTCATGCCCAAATTCTGGGTGCGGATCGTGACACGTTTTTAGTGGTGGCCCATGCAGGTCAGTAGTCTAGTCTTAGATTCATATTAGAGCGATATCGTAGTGGTGCTCGCTTAGAGTATTACTACGAGCCTGTTTTAGGAAATAGGAATTAGGCCGAGGATATGCTCAATCACAATTAGGAATTTCCGATTCTTATAATACTACTCTTAATGATTTTCCTTTAGAAATTTACTGTCCTTCCTTGATGATATCGTATCTATTGCTTTAATTGATTCTTTCGATCTGTCTTCAGGATGCCGAGGACCAGGTCCCAGAGACTCGGAGCAGCGGCTTCAGAGAGGTCTGCCACCTCTCGCCCTGTCGGACAGACATCCGCAGCACCTCCTACATCTTTAGTATATATGGGAGTATCTGCAGCATTCGGGGGTCCTCCACCACCAGTTCAGAGGGTCCCCACAGCTACGACGGCACCACCACCACCAGTCCAGTATCCAGGAGGTGTGCCTGCCGATGGGGCACAGATGTTCGCTTTGATTCAGGGCATGGTCGACGCCCAGAGGACGTCGGCAGAGGCCCAGAGAGTGCAGGCTGAGGCACATCAGGCCCAGACAGAGATGATGAGGGTGAACATGGAGAATGCTCACCAAGTGGCTCTCCAGGCTGTGGAAAGAGTCACTCAGCAGCAGCAGCGTCCTGATCAGCACCACCAGAGGCCGGGCACCATTATGGATTTCAAGAGGATGATGCCTCGGGAGTTCAAGGGGACAGAAGGGATACTCTACGCCGATGATTGGCTAGAGGACATCGAGAGGAACTTGCGTTTGGCGCAGTTTCCAGAGGTGCTCCAGATCGAGGCCGCCGGCAGCCAGATGTTCGACATTGCCTTGACATGGTTTCGCACGGAGCCGAGACTCTTGCGCAGAGGACTCACTTGGGAGGCTTTCAAGGAGCTCTTCAAGGAGAAGTTCTTTCCTGATGTTGCCCTGGGAGCTTTGGAGAGTCAGTTCCATGACTTAGCCCAGGGGAGCTCGTCCGTCGATGAGTATGCCGCGGAGTTTTCCCGCCTGAGCCACTTTGCGCCATCGATGATTAGAGATCCGGGGGACAGGGCCCGGAAATTCAGAAAGGGGCTGACAAGGGAGATCAAGTCTCGCACGTCAGGACATCGCACAGCTACCTACGAGGGCATATTGATGGATGCCCAAGTAGCCGAGGACGACTTGGGCCTCAGGCCCAAGAGGGGACGCGATGGTTCCGGAGGAGCAAACAGTAGTACGGGACCGGGCAAGCGTCCACACTATCAACAGCAACAGCAGAGACCCTTTCAGCAGCAGCACCAGGCACCAGCCCGAGGGCAGGTCCAGCAGCAGCAACAGAGACAGAACCAGCCCGCCATCCAGTGTGCGTACTGCGGGAAGATGGGACATACTAGAGATATCTGCAGGAAGAGATTAGGCTCATGTCTGTCCTACGGATCGACGACATACCAGCTGAAGGATTGTCCTACCTTTCGTCCAGGTCAGGGTGGAGCAGCCGCCTAGAGAGGATCAGACAGGGTACCTACCGTACCAGGAGGCCAACAACAGAGGGGACCACTCCCACCACAATATCAGAAGTTCGCCCAGCATCAGCAGCAGAGAGGTGCACCCCAGGGGCGAGCATACGCCATGGCAGTCGAGGAGATCGAGCCAGCAGGAGACTTGATCACAGGTTCGGTTCTTCTCGATTGTATTCCCGCATTTACCTTATTCGACTCTGGTGCTTCCCATAGTTTTGTGTCTGTATCTTATGCACTTCGACATCATTTAGACACAGAACCATTAGCTAGGACTTGCAAGATCATGACTGGTGGAGGTATTATCCTAGTCCGTGATCACTGCAAGGACCGGAGAGTGTCAGTAGGAGGCCGAGAGTTGAGCGTGAGCTTACTCGTCATGCCACTTCCGGGGTACGATATTGTACTCGGAATGGACTGGTTGAGTAGGCATCATGCTACTATAGATTGTTATAGAGGCAGAGTATTATTTAGACCACCAGGAGAGCCGGAGTTTGAGGTCGTCAGAGGAGCAGCGGAATAGAGCAGGAGCACATTTTGCGGAGCCAGGGCAGAAGAAGAGGAGTTGCCACATCCTCTGATAGCGGAGTTCCTGGATGTATTTCCGGAGGAGTTGCCAGGCTTGCCGCCAGACAGAGATGTTGAATTCTCTATAGACTTGGTTCCAGGAGCGGAGCCCATTTCACAACATGTCTATAGAGTCAACAACAGCGAGCTGGCAGAACTGAAGAAGCAAGTTGAGGAGCTGCAGGACAAAGGCTTCATCAAATCCAGTTCATCACCATGGGGAGCTCCGGTATTGTTCGTATCGAAGAAGGACGGCACGGTACGTATGTGCATTGATTATAGAGCTTTGAACAATATCACTATCAAGAACAAGTACCCGCTGCCGAGGATAGATGATCTTTTCGATCAATTGAGCGGGGCGAGGGTGTTTTCAAAGATTGATTTGAGGTCAGGCTATCACCAGGTGAAGGTGAAGAAAGAAGACACGCCGAAGACAGCTTTTCGGACCAGATACGGCCAGTTTGAGTTCATGGTGATGCCATTTGGTTTAACCAATGCGCCGGCAGTATTCATAAACTTGATGAACAAGGTATTCCACCAGTACCTTGACAAGTTCGTGGTGGTGTTCATCGACGATATTCTTGTGTATTCCAAGACCCCGGAGGAGCACGAAAAGCACCTGAGATTGGTCTTAGAGACTCTCAAGAGGGAGAAGCTGTACGGGAAACTCTCTAAGTGTGAATTCTTCCTTGACAAGGTCGAATTTCTTGGGCATGTGGTATCGGGTGACGGAATCTCGGTAAACCCAAAGAAGATCGAGGCAGTGGAGTCGTGGGCTACCCCCAGTTCGGTAGCTGAGATCAGGAGTTTTCTAGGGCTAGCAGGATACTACAGGAGGTTTGTACATGACTTCTCCAAGATTGCAGCGCCGATGACCAGGCTGACTAGGAAGGATGAGGATTTTGTATGGACGGAGGAGTGCCAGGCCGCATTTGATGAGCTGAAGAAGAGGTTGACAACAGCCCCAGTTTTGACGTTGCCAGCAGGGACAGGTGGTTTCACCATATACAGTGATGCTTCAGGGAAGGGTCTGGGATGCGTTCTTCAGCAGCACGGGAAGGTAATTGCCTATGCTTCCAGGCAGTTACGCCCTCACGAAAAGAACTACCCCACCCACGATTTGGAGTTGGCAGCAGTTATCTTCGCTCTAAAACTGTGGAAATATTACCTGTACGGAGAGCGTGTGGAGATCTTCACAGACCACAAGAGCTTGAAGTACGTGTTCACACAGAAGGAGCTGAACATGAGGCAGAGGAGGTGGTTGGAGTTGATGAAGGACTTCGACATCTCATTGCAGTACCATCCAGGGAAGGCTAACGTAGTCGCCGATGCCTTGAGCAGGTATCCGACGGCTATGTACTTGACGACAGATAGGCATTTGTTGGCTGATTTGGAGAGCTTGGAGATTGAAGTGTTAGTTCCCGGTACTGAGATTCAGATATGGGGATTGCAGATACAGTCCGAACTGATGGACAGGATCAGAGCTGCGCAGTACGATGACGAGGCTCTGAGGAGTATCAGGGCACAGGTTCGGATGGGATTGTCGGACGACTTTACTATCGCAGATAATGGTTCTTTATGGCACGGCACGAGGATATGTGTGCCAAGTGGGAAGCTGCGGGAGGAGGTTTTGCAGGAGGCACACCGCTCTCAGTACTCGATGCATCCCGGTGCCAACAAGATGTATCGAGACTTGAGGGAGCACGTATGGTGGTATGGAATGAAGCGCGAGGTAGCACGCTTCGTATCTCGGTGTCTAGTGTGCCAGCAGGTAAAGGCAGACCGGCAGAGGCCAGGTGGTTTGCTTCAACCTTTACCGATTCCAGAATGGAAATGGGAGCACGTGACCATGGATTTCGTTTTAGGGCTTCCACGTTCTCCAGGAGGAAAGGACGCGATTTGGGTCATCGTGGACAGGTTGACCAAATTAGCCCATTTCTTACCTTTCAAGGTGGGCACGTCGACAGAGAAGCTAGCAGAGATGTACGTGCGACAGATTGTTAGGCTTCATGGAGTTCCTGTGAGCATCATCTCAGATCGGGATAGTCATTTCACTTTCCACTTCTGGAGGAGTCTGCAGGCTAGCTTGGGCACTCAGCTCAAGTTCAGTACCGCATATCACCCCCAGACAGACGGGCAGTCTGAACGGACTATCCAGACTCTCGAGGATATGCTACGCACTTGCGTTCTAGATCTTGGAAGTTCTTGGGAGGATCATCTGCACCTGGTAGAGTTTGCTTACAACAACAGCTACCAGGCCAGCATCGAGATGTCACCATTTGAGGCTCTTTATGGACGAAGGTGTCGTACACCGTTATCTTGGGACGACGTTGGAGAGAGGGCCTTGTTAGGACTAGAAATGGTTGTGGATGCAGCAGAAAAGGTGAAACTCATCAGAGACAGACTGCGAGTGGCGCAGGACAGACAGCGGCATTGGGCCGACAGCCACCGTAGACCCCTTGAGTTTCAGGTATAGATTGTTGTTTTCTGGCTTGTGTTTGTTTGTTAGACTGGGTGTTGAGGCTATTTTTGTTTTAGGTTGGCGATCTAGTATTCCTACGGATTTCTCCGACGCATGGCACGATTCATTTTGGCAGAGGCGGGAAGCTTAGCCCACGCTACATCGGACCCTTCAGTATTCTTGCGAGGGTAGGTGCAGTGGCGTATAGACTAGACTTGCCGCCTGCATTGGAGGGAGTGCATGATGTGTTCCACGTATCGCAGCTGAGACGGTACATGGCAGATCCTAGTCACATACTTGATCACTCAGAGATTGAGGTTGGTCCGACGCTCAGCTACCCCGAGCAGCCCGTAGAGATCTTGGACCGCAGAGAGAAGGTGTTGCGGAACCAAACTATTCCTTTGGTTCGTGTTGCATGGAGACATCACTCTCCAGGGGAGTCGACCTGGGAGAGAGAGGACGAAATGCGCGAGCAATACCAGTATCTCTTCTAGACTTGAGGTATATTCCTTTTCTGATTTTATTCTTGTTGTAGTTCAGCCCAATTTCGAGGACGAAATTTCTTTTAGGAGGGTAGACTTGTCACTACCACTTTTCCATATAAGGGCATTTATGTAATTTTACCATTTTAAATAATTATGTATTAAATTAAATTGCTGAGTTTTATAAACTAATTATATATTGTAAGTGATATTGGTTTTAGGTCAAACCCTAGAACGTATTAGGACAAACCCTAATGACCAGACCCTAATATAAAAACCCAGTTCTAGTGAAACCCTAGAATTCTAATTTTAGGTTTGGACCTCAAACCCTAGAAGGCCTAAACCTGAGTTAATTAGGTTCTACATGAGAGGGCCAGGGGGGTTTAACCTAAAAACTATGCATGGAAACCCTAAACTTGCTTTAATATAAAAAAGGAAGCTTCTCACAAAGCCATCCTTCATGTAGAAAAGAGAAACCCTAGCCTCCATCAAGAGAAACCATCTCCCCACCCTAAATTTTCGAAATCTAGCCCTAGGTTCCATTTTCTCCTTCTCCAAAGCAAGGAAAGCAAGGAACGGGGGTCAGGAAGCCTTGGAGAAGAAGAACCTCCATTGAAGAGGCCATCTCCCTAGGTAAAACCCTATTTCTATTCATTTTAATTCTGTTTTCTGTTGTTCATGGCCATTAGGAACCCACCCTTGCTGTGTAGTTCAATTTTTAGGGTTTTGTTTTGGGTTTTGGTGACCAACATGGGGTTTTCCCCAATTTTCGGGAACCCTAACCCTAGGTGGTTGATTATAGACTGATTTCACCCTCCTATGTGTAGGTTAGATATTGATTTAGGGTTTTGTTTGGGTTTTTAGGAGATCTTAGTGTGGTTTTCATTTTTGCACATCATGTGTTTGGGGAAATGCTTCACAGGAGGAATTACCTATCTAAACTACTTTATTATTATCTAATTTGATGTATGATGTACATATATATATATTCATACATATGTATGTAGATGAGTTGTGTGTTTGGGGGGAGAATGCACTGTGGGGGAAGTAAACTGTGCACAGAGTCGGGTTGGTCCAGAACTGTGCAGTGATTACTGTGGTTTTGTGTGTTTGGGAGAAATCAACTGTGCAGTCGGGCTTGGTGCAGTAAGTGTTAATGTATATCAGTGTGTGTCAGTACTAGGTATCAGAAATCTGTTTATGTGAGTGAATACATGGGTGTTGGTGTTCTTGACCAATATGAGTTGGTGCTCGTGTAGGGTGTTAATTTGTGTGTCTCAGTATTATTCAGTTTAAGTATTATTCAGTATAAGTGTAGTTCAGTTTAGTGTAGGTAGTTGCTATTTCAGGAATATGTGTGTTAATTGTAGGAGTATCAAATTCAATATGGAGCAAAATGCTGTGTGTATCAGTGTCCCATTAACTGATACCGTGTATCAGTGAGTAAACCTGTGTGCAGGGTGAGTTGAGAGAACTGTGTGCCTGTGTAATCTGTGTGTGCCAGTGTCTTAGTGGTGAGTGTCCCAGGATTCAGTTGGGAAATAGCAGTGACTGTGTGTGGGTGTATACTAGTGTCAGTGCCCAGGTTATTTCAATTTCAATATAACCTGTGTGAATTAGGTGTAGTATATCAGGATTTAGCTTCTGTACAGTGTCTGTGTGTGAGCAATATGCTGTGTGTGTCAGTTTAGTTGTGTGTGCCTATGTGGTATTGGGTTATGGTTGTGTATTTGGGTTCTCTTGGGTATGTATCAGTAACTAGTATTACCAGTGTGTGGCTGTGTGTGTGAGTATTCTGTGTAGTGTAAATTCTGAGGGAAGGGAGAGAGAGCAGAGAACCAAAACCTGTGAGTTCAGTGTGTGCAGTGTATTTTCTTGTATCAGAGTGTCTAGGTCTTAGGTGTGTCTGTGTTATTTGTGTATATAGCAGTGCCTACTTGTGTCTGTGTGTTGTGTCAGTCTGAACTAAGGTTAGAGTACCAATTTCAGACTGTGAAAGAATCTGAGTGTGTGGGTTTCCCTGTGTAATTGTGTGTGGCTGTGTTGTGTGCAGTGAGTTACCTGCACAGTGTGTGAGATAGCAGTTGGGTTCCTCACAGGTAGGTTGTAGCCTAGGTGCAGGGAGATCCTGACCAGTTGAGTGTGTGGAGTTCTCATTATCAGTAAGGAGTTTCAGTTCAATACCTCAAGTGTCTGTGTGTATCAACATGTTAGTCCTAGTGTGTCTAAGTGTGTAGTTCAGACTGAACCTGTGAAATAATATGTGTGTGTGTAGTGGCAAATTTCACCAAGTGATAGATAAGGGGGGTGCTCTCAGTTACAGTAGGTAGAGAGAAATATTGTACTCAGTTGGTAGTAGTAGTACTATGCTCAGTAGTGACAGTAGTAAGATGGTTTGGGGAGCTAAGGTTTAGTGAAGCTAGGTGTACAGTAAGGAAAACAAAAGGTAAAGTGTGTGTCAGTCCTTAGGGTATTGATACATGGGGGTGTGTAATACTAAATTATCAGGGTAAGTGTGATATGGTTAAGTAATAACTTAGTACCATAGTATATGAGTCAATGATATGATTAATAACATCTAGTATAGTAAAAAAATTAGTTAGTATTAGTAGTATTAGTTAGGTATTAACTATGTAGACTAATAATTAGTCTAGTGTTGACCTAACTAACCTTGTATAGACCTAAAAATAGCCTAGAAACACTATACATAGCTAGTTTCATTGTTTATCTTTCTAAATTACTAATTAACTTTAATATTGATATTTAGGACTTTGTGATCCCACCTTGGACATCGATCCTCACACCTTGCTCAGGACCACAGGCGAGTACATTCTCTGACAGTTTTCATTGTTGATTACTTCTATAAATTGTAGTGTATTACATACTTGATTTCGACACTGTGGATATACGAGTTAGCACCCTAGATCCCCATCATGAGGAGTCGTGATTGGAATCCACCGTGCTAGCTGGGGATGGAGAACTATTAGTAGATTATGTGATCATATCCAAATCCTTACCATGCATCATAGCTCACCCCACTTCCCACGTCGGGTGCGGCCTGACCATCATCATGCTTCATAGCTGTTATATATGATTAGCCTGACCATTATCATGCATCATAGCTAACCATATGGTTAGCCTGACCTTCAAGAATCATAGCTAATCATATATAACCAGCCTGATCTAGTCCCAAGCCGATCACATGATAAACTAATATTTCAAACACTTAGTTAGATGTTTATCTTTATTCAGATTCATTGTTCTAGCATTCACTATTTATTGTTCATTGCTAGATGCTCTGTTGCCTATTTTATTTCTCCTGTACTTCTTATTTTCAGCATTTATTTCCATCTTGTATCTCTTACACTGTTTATAGATTTTGTCAATTTAATGAAACTGCTGTTAGTGCTTGTGCTTCGCTCCAATCCTGACTGGATAACATTTTTCAGAGGACCTGGAGGATCTTTGCCCCACTCATTACGGCCCGGAATTAGAGGGTGATTTCACTCCAGAAACCCCAGAGGAGTTGCCTAGCCTAGAGGAGAATTTACCTGGCTGTTCTTAGATTACTTTTCTGCATTTATTGTTTTAGACTGAGACTGAGATGTATTTATTATTTTGTGACTTTGTGAGGTCATTTAGACCCAGGATTTGAGTTGGATTATTGTGGTTGGTTTTTATTAGAACTCTTTTCTTTTCTCATCGTGCTATGATTTCTATTAGCTTGTGATTAAGTATATCATAGAACTGTGGTTTATTTATCATTGTCCTCCGTATGGAGTTGAGACTATTGACAGGATATATTATGTTTGCGACCTAGACA
The DNA here is from genome assembly GCA_036927795.1 of Iris macrosiphon. Taxonomy (NCBI): domain Eukaryota; kingdom Viridiplantae; phylum Streptophyta; class Magnoliopsida; order Asparagales; family Iridaceae; genus Iris; species Iris macrosiphon. The sequence goes on from JAYESA010000018.1 coordinate 56,423,717, forward strand.
GCGTTCTACCGTCGATGCTGCGACGTAGGCTGGACGTACCCACGACTCATGCCCAAATTCCGGGTGCGGGTCGTGACAACACTAGCTTCAAAACTACATAATATATACCCTTAATGTTCTAGGACACTAGCTTCCTTATTAGATCACCTTATCACACTCACTAGAACTCATGATTACTTGCACTAGTTATTAACTTCTATAATTCACATATTTCACTTCACTCCCAAAGGCGGACATAAGGTTCTATATCTCTATTGATGTATATGTATTTCTCCTCAAACCTTTTACCGACGGATACACAAATCAGCGATACATTTCTTCCATGACCAATCTTGATATTTCCCAACCCATGACATAATATTAACACTCAATCTTCCACTTTCTGATACTCATGAACTTCCATACTGACACTTACCACCCACTGTGCATCATGCATACAATTTCTAGACACTCTTTCACCTATTGCTTCCAATACATCACTAGTCTCAATATCAGGTGATATATCCATCACTGGTCATATACTGGTGCACTTCTATCAATGCTCTACTATACCTTAACACAAGTCCAACTACTTTAGCACAATGTATTATTATTCCCTCATACTTTCCTATATACTTATGGGTACCATTCTACTATGGCATGCTTACTAATATCTTTTATGCATATATATTTCTCTACTCTTGACACAGGACCAGCGCGTTACCACGAGTCCAGTGGCACAAGTTTTGTCGCAATCTGACAAGCGTGCACAAAATGCGTGCGACATCCACAAAAGTTGCGACACGGGGTGTGTCGGCGGATACGACCTGATTCCGGCGCGCACACGCGTCCGAATCAGTTTCCATAAATTTTTACGTGTCCGGTTACGCTGCGTGCACCGTTCGGTACACTTGGTACACGGCGGGGCGGTCCCGTTTGGCGGGGCGCGCTCCGTTTCAGAACTTTTAGAATTCTGGAAAAAGTGGGTTCGCGAGATTTTATGACGAATTTAATTCTGTCCACAACAGCTAATAATCTAGGGTTATTTAACAGAAAATAAACTAGGTTAAGTGTTCTACACATATCAAAAAGAATCGCCGAATTCGGATCTCTGTGGTGGGAGATACGAACTCGACAACATGGGTGGTCACCGCAATTTTCTGCGATCCCAGAATTGGATTTATTTACGCCAACTTGGGCGCTGTTTTCGCCTATGGGTACACATTTTTTGAGGTCTGCTATCATACAAATATGGGAGAGGGTTAAGGGGTGAGCATACCGGTGAAGACGAAACGGCATTTGGTTGAGCGAGTCGACGGAAAGCAACTCCGGAACTAAGGTACCTCGTGTGGGAATCTGCAGTGCGCGGGGTCGGGGTCGTCGGGATTTGTTTGGACGGCCTGGCGGGGTTCTCTGGCTGCGGTGGCGGCTCTATATGAGAAGAGGAGGGTCTGGAGATTTTAGGTTAGGGTTTTATAAAATAATATATATATATATATATATATATATATATATATATATATATATAGGATAGGATAGGAAAGAGAAAGGGATTGGTTTGGAGTTTTCGCGTGCAAAGGGGGGGCGCTGTGCTCACAGCCGGGTCTAAGTCTGCTTAGGATGGGAAGGAATTTTGCTAAGTTGCGTTGCTAGTTTTGCTAATGTGGAATAGGAAAGCAAAAGCAAACGTTTGCTAGGTTGGCAAGTTGCTTAGTGGAATAATAAAGTTAGTATTATTAGTATTATTATTATTAGTATATTATTAATTATTTCTTTATACTTTCTTTTCTTTTCTTTTCTTTTCTTCTTCTTGAATATATATATACATATATATATTTGTATATATATATATATATATATATATATATATATATACTCATAGGAAATTTATAGATTAGAATAATGCACACCGTTAGGCTAGCAACTGCTCAAGGGGTCTCCTACATGGAATAAATTCTGAAAAATTTATAATAGTCCCATAAATCCTCTAAGTGCCCGAACACCTAAAATAAAAATTATTAAAATATATTTCTCCTATTTAGCCCAAATTACTATAATTTAATTAATAATTAATAAAAAAAAGGTATATACGATTTTTAGGAAGGGGGTTTTACATTCTACCAAACTTATAAAAATTTCGTCCTCAAAATTAAAAATAAGGCATGGTTTGATAAATCATTCACATTCATTCATAAGGCAAGTCAATCGCAACCTCTTCCAAAAATTTAAATAACGAAATATATTCAAATCCATCGCAATCACTTCAAAATTAAAATAACCACTGTTTAAATCAAAATTCAACCTGTCGTAATCTCTTCTCGATTTTTAAATAATCAACATCCAAATCTAACTCAAATCTATATGACATCCCACATCAAAATTTATATCACAATTTTCAACTATCATAATCTCCTCTAGACTTTGAACAATAAACAATTATAATCAAATCTTATTTCTATTCTCAACTTAAGAATTTTGTACTCTTCAAATATTTAAACTCAATTTACATCCTCAATATTTCAAATAGGTGATCCAACAATCAAAATTGAACTTTTAATTCAACTCATCAAATTATAAAATTTAAATCTAATTCACCAATTATTCAAGTCTAAAATTCTATATTTATCCTCAAAATTTCAATCGATGATTCAACCTTCAATATTCAAAATTTAAATCATGTGCTCAAAGTATAAATATTTGGTCCACAATATCAAGATTTTAAAATTCGTTAAATCCTCATTATCTTAGTCCTTCTTTTAAAATTTCTCAAAATTAAAATGACTTGAATCTCTCAATCTAATCTTACTTGATCATAATCTAAAAGAAATTCCTCTCAAGTTGACAATGCAACTTTTACCCAACTTAGAATTTATTCATCTATCACATAAGGCTATACGCTTTAAGAAAAATATTCTTTAATTTATTTACTCATGTCATTCAATCCTCAAAACTTTAACACCAATTATATCATATATGATATGCCCTTAATTACAAAAGAAAAATCCTCAAGTATGTGATCGGCCTATGGGGCATATCTAGTACTCTCTGTGTATCAACTTATACCAAGCACGAGGTTTCGTCTTTCCGAAATAAGGGAAGACGGAAAGCAATGATGAAGAGTTCAAGGAAAGGGTAATAGAAATAGAAGTATGGGGGTCAAGGCGTTTAAGGAATTCAAATGAGAATTGTCAAGGCAGTTGTGGATTAAAATCCTATTTTGGTAATTCTTTGTTTGCATGCTCGTATTAGTACAGTTATATAACCGATACGAAATGTTCAGACATGTCTAGAGGGCAAGTACATTCGTCTACTAATCACTATATATCTCAATTCACGTAAAGTAGTTATGCGAAGGGCGAACCAAGTGCACTAAGGTTAGCTAGACCCTAATACACTGATTCTGAAATATATTATTGTGGTTAATTAGGCCCCAATAACACATATGTCATGAACATGCTTGATAAAAGAATAAGCTTGCAAAAACTAGGTTATAATAGCAGCATAAGTCAAGGTAGTATAGAAAATATAAGTACGCTAGATTATGATGAGAGATGTTATAAAATAATTCAAGTTCACAAAAGAAATAAGACTCTACAATCTCTACAGTTGTCATACTAATTTCTTGTCGAAGTCGCTAGTCGACCAAATAGGGTATGTGTAGTGCCTCAAATCCCGATCCGACCGGGATGTGCACTATATAATTGGGCTTGTGGCTAGTCCGTCAGAGTATGCTTAGATCTTCGGCATCTTATTGCCACGGACGAAATGCGATGATCCTTTCCAACTCATGGAAAGGCCTCTATTGAAACGAGTCTAATAGTTTTCGTGTTTGGTTGCTTGGTTTTCTTGATTGCCGCTTTGGGATTTGATTTGGTGTTGCTTTCGAGTTGCTTGGTTTTCGCTGTTGGTTTTGTTGATTGGAGCTTGAATTTTGGGGAGTTCGGCAAGAAAGGATAGGCAAGAATTCTAACTCGGTGCTCGTGCTGTTGCAGGTCCGCGTAACTGACGTTTGATCGTCGCTAGGCGGGATTCCTTGTTTCAGCAACTTTTCCCTTAACCAGTGAGTGGTTTGGTCCCTTCTTTCCTACTTCTTCACGCCAACATCTCTAATATTTCAAACGTTCACTCGATGATGCCCGGTTGGACGCCTAGGAAATGCTTAGCCATAATGCATGCCAGCCACTAAGAAAGGAACATGGGAATTATAGACTAATTTTACTATATGCTTGCACATCTTATAAATTCAGTTGGTTGGAATGGGAATTTGGTTGTTGGTTACGGCCTGGTGCCTCGGATAGAGTTTGGACCCATGGGATATCAAAATCGGAACACCGCATTGAGAAAATATGAACTGTTGTATAAGATATATATATTGCTGCTTTACTTCATCTGTTTAATTCGATGCATTGTGTGAGATATAAAATGTTCATGCATTTGCATGGTCTGGGACAACTTGTGCACAAGGTTTATCATTTCCTCGAAACGGCTTTTCGGGGCACTGGAACCGTATCGATCCGGAGGGAAATATTGATTCGTGTTCGTCACGATGCATTACGGGACCTCCAGCGGGGCTTGCTACCCGGGCTGATAGGGCGCGCCGTTAATGCTTGGAATATGTCCCTAAGGTGTCGATCACACCAATGACCGCATAGAATAGAACACATGCTAATTTATTGTCTTGTGCAGATGGTAAGTATACTTGTGTTTCGTTGCAGGGAAGGTGTGCATCGGTTGAGTAAGCAATCGATGCACTGGTTGGATTCAATGCTATTTTCATTTATATCAAAACATGCAACTGATATGAATTGAAGTCACTTGCTTCTTTATAGAAGTAATCTTAATGCATGCTCGCCCCTAATAAGCTAGTATCGATTTAGTCGAGTGGGATTCATCCCGCTCACCAGTACAAGTTGAGTACTGACCCACGTTGTGGGCAACTATTTCAGGCACTCAGACGGTGCAACGCTAGTGGATAGACGAAGAGGCGTTAGGAGCACCTCTATTTTGAAGTATAGTTGAAGTCAGATCATTTTGGAGGCTTGGACTTTCAACCTATACAAGGGCGTAATGTATGGACGACGGGGACTATCTGATGGAGCGCGCCCTGCATTTTGAGTTATCTTTTCTAATGTAATTCAAGTAGCCGAGAAGGCGCATCAAATGTAGACTCTATGTAAATTACTCTGAATTATCAATGAAAAAGCATATTTTCTTCCTGCACTTGTGTTCAATTATCTGTGAATGTGTTTTCTAAATTGTGTTTCAAAGTGGGTTCCTATAACTGTAAGTTCTTGCCTTGTACGAGCGCAACTCCAGGCTCGTACGGCATTACGCCCCAAGCGAGGACGAATCGGTTCCGTGAAGGATCCAGCGAGGACGATTGACCCTTTCGGGATCGGGGCGTGACAGTATGGGCCTCTAGATTCTACAGTCTGAATAAACACTGTCGTCTTATGCTATTATACAGTTAATGTTATTCAGTTATATTTCATTAATGAGTCAAAAAGGACTACGCGTTACTAGGTTATGAGGCATACTACCCAACTTAAAAGAATTAACTAATATTGTACTGCCTTAAGGATAAAGTAGAAACTCCTGTTAGGGTTTACAAGAAAAGGTCTTGGTACTTATTAGGGTATCTTATTGCATTATATTGGTAATGGTCATCTTAAGTCTTAATCATAGGACTTATAGAACAAGTGTCAATAGCAAGAATGGAAAGGTTACTAGCCCTCAAGTGAGAGAGGATATAACTTATATGGAGATATGGGTTCAATTATGTGATTTAAAGCTGAGGGGTAATCATTAGGTCATAATCTACAATAATAACTTAAACTGTCAAGTTCTAACTACCAAGCATAGAAATTCAAAATTCAAGACCACAACTATAAGCCTAGTAAACTATGTGTCCTTAACGCAGAATAAAATTACTTGGTCTATAATCAGAGGTGTCAGGTAGCACGAGTTAAAAGATGAAGAAAAGGAGAACATAATTTAATCGTCGCACAATTAGCGAATGTTAAGGTCGCAGAGGATCAACATATAAAATTAAAATAGGGGCTCTAGATAGCATCATGGTTTTCTAAGGGGAAGTGGTATACTAGTTGCTATGTTTGAGGTATGATTAGAAAAATATTCTATGCATTGCTCTTGGCTTTCTAAGGTACTGTCTGCTTATCTCAAGACAAGAATCTAAATTTATAGTTCTCCAATACTTATCTAACTGCGAAGGTTAGGTTCAGTCCTAATATTCAATTTTGGTTTTCTATTGGTTCCTCAATACTAGGGTCAAACATTATGGTCAAATTTTAAACTAATCCTAGTAGTGTTTATACTACTCTCAACTCTTCATAAATACATCAAGGGGTAATGGTAAACCAATCTATAGATAAGGGACGCTAGGGTTCATTAGGTATTCTAATTTAATGATGTGTCAATACTTTAGTCGTATTCTTAATAGGTGTGTTACCATAATTATCATCTACAACAAGGATTTCTATATTCTAGGAGAATGCCATACTCAAGGAACTATTAGGGAAACACAGGAATCAAGCAGGATGCGATTATTTAGATAGAACAGATTGAAATGAATGAGTCATAGTCAATTGTGGATGAGATCCTATACTCTATTCCTAGGTGCAGGCTTGCTCGGTACAGTAACGTAACCGAGACAATATGCTCTCGACCTGCATGGGCCACCACAAAAATATGTCACACCCCAGTCCCAAAAATATGTAGGACTAGGACACGTAAGCATGCCAGCCGCATGGATAGGGCAACTCCAAAATATGGAAACCAAATCCATACGTACGCTGTAATATGAATATCAAATCCACATGTGGTATAAATCTAATATAAGTCACAGGGTATAATTTAAATATCATCCACAGAAAATTAAATATAAATAAATAACCAGTATCTATGAAACTATATATCAATATAAGTATCTAAGGATGATAGTTGGATGGAAACAAATCCACTACCAACCCGAATATAAAAGCAAATACAATATGAGTACAATACAATAACACAATATAAGAATACCAGCTATCAACCATGGCTCGAAGAGAAGACATCCACGAAGCATATAGAACCATCCAAATTTGCCCTCCTGTAAATAATCAAGAACAGATACACCTGGCAGGGGACTAGGTCCTCGGAGGAACATAACAAGATACTTAAACACATGCCAATAAAGTACTAAAATAAATATCCAAAAGGGGTCGCCTAACCGTCTAAGTGAATGCAGTTAAGAACAACTTTCCCCACAAGTGAGCTATCTAGCTGAAAACTGGGATTGGCATGACTCTCTCGGAAAGCCAGGGGCCTCAAAGGCATGTCGTCTTTTGAACGGCAGAGGCCCGCCAAGTAGTATAGGGGTCATCACCGCCCGTATCTCCAGCGGAGCTTCCGGGTTACAGATGAAAAAGTGTAAAGGAGCTCAAATACGGTACTTGTTGTTCTCCCCACCCCATGCTCTAAGCATGTCACATCCATGACACGATTTGATCCATAGCCTATTCTTAGTATCCTAGTCCAATCCTGCAACCAAACAAGGACAAGGATGGGACCACCGTACTACAATAGGCTATGTCCCTAGACCTCTAATAACTGCTAAGTCTACTAGCATGCAAAGTTTCTAACAGCAGTTATTCCTAACGCACGGCCCACACGTACAGGAGGCCAAACCCTGCACGTCAGTTCGTGATCTATATGAGACTCATAACTCGTGTAACAACTGTGTCACGGCCAATGAACCTAAAGATGCTACATGATAATGGGGTAGTCTCATAAACAAGGTCAATGCGAATACATAAATAAAAATATATCGCGACGACACCGTCGCGTGCATTTTATATAACAGTAAAAATATATGAACTAAAGACAGAAAATAAAGATGCATACAACATATGGAATATAAATAACAGTACAATGGCAAGGTATACTTGCCTGGCAAGAAATCTGTAAAGTATAAGCGTCCAATATCAAGGACACGGGATCTGGAACTAATGGCCTCCGAACAAACATCTCCGGATGCTAAAATAGACATCACCAACATTTTTGGAATGAGCAAAGTAGCTAAAAAGTACATCCCTTTTGTCCAATTTGGACACAGGGGCAAACGGTAATTTTGGGTAAAAATGGGGTCCACGTGTGGCCCACTTTGCACCAAAAAGCGTGTCGAGGGTAACAGTCTCTAAATGGGACAAACTATAGGTCAAACAACTCTAAATGTCAATACGAATCCAACGGTATGTCCAAATATGGATTCCGATGGGCCGAACATAATTTTGTCCAAAAAGTCAACTGTGGGGCCCGCCAATTAGCGATTTGGTCAACCGTCTCAGAATTACGTAAAAATTGGGTCACAGGACCAGCGCGTTACCACGAGTCCAGTGGCACAAGTTTTGTCGCAATCTGACAAGCGTGCACAAAATGCGTGCGACTTCCACAAAAGTTGTGACACGGGGTGTGTCCGTGGATACGGCCTGATTCTGGCACGCACACGTGTCCGAATCAGTTTCCACAAATTTTTACGTGTCCGGTTACGCTGCGTGCACCGTTCGGTACACTTGGTACACGGTGGGGCGGTCCCGTTTGGCGGGGCGCGCTCCGTTTCACAACTTTTAGCATTCTGGAAAAAGTGGGTTCGCGGGATTTTATGACGAATTTAATTCTGTCCACAACAGCTAATAATCTAGGGTTATTTAACAGAAAATAAACTAGGTCAAGTGTTCTACACATATCAAAAAGAATTACCGAATTCGGATCTCTGTGGTGGGAGATACGAACTCGACAACATGGGTGGTCACCGCAGTTTTCTGCGATCCCAGAATTGCGTCTGTTTGCGCCAACTTGGGCACTGTTTTCGCCTATGGGTACACATTTTTTGAGGTCTGCTATCATACAAATATGGAAGAGGGTTAAGGGGTGAGCATACCGGTGAAGACAGAACGGCGTTTGGTTGAGCGAGTCGACGGGAAGCAACTCCGGAACGAAGGTACCTCGTGTGGGAATCTGCAGTGCGCGGGGTCGGGGTCGTCGGAATTTGTTTGGACGGCCTGGCGGGGTTCTCTGGCTGCGGTGGTGGCTCTAGATGAAAGAGGATGGTCTAGAGATTTTAGGTTAGGATTTTATAAAATAATATATATATATATATATATATATATATATATATATATATATATATATATATATATATATATATAGGATAGGAAAGAGAAAGGGATTGGTTTGGAGTTTTCGCGTGCAAAGGGGGGGGCGCTGTGCTCACAGCCGGGTCTAAGTCTGCTTAGGATGGGAAGGAATTTTGCTAAGTTGCATTGCTAGTTTTGCTAATGTGGAATAGGAAAGCAAAAACAAACGTTTGCTAGGTTGGCAAGTTGCTTAGTGAAATAATAAAGTTAGTATTATTAGTATTAGTATATTATTAATTATTTCTTTATACTTTCTTTTCTTTTCTTCTTCTTAAATATATATATATATATATATATATATATATATATATATATATATATATATATATATATATATATATATATACTCATAAAAAATTTATAGATTAGAATAATGCACACCGTTAGGCTAGCAACTGCTCAAGGGGTCTCCTACATGGAATAAATTCCAAAAAATTTCTAATAGTCCCATAAATCCTCTAAGTGCCCGAACACCTAAAATAAAAATTATTAAAATTTATTTCTCCTATTTAGCCCAAATTACTACAATTTAATTAATAATTAATAAAAAAAGGTATATACGATTTTTAGGAAGGGGGTTTTACGGGTATCCCTACTGCTAAGCTAAAGAATAATAGAACAAAGTCCTATAATAATAGAAATGAATAAGTATTAAGATGATACTTTAAGAACCAATTTATGATACAATCTGATAATCATACACGTCTATCCAAAATCATGACACTCAGAATCCTCGCCACGCCAGTAAACATAGCTGCGATAAACGATAGATCCCATAACTTAGGTATGCACCTCTATAATCATGTCGTCTAGAATCCTCGCTGTGCCAACTAGTATAGCTGCGAGAAATTCTAAATTTCATAACGAAGATATGTACATCCGAAGTCAGGTCCCTACGTTTTTGCTACTCCAGCTAATATGGCTACGATAAACTCTATGCTCCATAACCAAAGCAGACGTTTCACCTTCCTTACTGTCCCCATATGTTATCAGATGATACCGTAATTTAGTCCATAAAATTTCTCTCGATATAAAATCAAACTCAATAACGAACACCAAGAATTTAAATCAATCGTTCACCAAGAATCAAATTCAATAATTGATTACAAAGAATCAAATTCAACAACAAGTGAGAGCGGACGGAAATAAGGGAAAAGATTTTGAATTAAAAATTATAAAAGATTCTCAAGGGTCGTCCCAGGAATCTCTCAAGAAATTTATGATTGAGTATCCTCCCATCATAATATCTTATATCCTACATCCTATATCCTATTGCAGGCTCGTAGTAGTACAACTAAGTCGTCGCACTACCACAACATCGTATAACTTGCGAAGCCTGACCTGCATGGGCCACCACTAAAAATGTGTCACGACCCGCACCCGGTATAGGGATGCAAGTCAAAAACAACGCCCAGCCTACGCTGCAGCAGCGGCGGTAGAACGTTGTCTTGGTGTACTATACTATCTAAAATCTCACAATAATATAAAATTTTCTAATAATAGCTCACACAAAAACTCAATCACAATCTAAAGCACGAGAAGATATGAAGGAAGTCTAACTATAATATAAATTATTAACAATAGAAACAAAAATCAATAACTCAAATAGAAGCCGGGAACAAATTCGGCACCAAAAATGCCAAAGAGAACTAATTATGCTACCTAGTGAATCCGGCTAAAACTTCCGGTAGTCACTCCAGAACTAGTGGGTCCAAGTCTGCACCATCTATAAGTCAAAGTCCAAAGTATGTCGGACACCAATCTCTCGGATCCTCTGAAAAATATTTTCAGTCAGGAATAGAGCGAAGTACATACCTCTGAAAGCAGTTTCGATAACATAATCGAGCATATAAACTGATATAGAAATAAAATACAAGATCACTAAACATATGAATGATGAACAAGATATATACAGGTAATGTACGAGAATATATAGATCAATAATATGAATATCACAATATGATGTAGTAAATTGTAATCTAAACTATCTAATGTGCCTTAGAATACGAGTTCATTATGTGATCGGGTTGGGTGAACATGATCAGGTAAGACGGATTACAAGTGAAATATATAATCAGAATGTACACGATTTGTAACAATGGCTTTGATCACATAATCAACTCCTACTCTCCCGTAATCGAGGAATAAGATCACTAATGTATTATTGTTGAATTCAAATTTTTGGGATGAGGATTTAAATTTTATAAATACGCATCGATTGGACTTAAATTAGAGGAGTAAGATGATTAATGGATTAGTATTTTCGGATGAGATTTTTGTTTTAATTTTTATAAATATGTATGGATTGGATTTCAATTAGAGGGTTGAATATTAAATTCTTGTATTTCGTTATTAACTTAAAATTTTGGAGGAGATTGTGATAAGAATGGAATTTGATTTTATATTTGAAGATTTTCAGGAATATGATATTTATAGAATTTTGAGAAATATTATGAAATAACAATATGGATTAGTTCATGATTATATGATTTGATGAATTTAATTTTGATGTTAATAAATAAATAAATAAAATAATTGAGGATTTTAAATTTCGAGGACGAAATTTTTTTAAGGTGGGTAGACTTGTAACCTCCGTATCCTGAAATTCGTGCTTAAATATTGTTATTAGGTTAATTTGGGCTATTAAAAATTTTCATAATTTTTTGTTAATTAAAAACTAGTAACGATAAAATTTTAGGACTTTTAAGAATTTATTTTACTGTCAAACATAATTAAAATATTTTAAACTTTTATTTTAGGTTTTAAATAATCAAATATATTTTCTAGAATTTTCTAGAAATTTTCTGACTATTTTTAATATTTATTGGGAGTTATTTAGGCTAATAACTAATTTTTAGGACTTCTAGAATTTATTGTGCAAGACTAAGAATATAGAATCAATCCACAAAATTTTTTAGTTTTTATAATATTATTATATATTTTCTAAAATTATTTCAGAATTTTTGGAATATTTTTAATATTTATTTTTATTTAAATAGGTAAAACTAATTTTTAGAGCTTCTCCTAATTATAGTAGAAAAGCTATGAATATAAAATTGTCCCAAGTATTTTTCTAGGAGTTTTAGGTTCAAAATATATTTTTTGTATTTTTTTCAGATTTTTATGATTATTTTTAATGTTTATTTTGAGTTATTTAGATTTAAAATGACTTAATTAATATTTTGATAAAGGCAAATCAAAATAATAATAATATAAAATAAAATCATCCAATAAAATTTTGACACTTGTCAGCCTATAAATATTCATTCAGCTGCATGTATATATATATATATATATATATATATATATATATATATATATATATATATATATATATATATATATAATATAACAACCTTAATTATATCATTATTTTAGAGAGAGAGATTTGAGGGGATGTTATCTAGGATTACTTCATCTTCCAGAAGCCATTACTCATAGCTTCGGACTCCAAACGCGGTCCAGTTTTTTGCATTAGAACCGCATTGAGGTTAAATTTCTGCATATATAAATTTTTTTACGAAATTTTGAATATTAAATCCAAGAAAATTTGTAGAGCACAGCATATCTGAAAATAGACGCGTCTCAATATTTTCACGATTTCGGGAGAACCAGGAATCAGAATCATGAACCGTTTAAAGTTTCAGAAAGCTAATATCGAGATAATTGACATATGTTTTTCCCAGAATTTAATTCGAAGTATTTATATACTGTTAATTCTGTAGAACTTTTAGGTTAGAAATTAACTACCGTTGCACAATACAAAATTTGTATGTACAATAATTTCCAAACGAATTTGAATTCGGACAAGCCATAAATTCTAGCATATTTTTATGCTAAAATCTACAGAAAATCATGCATGAAAATCGAGTTTGTGTTAGTTGAATTTTTTGTCAATAGATCGTCTCGATTTGCGTGCCATGAGTCTCGAGTTGATAAAATTCAGTTCCTTTGGACAAAATTTAGGAATTAACCTAAAAATTAGAATAATAAAATTAAAATAAGATTTTAGAGTAATTATTTCAGAATTAAATGAATTAAAATAAATTATCTTTTGACATGGTAAAATTGTAATATATAGGCTATTTAGACTGTGACTTGGACTCTGATTCATACCAGCTAAGGACCACAGGCGAGTAAATTCTCTAATAATTTTTGTTATTTGATAATTTCTATAATTCAAGTATTTAGAAATATTACATCTGATTCTTGACACTGTGCTACACGGACTAGTATATAGATTGGATCTTTAGTCATGAGATGTTACATTGGTTATCGTATTGATATTGTACACGATATTGATATTAGAAATTGATATTAGACATTGTACATGATATATTGGACATTGATCGTGTATCGTGATGTATCATGGTTGGATCCACAGTACTAGTTGGGGGCGAGAAAATTGCTAGTGAGAGATGTGATAAAATACCTATCGTACAAGTGTAAAATATTGTTAGTGTTAATCATATACCTCACGTATGATTAGCCAGGCCACGTAGCTATCGTACAAGTTCCCAAGCCGATCACATTTTAAAACTACAATTTCAAACACTTAGAATAGTTATAGTTCTCTATTTTAGTTCATATACTATATCACTCATACATGATATTGTACCTCTTTTCTTTCATTTCATATATGCACTAACTGTACCATATTGCCTATATTTCTTGTCTCTTTATTTTGCCATTACATTTATTTATTATCTTCTCTCAGTATATAGCATCATCTATTTATTGTTTTATAGTCCTTATCAATTAACTGGAACTGTTATTAGAGGTGTACTTCGTTCCATCCTGACTGAATGTTTTTTCCCAGACTATGACTTAGAGGACTTGTTTTCCAGTATACTTGGAGATTGGATGTTATTGATTGCAGGTATGGGTATTTTATCGTTTAGACTTGTCTTATATTTTATTTATTTTCTTCGATATCTCATTGTGCTCTAGTTTATGTGATTGAGTATTCTATATTATATTATGATATATGTGTCTCCTTATGGAGTTGGATATTCGTGAGAGAATAATTAGATAGTATTATGACCTTGACAGCGTTCTACCGTCGATGTTGCGGCATAGGCTGGATGTACCCACGCTCTCGTACCCCAAAATCTGGGTGTGGGTCGTGACACATATTTATTAAGGCGACTAAACTCTGCATCATACTCGTCAACTATCTTGTTCCCCTGCTCCAGATGGAGGAACTGATCGTACAACGCATCCCTTACAGTGTTCGGGAAGTACTTTCTCTCAAAGCACTCCAAGAATTGTTCCTAAGTTTGACACGTACCCAAATGGCGCTCCATAAATTCCCACCAGTGATGAGCGTTACCATCTAGCTGGGTCCTTACGCCTATCATCCATAGATCTGTAGGCAGCTTTGATGCTTCTAATAACTTCTGGGTGTGGGTAATCCAGTTTGTGGTCTCATCTGGGCTCTCAGTGCCTTTATACGGCTTGGGGTCCATCTGTACAAAGTCCTTGACTGAACCAACTCGAGCTCATGGTACTGGAACTAGTGCCTAGGCTGGTACAGGTGCCTGTGCAGCCATTCTCTCCAGTGCTGCCAAAAATCCTTTTTTTGCTCTGCCGCTTGCTGCCGCTGCTCTACAGCTAGTGCGGCTGCCTGCTATCTCTATTCCTACATCATCATTTGGAAGAATTGGAATAGCTGTGTCTGGCCGTTCTGTGGTGTCGATAAAGCTAAAAAAGTCCCATTAGGCGATACGAAAAGATCAGATGGAGCTGGATTGTGAGTCTGTCCATCCGACCCCGGAAGTCTAGGAGTCGTTAAGGTCTCTCCTTGAGTTTGGCCGTTGACTCCTGAAGGTGTATCGTCTCTGGTGGCAGTACATCCACTACGCAAATCCATCTCTCTGCAAGAGGTGGTCAAAATGATTAGAAGGAGTACAGGAACCAAACATGATGCAAGTATCTAAATAGGAAGGTTGAAATGGAAGATGAGTTTTAGTCAAGCGTGGATGAGATCCTATACTCTATTCTTATACGTAGGCTTGTTCGCTACAGTAAAGTAACCAAGACAATATATTTGAAGACCTGCATGGGCCACCACTAAAAATATGTCACGCTTCAGTCTTCAAAATATGTAGGACTAGGAATACGTAATATGACAGCCGTATGTATACGAAAACTCCAATATATTGGAAGATCATAACACATACGTACGTTGTTCATGAATATTAAATCCACAAGTGGTAATATACTATCAACACAAGTCACACGCAATCTATATCTTATCTACAGCACAAATATAGAAATAGGAAATAAATAACTGAATCTCAAGTATGAAGTATCAAAGAATGATAGTCGGGTGGAAACAAATCCACTGCCAATCGACTATACTAAAAATTAAATGAGAGAAGAGATCAAAACTCTAATATAAGATTGTAAACCCCCTCACCCAAAATTAGGCCTACTTAGCATAGATAGTGAAACTAGGGCTAGTTGAATCCAATTAGAAATATGACACGACATTTTATTTAATTTTACAACAATTAAATCACTTAGTGCACCTTACCGTTGCTTCGATAATTGGAGCACTACACTAGCCATTACCTTCCTACAAATTTCACATCCTTGTCCTAGATGTGCCAGCCATCTATTCTGACATTTGTGTAACTTATAATTATGCTCTTTTGTGCTACATTTTAGTCGCACAACATTCGTCGCAGACGTTATTTTTTAATTCTAAATAAATTCAAATTTGTATCCTTGTGTGTTCCAATCGAAATTGGAGACACAATCTTGACCCATTTCGTGCAACCCAAATTATGATAATATTTTACTCTAAGTCCTCTATGCCCATGATACTTGTGTCCCACCTAATTTTAATCCCATATACTTCTAATTAATTCCAGAACACCATGCACATTAATTTTAATCAATTTAGTCTAATTTTTGTCTTTGTGTAATTTTCTAATTGTTGGGCGCTTTTATGCAAAAGTACATTGAGGTGTCCACACCATTGGATACAACACATGAAGAAACCTATTTTTCCTTCATAGGAATTTTTTTCATAATTTTTGGAATGTGCAAACACACAAACATCTTCCCTCAATTAAACCTAGCCCTTGCATTTTAAACGATGCAAATTATAGCCCTCCAACATCTCCATGTAAGGCCAAGCCCATCCCAAGAGGTGTTGACCAAGCCCAAACTTCTTAGGTCAACAAAACCCAAATTCTACATATATATAATCAATTTTCCTTTTTCCTATATTTTTCTAAACCCAAAACCTATACCTAGTCGTATACCAACCCTTCCCCCTACTATTCACCTTCTTCTCCCCTTCTTTCCTGCGCACATCCGCCAACTAGAACAGCCTCGCCAGAGCCCGGCGAGCCGACCTCTCTCACCCGCCGGACTCGACCATGACGCCCACGCGTAGCCACCTCCACTGTTGCTCTTTTCGTTCTCTTCTCAAACCCGATATCCCGCCGAGTCCTTCACCGCCAGCACCCCGCTGCACCACCACCTGACCAGTCCTAAGCCAGCCATCTCCCTCGTCGACGACTTACTGTCCTCCGTCGTTCTTCTCTATACGACGACCATCCCGTACCCTGTCATCCCCGTGCATGCCTCCACATCGAGCAGCAACCACTGCCAACCCACCGGACCTCGTTGACTCATGCCTGAGAAGCCGGAGCAAATCACCTGCTCACTATCCATCCACCACCGTCTCCTCTCATCCCCAGTCCTCTCCTCCCTCGTCGACCACCCCAGTCACCATCACCATCGTCTTCATCATCCTGAGCCACCCCGATCTGCCTGAACGGAACCCGACCTCCCTCTGCAATATCACCCCGGCCAGCTCGACAACGACTACACCACACCACCAGCACCGAGCCCCTCTTTTTCTTCCTCCCTGAGAACCTTCTCCCGTCGACCATGGCCACTCTGAGCCTCCTTCTACCTCCCTGAACTCTTCCATCCTGCAGCCCAGCTTCACCGGACCTCCCTTTGTCGAACTCCGGTGAGCAGCCATTCCCCCATCCCTTCAATACCATCACCCCATCATCATCATCATTATCTCCAATCATTAGCATAATCATAATCACCATCATCATCATCGTAATCTCCATCATCATCATAATCATCATCCCATTACCAATAAAATCATCACCACCATCATCATCATCATCATTATCTCCAATCATTAGCATAATCACCATCATCATCATCATCGTAATCTCCATCATCATCATAATCATCATCCCCATCACCAACACAATCATCACCACCATTGTCATCTCATCATTATCATCTCATCATCTCACCATTACCCTAATCATCTCCATCATCATAACCTCAATCATCGTCGTCAACCTCATCGTCATCGTCGTCAACCTCATTGTCATCCCCGTGCGCGTACCCCAAGGTTCGAACCTGTCCCTCTCCCTTTATTTTATGTGTGTTGTATAAATAACATATAGGTTAGCATCTTGGGTTAGATAGTTGGTTGATTTTAGACTGTGACAGTGAACCCAATGACTTGTGTGCGTATACGCACGCGTATTAGGATTAAAGTGATATATATATATATATATATATATATATATATATATATATATATATATATATATATATATATATATATATATATATATATATATATATATATATATATATATATATATTTGGATGTATTATATAAGTAATTATATGCTATATAATAGTTGTGACTATATATATAACTATATTGTACGACCCTAGGACACTATGGACTATCCCGTATTTACCTTGACCATGTTGACCCCAAGAACTTGTGAATTGTCTGCCTTGTGTACACCGACGTACTGGCAAAAAAAGTGTTAGTTGACTGTCTAATTTTGATATAGCATTTAATATAGGACACCCGCATAATTAAACGCATAAATTACCTTGTTAGTTGACCCGTGTCACCCCTAGCGTACCCTCTGAGTCCAGTATATTTTTGGTTATGTGTGTGCTAGTATAATGACTAATGATTGTATTGTATTATATTATATGTATATAGGGCCTATTGTATTGTTCTGTGCGACTTCTGGAGCAGGTTATTGATACTATGCAGCTTTCTTGCCAGGCAAGTATACCTTACCATTGTACTGTTATTCTTATTCTATATATTGCATGCATCTTTATTTCTGTCATTTAGTTCATATATTTTAAACTGCTATATAAAATGCGCGTCCAAGGAAACTTGGGTGCAACGACGTGTTATCGTGATTTGTTTTTATTATGTATATGCATTGACCTTGTTTATGAGACCCCATTATCATGAAGCATCATTAGGTTTTATTGGCCGTGACACAGCTGTTACACGAGTGTGAGTCTCATATAGATCACGGACTGCGTGACAGGTCTGGCCTCCTGTACGTATGGGCCGTGCGTTAGGAATAACTATTGTTAGAAACTTTGCATGCTAGAAGACTTAGCAGTTATTAGTAGTCTATGAACATAGCCTATTGTAGTACGGTAGTACAATCCTTGTCCTTGTTTGGTTGCAGGGTTGGGCTATTGTACTAAAGATAGGCTATGAACCAATTTGTGTCATAGAGGTGACATACTTAGAGCATGGGGTAGGAATAACAACAAGTACGGCATTTGGGCTCCTTTGCACTTTTCTTTTGTTCACCCGGAAGCTCTACCGGAGATACGGGCGGTGATAAACCCTATATTACTGGCGGCCTCTGCTGTTCAAAAGACGACATGCTTTGTAGGCCTCTGATTCTCTGAGAGAATTATGCTAATCCCATTTATGGCCAGATAGCCCACTTGTTAGAAAGTTGTTCTCAAAATGAATTCACATAGATGGTTAGGCGACCCATTGGATATTTATTTCAGTACTTTATTGGCATGCTTCTATGTATCTTGTTATGTCCCTCTGAGGACCTGGTCCCTTTCCAGGTGTAGATATTCATGATTATTCGCAGGAGCGCAGATCCGGACTTGCTACGTATGTTTCGAGAAGGTCTTCCCTTTGATCCTCGTAGTTATTAGTAATGTACTTATATTGTTGTGTTTGCTTTTATATTCTAGTTTGGCAGTGGATTTATTTCCATCTGACTGTCATCTTTAGATACTTCATATTAAGATCTAGTTATATAGATATTGGTTATTTATTTATTTATGTTTTCTGTGGATGAGATTTAGATTATGCCCTTGACTGTGATAAATTTATACCACTTGTGAATTGTTATTCATATTACAGCGTACGCATGGATTTGGTTTTCATATATTGGAGTTGCCATATCCATACGGCTGACATGCTTACGTGTCCTAGTCCTACGTATTTTAGGACTGGGGCATGACAAAGATGTTACATTGATTATCGTATTAACAGTGTATACGACATTGAGATTTAGACCTTGTACATGATATATTGGATATTGCTCATATATCGTGACGTGTCGTGATTGGATCCACTATACTAGTTGGGGGCGAGGGGGAATTTTAGTAGATTATGTCATCATACCCAACTCTACATGTATCATAGCTTACCACACATCTCACGTCGGGTACGGCCTGACCATTACATGCCTCATAGCTGTTATATATGATTAGCCTGACCACTACTAGCATCATAGCTAACCAAATGGTTAGCCTGACCTTACATGAATCATAGCTAATCATATCTAACCAGCCTGATCTTGTCCTAAGCCGATCACATGATAGACTGGTATTTCAAACACTTAGAATACTTATAGTTCTCTATTTTAGATCATATACTACATCACCGTATATAATATTGTACCTCATTCTCTTCGTTTCATATATGCACTGACTGTACTATATTGCCTATATTAGATTTCTCTTATATTGCCTGTCTCTTTATTTTGCCATTGCATTTATTCATTATCTTCTCTCAGTATATAGCATCATCTGTTTATTGTTTATAGTCCTTATCAATTAAATAGAAATGTTATTTGAGATGTACTTTGCTCCTTCCTGACTGGAAAATATATTTCCAGACTATGCCTTAGAGGACTGGTGTCCGACATTTTTGGACCACAGGGTGAGTAGCTGAGACTTGGTTTTGGTAGTTCAGTTGAGATTCTGGGAGGTTTAGCCGAAAATTACTAGTTATCTAGTTAGTTCTTTTAGCAGATTATATTGGTACCGGATTTGTCTCCGGCATACTCTTTGAGACTTGGATTGTATTGTTGAGTTAGACTATTTCTATTTTAGACTCGTGTTGCATCTTACTTGTTTCTTCGAGATCTTATCGTGTTGTAGTTATGTGATTGAGTATGTTGTTCATATTATATTCATATTATATTGTGGTATCCGTGTCTCCTCATGGAGTCGGATGCTCATGTGAGATTGTTTAGATAGCATCAAGACCTAGACAGCATTCTACCGCCGATGCTGCGACGTAGGCTGGACGTACCCACATACTCGTGCCCCAATTCCGGGTGCGGGTCGTGACACATTTTTAGTGGTGGCCCATACAGGTCAGACTTCGCAAGTTGTGCGATGTCGTGGTAGTGCGACGTATTAGTTGTACTACTGCGTGCCTGCTATAGAATATAGGACATAGGATACTAGGATGAGAGTGGATACTCAATCACAAAATTCTTGAGAGATTCTTGGGATGACCCCTTGAGAATCTTATTACAATTTCCAATTTAAATCCTTTGCCCTTGTTTTCGTCCGTCCTCACTCGTTGATTTTGAGTTTGATTCCTGTTGACCAGTTGTTAAATTTAAATTCTTGGTATCGTTGTTGAGTTGATTTCTTATCGAGATGAATTTTACGGACTAAACTTTACGGTATCATCTGATGACATATAATGATGAGGACAATAAGAAAGGTAAAACGTCTACTTTGGTTATGGAACCTAGAGTTTATCGCAGCCATACTAGCTGTCGCGACGAGAACGTAGGAACTTGACTTGGATGTACATACTGTAGTTATGAAACTTAGAGTCTCTCGCAGCCATACCGGTTGGTGTGGCGAAGATTCCAGATGACATGATTATAGAGTTGCATACCTTAGTTACGGAATATGTCGTTTATCGCATCTATGCTTACTGGCGTTGCGAGGATTCTGAGTGTCATGATTTCGAACAGACGTATATGATTATCAGGTTATATCTTAAATTGGTTCTTAAAGTCTCATCTCAATACTTATCTATTTTTGTTATTACAGGACTTTGTTCCATCGCTTCTTTTGTTTGCTAGCAGTAGAAATACCTTCAGTCCTCAATCTAGTTCCTTTTTGAGCTTCTATTCTTGAGGATTCCTTGTTAAGTATGATGATTAGTGACTTATAATTTTGTTTGTATCTTGAGTATTAGTATTGACTGAGTGCGACTTGTGAGCTTGTAAGTGTTTCTTGGTTGGATATGTGAGCAGTAGGCATCAATCTAGAGTTAATCCATAGCGTAGTACCTTGTAGCAATAGTTCTATGATAGGTGTGTTACAGTTAGTATTGGCACTATAGATAGAAGGAGAAAAGAGTCAGTGATGGTTCCAAGAGTTAGTATTAGAGCCAGCATACCCGTCCTGGCTAGTCATAAATTTATGTAATTGGATGATCTATATAAACAATCAAGTATCAAGGAATTGTGTTAAGGTTTAATGGAGCATGATGTTCAATTTGATGATTGATACCGGGTGTGTAAAAAGAAAAAAAGAAAAAGAAAAACAAAGAAATGTATATGCATAAAGGGTTTTAATGAGATGTCATGAGTAGAGAAACATCAGGATTGGTGATGAAAGTTGTGAAGCGTATCATAGATTAGTTTAACAGGCTGTAAAAGATTAAAGAGAAATACATATACATCAATCGATATGAGGAACCATATACTTGTCCATGAGAGTAAAGTGAAACATGGGTATTATAGAAGGTACAAGTAATCGTGAGTTCTAATAAGTTTGATGAGATAATCCGATAATGAAGCTAGTGTTATCATACCAAGGGTACTAATGATTCTATATCGAGGATTAGTTGAGCAAGGTGCTAATAGTAAGTGCCTTGTATGATAATATTAAATTAGTATATCAATTAATATAGATAGAAACTCATTGGAGAAAATACGTGTGATGATAACTTTGATCATTTGGAAGTAATAGTGCAAGTAATTCGGGCAGTACAAATTTTAGTACACAGTTGAGAGTTGTAGACAATAGATGTATTTGAGTGCACCTTGAGTATTAGAGACTGTGAGTATTTATATGTATGCTTGCGGATTTAAAATTGAAGAGCAGAAATGAATTTTAATTTTAAGAATTTTGAGGAATTGAGATTCTATGTTATTAAATGGCTGAGGATTCAAAAATTTGATTCAATAAACACAGTCAAAACTATAGAGATTTTAGAAGTGATTAAAATTTTATTTCGATATTGAGTATTTGACTTTGAGGAAAGTATATGCATTTTACTTTAAATTGTTCGAGGAGTTGATTTTGAGGATTTTATTTTGAGGATAAAATTTTTATGGCAGGTAAGAAATATATATTAGTATATGAGTGGATGAAGTGCATACATAAGGATCTGTTGACTTGAGCATGATTGAGATGGCACTGCAAACAGACTGGGGTGTCCATCTAGAGTTGTATTAGAGAGAAAAGTACTTAGTGTGTTGGGTTGCACTTGGCGTGCACTTGAGTGATAAGAATAACCAGTATAAACAATTGTAGTAAGTAAGAGAACTAGCAGTGGGTGTACTTGTAGTAGAAACTATGGTACTAAAGGGATACAGGTATCAAACCTTGGATGCATTATTAAACCATGGATATATTAAAGATTCTTGGTATCAGATTTAGGTATCAATAGACAGGTGTATGCAATGAGGATGTATTCATAGATGTATTGTGCACTAATGATTAGCTGATATGGATATCAGTGTACAAGAATATGAATTAGTTAGTTAATGTGCCAGAGTTAAGTATATGTTAGAGATAGAAGATACTGCAAAAAATATGTTAGCAAGTTCCTTCTTTTCTTTCCTCATGTTCCTTTTTTCGTCTTTTGATTGATTGATTCCCTAGTACCGTAGCTTGTATTCATGATTTTCTTGTTATAATATAGTTAGTAGCACACCCTGACAGAGACTGCAATACCGTGACAAGACAGACCATAGCCAAGCATGTTTCCTCTAGATTGTATGTTGTATGACTGTAGGTAGAATTTTCTCAGACCTTGATTATTGGGGGTTTGACCTTAGTAGTTTTAGGAAGAGGTTATGACTTGACAAGAGCGACAAGATGCTTAAATTTTGAGGATAATCATTAATTTAAATAAAGAGATAAGAATTTAATATGATAGAATTGATGTTTTATTGATTATGATATAATTTATCATTAAAACTTGAGAAAATTTAGGAGATTATTATTATATTTATTTGATTGCAAGATATGAATTTAAACTTTATATTATGAATGTTGCATTTGAAGATTCTATAAGTATCGTATTGTTGAGTATTTTGTGGAAAAAGGAAATCAAGGAATAAAATCAATAATGGATTAGTGTCGAATTCAATTTTTGGGACGAGGATTTAGATTTTTGAATATACATCAATTGGATTTAAATTGAGGAGTAAGATGATTAATGGATTAGTGTTTAAATTCAAAACTTTCCGGATGACATTTCAAATTTTATAAATATACGTTGATTGGAATTAAATTAGAGGATTGAATGTTAAATTTTGAGTATTTAATTATTAACTTAAAATTTTGGAGGAAATTGTGATAAAAATAGAATTTGATTTTATTTCAAGGATTTTCAGGAATACGATAATTACAGAATTTTGAAAATTGTGAAATGACAATGTGGATTACTTCCTAATTTTGTGGTTGATGAATTTAATTTTGATGGGAAATAATAATGTGTATGAGTAAATACTACTATGAGGTTTTTAAATTTCGAGGACAAAATTCTTTTAAGGAGGGTAGACTTGTCACTACCACGTTCCAAAAACAAGGGTATTTTTGACTTTTTACACATATTTAATATTACGTGTATTTAAATTAAATAATTGCATGAGATGTGTATTTATAAAATTATATATACATTGTTCGTTAATGTTGAGCTGGTAGACTTGACCTAGACGTCCACTAGATGAACACCTGACCGAATTATAGGGTTGTGTATTAATTTGTATTAATTAGAATTTAATTATTTGGGATTGTGATTAATTACCGTAATTTTATTTAATTGTTGTGCCTTACCGTTGCTTCGATATTTGGAGCGCTACCCTAGCTTTTGCCTTACAACAATTTCACGACCTTGCTCTAGACGTGCCCGCATTCCATTCTGACCTTTTTGTAACTCATAATTATGCTCTCTTGTGCTTCATTTTAGCCGCATAATATTCGTCGCGGACGTTTATTTAATTTCTAAATAAATTTTAACTTTGTATCATTGTGCGTTCCAGTCGAAATTGGAGACAATCTTGACCCATTTTTCGTGCAACCCAAATTAGGATAATATTCTGTTCTGAGTCTTCTTCACTAATGATATTTGTGGCCCAACCTAATTTTGGCCCCATGTACTCCTAATTAATTTTAGAACACCGCTTGCATTGTTTCTAATTAAATTGGGGATACCAACTTTGACTAATCTCGTTTAATCCCAATTTAATCCAAGTGCCCTATTAATTAAGCCCATACAAAACACACAACGCCCCCTCACCCTACAAACTACTAAATACCAAATCGCCCACCAAATTTTCATTATTTTATGTGTCTGTGCAAATACCCAAATTTAAGGGGGCTAATTTTCAAATATTGCATTAGGTGTCACCACCCCATTGGTTCAAACCAAATGGAGAGCCCAAATATTTGACTAGTCAACAACCCTCATCCTTGCATGAATGAATTTTTCATGTCAAATCCTGACCACCCATTCAAAATGGGTGCATCAACACCATTCATTCACACACACCCTTTCCTATTTAATGTCACTTCGCACACTCTTCCCAACCATGACCTAATCCCCAAACCTAGGGAAGCCCCCATCTTCTCTCTCCTCCCTCCTCACAAGCCCCTCAACCGTAGGTAATTTTTTCCCAATTTTTTTCCTTTCTTCTTCTCTTCTTCTTCTTCCTTTCTTCTTCTTCGTCTCCTCTTTTTTTTTAAATTTAAAAGAGAGGGAATATCAAACCATCACCACTGTTCACTCTTCCAGCCCGGCGGCCCCCTACTCCGGCCGACCGTTCGAGCCGTCCCTCAACTCCGAGCCGACCTTCTTCTCGTCAACTCCTCCTTCATCTTCTCCGGTGCTGCTACTCCGGCACCGGCCACGAACCCCCGCCGAGGACCCCGTTCCACTCCCCTGGACTCGGCCATCCCCTCTCCGGCCTTTAACTCCGGCGTCGAGCTCCCCTCGACTCCACGGTCCGGCTACTTCTGCGGTCAGCAGTGCATCGACCCGTTCGAGCCGACCCCGGCGAGCCCCATTCTTCCCTGTATCCCTCCGGCCGGCGACCCGAATCTCCACCCCACACGACACTTCCCCCGGCCAACTTTTTGAGCTCGAGCACCTCGGCCATTGCTTCTTTCTCGACTCCATTCTCCGAGCAGCACCACCCCGAGTCCGGACTGCTGCACCGACCCTGCTCTACTGTCCACCACCACTGCAACCCCCTGTCACCTCCTTCTCGACCACCTCCGGCCAGGTCCCTCAGTCGAGCTCCCCGCCTGAAGTTCCACAGCGACTCTGGCCACCCTGCATCAGCCGATCCATCCACCACCACCACCATCATCAACTATCCCCACCAGGACCACCACCTCCTTGTCGTCGTCATCGTCTTCGTCGTCGTCGTAGACGCGCGCAGGTATGGTCCTGCCCCCTTGCGTACTCGTACGCGTGTACGTGTATGAGTGTACGTATATATGTATGTATTAGTATTTATGTATTCAAATATATATATATGTATGTATTAACATATAGTGTATTCCCTATTAGTATATATGTATTCAACATATATATTAGTATATACATATTTAATGATATATGTTAATATGTTGTATTAGTATATATGTAATAGTGTATAGGTATATATATATATATATATATATGTTGTATTGGTATATTTTTATATAGTATATGTGTAATAAAAATATATTTTGGTATATATATATATATATATATATATATATATATATATATATATATATATATATATATACATATATATATATATATATATATATATATATATATATATATATATATATACATATATATATATATATATATATATATGTATGTATTTTGGTATGTATATATATGTAGCATATATATATATATATATATATATATATATATATATATATATATATATATATATATATATATATATATATATATATATATATATATATATATATATATATATATATATACATATATATATATATATATATATATATATATATATATATACATATATATATATATATATATATATATATATATATGTATGTATTTTGGTATGTATATATATGTAGCATATATATATATATATATATATATATATATATATATATATATATATATATATATATATATATATATATATACATATATATATATATATATATATATATATATATATATATATATATATATATATATATATATATATATATATGTATGTATTTTGGTATGTATATATATGTAGCATATATATATATATATATATATATATATATATATATATATATATATATATATATATATATATATATATATATATATATATATATATATATATATATATATATACATATATATATATATATATATATACATATATATATATATATATATGTATATATATATATATATATATATATATATATATATATATATATATATGTACTTATATACGTATATAGTATATGTATTAAATATAGTATATGTATATTTTTACTGGAATCTGCATATAAATACATATTCAGTATATACATTCTTTTGTAAACACATAAATATTGGTTGTATATATATATGTGGCATGTATATTTTTAAACATATGTGTATATATATATAGTGTATAATTCTATTTAGTGTATGCACTTATACATATTTTGTATATAATTTGGTATAACCATATATATATATATTACATTTAATTATTGATAATATGTAATTGGTGAATGTTTTAGGTGACCCGAGTGTAATTACGGATACCCCGTCTTTACCTTGACCTGTAACCCTGTAAATGTTAGTTGACTGCCACATATACACTGACGTAGTGGCGAGCCCCGTATTATTTTGACCGTCTGTCTTGCACAGCAATCACAGACGCGACGCCCGTGCAACTTGACGCACTTGACCCTAGTTGACTAGTGCCATACCTGGCATAGCCCTGAGTTCGATGTATTTTTGATTGTGTGTTAGTGTAGCATCTGATGCAAATGTTGTATTATTTTATGATATGTCTATGGGACTGTTGGATCATCCAGGCGATACACTGGAACAGGACATGAGTATTACCAGCTAAGGACCCAAGGCGAGTACATTCTCTGATAATTTCTAATTATTTGATAATATCTATAAATTCAGTATCTAGAAATGTTACATCTGATTCTTGACACTGTGCTACACGGACTAGTATATAGATTGGATCTGCAATCATGAGATATTACAATGATTATCGTATTGACAGTGTACACGACATTGAGATTTAGACCTTGTACATGATATATTGGATATTGCTCGTATATCGTGACGTGTCGTGATTGGATCCACTGTACTAGTTGGGGGCGGGAGGGAAATTTTAGTAGATTATGTGATCATACCCAACTCTACATGCATCATAGCTCACCCTATATCTCACGTCGGGTGCGGCCTGACCATTACATGCCTCATAGCTGTTATATATGATTAGCCTGACCACTACTAGCATCATAGCTAACCAAATGGTTAGCCTGACCTTACATGAATCATAGCTAATCATATGTAACCAGCCTGATCTTGTCCCAAGCCGATCACATGATAGACTGGTATTTCAAACACTTAGAATAGTTACAGTTCTCTATTTTAGATCATATACTACATCACCGTATATGATATTGTACCTCATTCTCTTCGTTTCATATATGCACTGACTGTACCATATTTCCTATATTGCACTTCTCTTATATTGTATGTCTCTTTATTTTGCCATTGCATTTATTCATTGTCTTCTCTCAGTATATAGCATTATTTGTTTATTGTTTATAGTCCTTATCAATTAAATAAAAATGTTATTTGAGATGTACTTTGCTCCTTCCTGACTGGAAAATATCTTTCCAGACTATGCCTTAAAGGACTGGTGTCTGACATTTTTGGACCACATGGTGAGTAGTTGAGACTTGGACTTGGTAGTTCAGTTGAGATTCCAGGAGGTTTAGCCGAAAATCACTAGTTATCTAGGTAGTTCTTTTAGCAAATTATATTGGTACCGGATTTGTCTCCGGCATACTCTTTGAGACTTGGATTATATTATTGAGTTAGACTATTTCTATTTTAGACTCGTGTTGTATCTTACTTGTTTCTTCGAGATCTTATCATATTGTAGTTATGTGATTGAGTATGTTGTTCATGTTATATTGTGGTATCCGTGTCTCCTCATGGAGTCGGATGCTCGTGTGAGATTGTTTAGATAGCATCAAGACCTAGACAGCGTTCAACCGTCGATGTTGCGGCGTAGGCTGGATGTACCCACGTACTCGTGCCCCAATTCCGGGTGCGGGTTGTGACATGCGATAAATCAAAGGTACTCTGAAGGTAAAACCTCCTCAGTCTGGTATGAAGGGTCCGGTCCGTACTCCTGTGGATAATCCTGCCCGTCTATACCTGGAAAGGGACCAGGTCCTCAGAGGAACGTAACAAGATACATAGAAGTATGCCAATAAAGTACTAAAAAATAAATATCCAATGGGTCGCCTAACCATCTATGTGAATGCACTTTGAGAACAACTTTCCAACACGTGGGCTATCTGGCTAACATGGGATTGGCATGATTCTCTTGGAGATTCAGGGGCCTAAAAAGCATGTCCTTTTTTGAACGCCTGAGGCCGCCTGATAATAATAATATATATAGTGGTCATCATGACCGCGCATCTCCGGCGGAGTGTACGGGTTACACAAGAAAAGTACAAAGGAACCCAAACGCCTTACTTGTTGTCCTTCCCATCCCATGCTCTAAGCATGCCACATCCATGACACGATGATACCTCTAATAATTGCCAAGTCTTCTAGCATAAAATTTCTATCAGCAATTATCCCTATCCGTCGTACGTCCCATACGTACCAGTGGCCAGCCGAGTACGCAAGTCCGTGTCCTACATGAGACTCACACTGGTGTAACAACAGTGTCATGGCCAATGAAACATAAAAATAGCTCATGATAATGGGGCGGTCTCATAAAACTAGGTCAACATGCATATATATAATAAAAACAGAATACGACGCCATCGTCGTTGCACCCAAGTTATTCTTGGACGCGCAGTTTATATAGCAGTTAAAATATATAAAGTAAATGACAAAAATAAAATGCATGCACCATATGGAATATAATCACAGTACAATGGCAAGGTATACTTACTTGGCAAGCAATCTGTGTAGTGTAAGCGTCCAGACGTCAAATATACAGGATCAGAAACTAAGGCCTCCGAATAAATGTCTTTGGATGCTGAAATAAACATCACCAACGTTCCCGAAATCAGGAAGATAGCTAGAAAATACTACCCTTTCATCCAATTTGGCCATAGGGGCAAAACGGTAATTTTGGGTCAAGACGGAATCCACATGTGGCCCACTTTGTACCAAAATGCATGCCAAAGGTAAAGGTCTCTAAATGGGACAAATTATAGGTCAAACAAATTCTAAACGTCAATACGAACTCAATGGTATGTCTAATTTTGGATTTCGGTAAGCCGAACACAAATTTGCCCTTAAAGTCAACTGTGGGGTCCGCAAATAGGCGGCTTGGACAACTATCTCAGAATTGCATAAAATTTGGGTCACAGGACCAGCGTGATACCACGAATCCAATGGCATAAGTTTTGTCGCATTTCGACGAGCGTACACAAAATAGGGTGGTGTTTTACAAAAGTCACGATACAGGGACTTTTTACGGATACGGGTTGATTCCGACGCGCACACACGTCCGAATCAGTTTCCGCGAAAGCTCACACGTCAGGATATACCATACGCGCCTTTCGGTATAATTGGTATATGATAAGGCAGTCCCGTTTGGCGGGGTGCGCTCTGTATCACAATTTCTAATATTTTAAAAATAAGTTTTTTATGATTTTCCATCAGATTTTTAATATAGATTTAACGATCAAAATTATGCATACAATATGTCATTTTAATATTGGTTATATTGACTAGTTATTCGAAAAGTAAAATCATGATTTAGTTGAATAGATTGGAAGAAAATTGCCTTCCAATATGGGGCATTTAATTGAAAATTCTGTTTTGGTATGTCTGCAGTTTTGAACTTTTTCTCAGATTTGCAAGTTTCGTTTGGCATGGATATAATCCGATTTGATCCAAACTAATTAGCAAATATTTTAGAGGGCCATCTAGTCTACACATAAGAATTGATAGATCGAATTTATACTACACCGATAGAGAGGAATCATGATGTGAACAGGGGTACCTTGCTGTGCTCAACAGGGTTGATATTGGTTTCTTCGGTGATCGCTGGCGGATCCGCGGGTTTGTACGGTAGCTGCAGTCATCGGAGGTCAGCGCTGGCCTGCCGAAGTGCTCGGGTTGGGGTCGGCGCTGGGATTGTGGGAGTCGTCTGAGTCTAGGGTTAGGGTTTATGAACTGTAGGGACATATATATAGGCGGAGGGGGTGCGGATGTGAAGGGCCGCGGGGGTCTGCTACTGGGAGCGGGTAGGGGTTAGCAATCGGGTTAGGCTTAGGAGTTGGTCTTAGACTTAGGAGTTGGTCTTAGACTTAAGAGTTTAGTTAAAGGATTTGTTTATTTGTTTTAAGGTTTTTCTTTTTCTTTTTCTTTTTCTTTTATTTACTCTATTATTTAATACTATATGTATTTATATATATATGCATATATGGTATAAAAAATTTCCAGAAAAATATTAGTACATTCAAAAAAAAATCTATCATCCTTCTACCAGGTTTTCTAAAATAAAATAAAATAAAATAATAGTTTTTGTTCAAACATTCTAGATGAGTATTTACCTAGGTAATTAATTCAATTAAATTTTATTTTCTACTTAACTAAGAAATAATGTAATTAAATTCAATAATTAATTAAATATTTATAATATTTAAAATTAAAGGGTTTTATATTCTACCCAACTTATAAAAATTTTGTCCTCGAAATTAAAACTAAGCCACGATAGGAAATCTAGGATGGCGTATGGTAGAAATGAACAAAGTAAATTCATACCTTGATCTACGAACAGGTATGGAAAATGTTTGCGCATGTCGTCCTCGCGCTCCCAAGTGGATTCTCCTGATGCACAATGCTTCCATGCCACGCAGACCAAAGGAATAGACTGGTTCCTCAACACTTTCTCTCAACGATCAAGGATCCCCACAGGTTGCTCTTGGTATGACAAGCTCGGCCCAATGGTGATCTCAGGGTGGTCGAGAACATGACTGCTATCTACCACATATCGCCTAAGTTGTGACACGTGGAATACATCATGCACTCCCTCGAGTGAAGGTGGTAGTGCAAGTCGATACGCCACTTCTCCCACTCGCTCTAGCACGTCAAATGGTCCAATATACCTTGGGCTCAACTAGCCACGCCCGTACGAATCGAATAGTGCCTCTAGTAGGTGATATCCTCAAGAAGACATGATCGTCTTCTTTAAACTCCAAGGGACGACGATGAAGGTATGCCCACTGCTTCTGCCTGTCTTGCGCTGCTCGCAAGTGCCCTTGTATCTTCTTCATTGTCTCTACGGTGTTGACTACCAACTCTGGTCCCAGAATATGATGTTCTCCCACGTCACTCCAGAACACGGGAGACCTACATTTTCTTTCATATAATGCTTCAAACGGAGCTATCTAGATGCTCGCTTGATAGCTATTATTGTAAGAAAACTCCAAAAGATGTAGGTGGTCCTCCCATGATCCTCCAAAGTCCAACATACAAGCCCTCAACATATCCTCTAGTGTCGGAATAGTATATTCGGACTGCCCATCTGTCTGCGGGTGATAAGATGTACTGAACTTCAGACGAGTCACAAGACTCTCCTGCATGCTTCTCCAAAAGTGAGATATAAAACCCGAATCCCTGTTTGACACAATGCTGACCGGAATGGCAACCTCATGATCTACCTCATGTATAAGTCAACCAAAGCTTCTGTAGACTGGCCAACTCTAAAAGGCAAGAAATGTGCGGACTTGGTGAGTCGATCCACTATTGCCCATACAGCATCTCTCCCACTTGGACTCTTCGGGAAACCCGTGACGAAGTCTATAGTGATGTCCTCTCACTTTCACTCAGGAATCGAAAGTGGTTGCAGTAGCCCTGCTGTTCTCTGGTGTTCTACCTTCACCTGCTGATATACCAGACATTTGGCCACAAAGCGAGCTATCTCTCTTTTTATTCCATGCCACCAAAAGTGCTGTCGTAAGTCACGGTACATCTTGGTGACTCCAGGATGAATAAAATATATTGAACTATGGGCTTCTGCCATCAGCTCCTGTCGAATCTCTCCATTAGGAACATACAGATGATCAGCATATTGTAATATCCTATCACCATTAATGTGCAATCCTGTTTGCTCTTCGACCTCTATCCTTTCTTTCAATCTACTGAACCTGGCATCCGTAAGCCTGGCCCGGAAGAAAAAAATGGAAGCCCAGCCCGGACCCATGACCTTGTCGAGGGCGGGGCGGGCCGGGCCGAACTAGGCTGGGTCCGGGCCGGTTCAGGGTTGGGTCCTGGCTGGCCCGGATTATTAAATTTTTTTACAGACATAAATTTAAGAAGAAATTAATGAGAGATAAATTTTATTAATGACTCATACTAATATTACTAATACATAAGTATATCATAAATAAGATAATTTTTTAATATATATTATTTTTGTTACATAAGTCATATAACCTATATTTGTGTTTAAGCTTTTCAACCTTGCTTTAAAATTTATTTGTAATACTATGAATAAAGTTTGTAGAGATTGAAAGTTGAAACTCAAACATAAGTTACAATTAGGTTTAAATATACCTATGACCTATCTAACAATAATAAAATATATTAAAAATGATACATTTTTGGAAGAAAATACAAGATTACAATATATCCATACACATTTTTAGATGCCTATGTAGCTTCCTTATACTACATTTATGGTCATATTTGAGTTGTCTCCTACAATGCAAGCATTCAACAAGAACTCTATTCGAGTATCTTCTTTCTATATCGTGCTCATTGTAAACTCCGTAAAATAATGCCAACTTTTGTTTCGGTGTCGGTTGAGGTTACTGATCTTGCGGTTGCTATGGTGGTTGATCATTTTCTATGATATTAAATAATCTCTTCACACTAAATTGCTTGTAAATATTGTAAGAAAGGGACGCAAATTTGTTATGGTTAATTTTGATGGTTTATATCCTATTTATAAGAATTCTTGGGTGCAAAATTACCCCTAAGACGCCTAAAATATAGTTGTTATAAGGGTATTTTGATCATTTTTAGCAAAATTACCAAAATACCCCTAAAATGGATAGAAAATATCCACTAAAATTGGAGAATTTTGGTCAAAATACCCCCAATGTTCATGAAATTTTGGGTCCGATCGGGCCTGGACCGGGCTTTGATCGGGTCAGTGAACCGGGCCGGTCCTAACCGGCCTGGTTAGTAGACTAAAATTGGTTCAGACCGATTTTTGAACCAGGCCGGGTCGGGCTTTTGGGTCAAAAAAATTAACCCAGCCCAGACTCGTTAAACATATGGGCCGAGCCGGGCCGGTCCATTGATTGGGTCAGGCCTGGGCCTAGTTTCTAACTGCCCGACCCATTACACACCTTAAAATTTAAGTACAATATTGTAGTGATAGCATGATTATTAGTGATATAATGTTAAATTTAATCGATTATACCTATTCAAAACACATGATACAATGATTAGGTTAACATATTAGTCGTGGCAAAACTAAATAACCCGAGTCAAATAATCTCCACCATGCAAAACTAAATAACTCTCACATATTTTTATTTAGTTTTAATGTCTCGTATAATATTCAAAATTTGAGTTTGGGTTAATATTCAATATCTGAATTTGGGTCTCTATGTTGGATGGTCATCTAAAATCAATTGTTAGGACGAGACTCAAACTCTCTTCTGGACAATATGAAAACTTACACACAAATTTCTAATATTTTACGAGACCCTAAAACTAAATAACTCTATTTTGTAGTGTTTCTCCGTCAAATCATGTTTGAAGGAAAAAAATAGATATTACAAACTTGTTTACTAGTTTTTTTCTAGAGATTCAAGGGGTAACATCTCAAATGCATATTGCATCCAAAATTCTTTTAGAAACCAAGAGTACACTTAAGTTTTGGACTTTGAAACAATGTCAAGCATTAGGCAACAAAAATATGGCATTGCATCTTTTTATGGACTAAGCATTTCCAATAATAAATAATAGAGTACTCTTATTGTTGATATCTAGTAATCTCTACCATGCAAAACTAAATAATCCTCCAATCCTAATTGCTAATCCTGTTATTCATTTTTTTTTAAATTACTACTACCCCCAATTTCTTAAAAGTTAGGCATTTTTGGGGGGGTTAAATACAATTACAAATAACACATTGTGAGGGAATGAGGGGGGCTAGTAGTAATAAAAATAATTAGGAGGGTAACATGATTAACAATTAGGATTGTGGGGGGGGAGGGGGTAAATACAAGTAACTCTAAATAATATAAGACAAATATGATTTCTTCCAAATTATCCAAATGTGGGATAAATGTTGTACACAGTTTCTAAGAAAAGAGGGACATACTCTCTTTTTTGGGTTAAATATTAAAAACTTTAGCATCAAAAACAAATTTAGTTATAGATAAAATGTAAAATAGATAAAATTTTGAGTAGTATACTACTATGTAGCTAAAACTCCTCCTAGAAAGACATAATAGAGGTCTTATTGTTGATATCTACTATCAGAAACATGTGGGTCTAAAGCTAGTTTTCCAGGTATCCTTTACTTAATAATGTACAATACCACTTTTTATATTTATATTTTCTCCATATATTTCATTAAACTGTAACAATAAGGATATATTTGGTAGGAGAGAAAAGTGAGAGAAAGAAAAATGGAATAGAAAAAAGTGGAGGAAATGATTCATTTTCTCTTGTTTGGTATAGAAGAAAAAGGAAGAAAAATTAGAGGGATTACTTTTCCCTCATAACCTAGGAAATTCAATCTCTCCAAAAGTGGAAGGAAAATTGGAGTCTTATATTAATTAAAAATTATACCCCCATACTATTGTATTATTTAAAAATTATACATAGTCAAATGGTAAATAAGTATTTTTAGTCGAGGATAAAATTGTTAAAGTTTATATTTTATACTTTCTTTCATTCCATATCAATTGTAATCCCCCTTGAAATTCAACAAGGGTTATTACAGCAAAATTGGTATATTTTATTTTATTTTATTTAAAAAAGTATTAGTATTTTATTAGTGCTTTACAAAATAGTTAATTAATTTTAGAAACCCTTTTTTTATTGCAATCAATTTAGATGGACAACGTGACCTCAAATTCTGAAACGGATTTATATAACCCCTAGCCAAACACGACCTACTAAGTGCATGACTTCAGTGTTATATTTATTCGAGTCCCTATAGGCTCCAAAAATAATATTAAACATCACGCATAATTATTTAGTTAAAGCCGACCTTTCTTGAATAATTAAACCAAACCGAGACCGAACCCCAACTTGAACCCGTAAACCAATTGGTCTAGCCCATGAACAACACACCCATCCTCCATATTTTTACACACCAAATACTATTTTTTGACACCAAATCCCATATTTTACTCTCTTTTAATCTAAATTCAGCATTTACCTATTTTGGCATGTTCTAACGGACCATTTTACTTATATTGCACCTCATGTAAACCACGTAGGAGAGGGGGGACCAACCCGCAGCCCAAGGAGGCTTCCCATCGGTTATACAAGTTCTATAAATCTCTATCTCCTATTAACTATTGGATTTTTAGGTAAACCCATCTATCCATCTATTCATCCACACCCTTCATATATATATATATATATATATATATATATATATATATATATATATATATATACTAACCTAGGAAACCTAACCCAGCAACTAGCAGCCGACCCCCTCCCTCATCTCCACGTGTTCTTCTTCATCTTCTCCATCTTCTTCCCCACATCTCCATCTCTCATCCCACCACCGACAACAACACCACACCCGACAACAATACCACCACCGACTACAACACCACCACCGACCTCCTTCCCTAACCCGCAGCCCACAGCATCAACAGTCGTCCCTGGCAGCCATACACCCCTCTCTACCACCCCACATTTACTCTCCGTCGACTACGGGTCGACCTAAAGGTGGAGTAACTCCTTCATGAAGTCGAAAAGTAGTCAAACTTTAACCGAACCTCGTAGGCATCAAGACTTGGTAAGTTGATCAAACCCTCCATCTTTCATGTACTTATGTATATATTAGAGAACCAAGAACAATCCATGCATGATCAAGAACCCCCTCCCTTCTTGTATATAACCCATACAACCTACTAGTTGATCATGCAAGAACATTCATAGGTTTTGTTAAGTTGTAGCATGCAATATGAGTTATTGTATTTTAAAGAATTTAAATTCAGATTTTTAATATTAATTTTAGAAATTATGGGTGTTATTTCAGATTTTATATATATATATATATATATATATATATATATATATATATATATATATATATATATATATATATATATATAAGCATGTATATTAGGGTCTTAGACTATGGATAATTTATCACTAAGTTGTAAGGAACTTGTACGTGTATATTGCATGCATAAAATAATGAATATATATATATATATATATATATATATATAATTATATATTAAATTATATATATTATATACGTGTACGCGTGTTCTCCATGTTATAGTTGAACGTAATATGGGGTGTACGACAGCGTACGACGTACCGCACTAGTCATCTGTAGTGTCATTGGCACCAACAACGCGACGTGGTTGACGAGCACGTGATGACTCTATAATTTTATATAAGTAATAAATATTAGAATTAAGTATTTATTTATATATTAGTGACATGGCACGTCGGAGATGCAGCACCATCGGACGTGGACTTGGGACTCGTTACATCGCAGCAGCAGACAGAAGGGAAGTGTGCCTTGCCTTTTTCACAGTAGATTGTGCTCTAGTTATTTTATTCTTGTTATTTATTTTATTGCTTGTAATTGTTATGACCTAGGACCGCCACGATACTTAGCTTCCGGATTACATTCGGGTGCCGACTTTCGTACGTGGAGTTCGAGTATCGTTAGTTGCATTGTCAGTGCTTACCTACTCGTGTTACTCTTGCATGATTTACCATAGGATACTATACTCGACTTTCATGCACATGAACCACTCTTGAGATATTCGAGGATCCCGACTTCTGTTTTAGGACAAGGCTGGAGACTTGTACTAGTGCTATTATTTATACCATGACTTGATAGATAGAGATTGTCTTACGTTTCGTAACATGAGGAGTAAGATACATGGGGTTGGGGAAACTTATCGTACCGCTGGGCTACCAAACTCTACTAGTATTATAGTACTGCAGGTACCTTGACGGGGCTTGTACGTACCTACTACTATTATTACTACTACCACTAGTACCCCTAGTATATGTATAAAACCCGGTGGTTTAGTGGGCGAGTACGTTTTTACTTGCATACACATAGATGGATTATGTTAGATACCCTGAGCACACCTCTTTTCATTATTTCTTATCATTTACTGTACTTGGCTTGAGTTATTCTTGTACCTTGCTATGTCCCTTGAGGACTTGGATCCGAATTATGTCCCTAGGTATAGCTGAGGAGAGTTACCCCGAGGTTTACGGGATATGAGCTAACGTTGGAGCAGTACTTGCATCAGAGGATAAAGTTATGCTCGAGGAATTCTCTTGAGCACAGTTACTATTTTATTTACTTTTCATGTTCTTTAGATATTGAGACTTATTTTTGTGACCACTGGATAGATGTACTCAGTTTTATTTTTTTCTTTAGTTTTGATGACGGGTTGTTCCTCGTGACACTATATAGCTTTGGACTTGTGATGGACAGTTTCCCTTATTTATTTTCTTGATTGTTCTATCTCATTGTATTGTCATTACTGTCTGTGGATGAGATTAGTTTAGATTATATATTGTGACAGTAGTAGTAGACTTTATTTATCTATATTACAGCTTAAGTGCACTATAATGGGTCCATTAAATTGGGTTTGTCCATTGAAGTTGTGTTGCTGGCCATTGCCACGTGGCTAGTCCCTCAGTATTTTGGGACTTGGGCGTGACATCAATCAAAGGAAAGTGAATCTCTTCTCTTTTTCATCCTTCCTACTAAACACAAAAAAAGAAGATTATGTTTCCTTTCAATATGGAAGAAAAATATATCCTACTCTTTTTCGTTTCTTCCACTTGTCTATCCCTCCTACCAAATGAAGCCTAAAAGCTAATGTAGCATGCACTTTACTCTCTCAGAATTTATTTTCTATCATTTGTTCTATTTTCTTGCTTAACATGTCATTATTATCAAATCTATATATTTCTTAATTAGCCATGACTACCAGAAATGGGCCCCTAATTCAAGCACAAGTCCATTTTTGTTCACCCACCAAAATTAGGATGTATGTTCAACCTCCAATCTAGTATTACCATGTGTTAAAATAGAAGTAAAAAAAAAGTACTTTGAATGTTCACAAAACTACTTCCAAAGTGGTTTTAGGTTTCATGAAAATGTCATATGAAAACACATGATTGGAGGGTGAACATATACCCTAGTTTTGGTCGGTGAACAAAAATTAACTCATTCAAACACCACTAACATCACATGGTTCATCATAAAAGTATTATAACTAGGGCCGACCCTTATCCTAGCTTCGACAGAACCCAAAATTTAGAAGAGTACCCAAAAATTATATATATATATATATATATATATATATATATATATATATATATATATATATATATATATATATATATATATACCATCTTCCAACTATCGATATCGTATCAACTCTTATTCAAATTCGAAACCACAACATTCATACTCAAACTAAATTCTATCGAGCGATATCCTACTAAATCCAAATTTTCTTTGCGCACTATCCTTCGTTCGTGCTATCATTCCAATTAGGCTAACTTTGATCACATCCTCGAGTATTCAATATCAAACTTAAGTTTTAATCCATTTGATTTAATTCAAAATTGTACGTATGATTCACTAAGTTTACTCGACCAAGATATTTTCAATAATCCTAAATATAACGTATTTGGTTATCACTACATGAATGCAATGGTGGCGAGGCTTCTCGCCCGCTCACTAAGTTTCCTTTGAAATCGCACGTACGATTCAATTCAAAATCGCATGTACGATCTCGGTGTCCCGGTGGTCGTCCGAGGAATCTATGTTATTACCTCGTGCATAAGTTGTTCGTGACCATGCAAGTCTCTAGTCTTATAGATTCATGACATGTACTAGTTCAATATTAGATTCATGTTCATAATACATTGGTACATTGTATTCTTTATTAGCATGCAAGAGGTGATTTGCCTAGCGACTAGCATGTATCATCCATATTTTTATATGTGCAGGCTAAGCAAAGACAGGTTCATCGAAGTCACCCACCTTAGCAATATATATATATATATATATATATATATATATGAGGAATGATCCACATCCCCTCTTATTATGCATCACCAAGCATCCTCATATTTACAACCGTTGGATCTTGTTTAAGTCATTTAATCTTAACCATTGATTTGAATGGTTCACATCAATGGTTAAGATTATAGGACTTGAACAAGATCCAACGATTGATAATATGTGGATGCTTAAGGATGCAAAGACAGGTTCATCGTAGCCACCCACCTTAGCGATAAAAATATATATCTTCTCTTATTATGCATCCCCAAGCATCCCCATGTTTACAACCGTTGGATCTTTTTTAAGTCATCTAATATTAACCGTTGCTTTGAATGGTTTAAAGCAATGGTTAAGATTAGATGACTTGAACAAGATCCAACAGTTAGTAACATGGGGATACAAAAAATTGGAGATGTGGATCCCTCATATATATATATATATATATATATATATATATATATATATATATATATATATATATATATATATATATATATTATCCCCGCTCTATAGTATCCCCAAGTATCCCCCAAAATATTAGCCATCGGATGTATAACATTGTACGATACAAATTAATTTTGGGATCTTAATTCATCGGACATTCTCTTCCACCGT
This sequence comes from Iris macrosiphon, assembly GCA_036927795.1. Classification (NCBI taxonomy): domain Eukaryota; kingdom Viridiplantae; phylum Streptophyta; class Magnoliopsida; order Asparagales; family Iridaceae; genus Iris; species Iris macrosiphon. Next base: position 56,464,380 of record JAYESA010000018.1, read on the forward strand.
ACAAAATCCAAAAAAAGAAAATAAAACCAAATAAAATCATTTTCTTTCCCCTCCTTGTTCTCTCTCTCTCTCTCTCTCTCTCTCTTTCTCTCTCTCATATCCACTGGAGAGCAAAAAAAAAATTATTTCCTCTCCTCTCTCCCCTCTTTCTTCTCCCTTCTCTTCGACGACGACTCTCCCTTCTCATCCACGATGAATACAAGGAAAACTGGAGAATCCCCACTCGCTGAAAACCTAATCGGACTATTTCTCTTCTATGCTCTCCATTCTTCTTCTTCTTCTTCTCTTCTTCTTCTTCTTCTTCTTCTTCTTCTTCTTCTCTGTTTTTAGATTTAGGGATTTTTTTTATGAACTTTTTTCTTATAATTTCTTTACAAATAGTTTTAATAAGCAATACAATGCTATGTTCTTTAAAGAAAAATAGAAACTAAAAATTATTTGGGTTGACAACATGTAATCTAAAAAAAATGTTAAACATCATTGAAGTTTTCATGAAACTTTGACTTTGAGTTTCTTTTATAATATTCTTAACTTTGTATTGTATTGACTAGCATAATTTTTTGTTAAAATTCTTTTATCGTGCTTCAGAAAAGTATATGGAATTTTTTTGTTAAATATGCACAACCTGTGTTAAATTTGGTGAAATTTTTGTTTAGCAATTAAGTTCAACTATAAATCTCTGAGTGAATCCAAGTATGTGATATGGGAATGGCTCTACCTATAAGGAGAAAATGAACATTGGTATTTTTTATGTTTTACCTTTTCAAAAACATCATAGGACTTGTGAGCACGGCAACTTCCCTTGTGTCATGGGAATATTTTAGCACATGGGATTTTTTTTCGGATAGCGGCAAAAAGCAGAGTTAGGACGTAGTTTTAGGTCTACCTATGTTGCACGTTTATGGATACAATTCTATTTTAATCATTTTCCTCGGTATATTCAACAGAACTTATGGTGAATAAAATAACAAATGTGGGAAGTGTACAAAATTTGACCAACCAAGCTACGGACACTACAAAAGCAGTTGTATTTCAACAAAATAATGTTGTGGAAGACCCAGTTTTATTTGTTGGTAAAAATTTTAATTTCTTACAAGAGGCAAAAACTTGCTATCAAGAATATGCAACAAATAATAGTTTTAGCATACGAAAGAAAGCTATAGATCGATCAAGACGCGGTCTTTCTGATCCAACAAGTATTAGATATACATGTTGTTGTGAAGGAACATATAAGCCAAAAAAGTTGATAGAAGAAGGAAGTAAAATTAGACGGAGCAATTCAACAATAAAAAGTGGTTGTATAGCTAGGATGCGTGTCCAAAATATAAAATATTAAAACTTGTGGAAGGTCAACGTGTTTGAAGATGTACACAATCATACCTTGGTCAGCCCAACTAAACGGATTCATATGAGATCTAGAAGATATTTGCCTAAAATTACAAAAGCATTAACAAAAAGTTTTAGTCAAGAACGTATTTAGATTAATAAGATTCCTGCACTTTTTGGTGGATGCTCTAGTACTCAATTTAATGCTAAAGATCTTTATAATCATTTGAGGCGGGTTAGAGCATCCATCAATGACTGTGGGAATGTTGATTCTGTGAGAGTCTATTTTCGACAAATGGGATATGGGAACAAGGATTTTTATTATGCAATTGCTACAGATGAAAAGGGAAGAGAAGTTAACTTTTTCTGGGTTGATGGATGGTCACGCTTGGCCTATCAACAATTTGAAGATGTTGTTACATTTGACACAACATATAGAACAAACAAGTATTACATGCCATTTGGACCATTCACAGGTGTGAACCATCACCATCAATCAATTCTTTTTGGTTGTGCATTAATAGAAAATGAAACCGAAGACACTTTTATTTGGGTGTTTAAACATTGGCTTCAAGCAATGGAAGAAAAATATCATGTTTCTATTATCACATATCAAGATAGAGCTATAAGTAATGCAGTGGCGAAGGTATTTCCTAAGACTCATCATCGTTTTTGTCTTTGACACATCAAGAAGAAATTTAAAGAGAAGTTCAAGCATATTTATTTCAAATGTTCAGGGTTCAAGAAAGCAGTAAAATAGTGTATTCGTGAAATATGCACAATTAAGATTTAAAGATCAATGGACTGCTTTGGTGCATGAATATAAGCTAGAAGATGGTGATTGGATGAAATAATTATATGAGATTCGTCATAGTTGGATACCGGTATATTGTCGGAGTATCATCTTTGCCGGTATGAATACAATACAACGAAGTGAAAGTATTAACCCTTTCTTCTATACTTTTGTTACGGCAACGACAACCTTAAAAGAATTTGTTATAAAGTATGATCAAGCATTGGAGTCAATTTATGTCAATGAGCGAAAGGAGGACTATGTCTCAACTTACAAATAACGTATTTTGAAAAGTAAGGATGATTTCTTAGTTCATGGTGAACGTATCTACACAAGGAATATGTTTAGAAAATTTGAGGAAGAGTTGGGGGAAGCATGTTAGCTTAGAGTGGATGAAACTGAAAATAATGGTGAAGTTCGAACCTACATTGTTCGTTACAAGAATGACAACAAGGAAGAATATGTTGTGAAGATGAATTTCACTACAATGGAGGGTTCATGTGGATGTCAATTATTTGTATTTTTAGGGATACCCTGCAAACACATGTATAGAGTTTTTTATATACTCTATTTAAGTAAGATTCCTTCTTATTTCATATTAAAGAGGTGGACAAAAGATGCGAACAAGATTGAAATTATTTCTGAAGAAGGAATCATTATGAATGATCCTCATGTTAGAAAACGAGCAGCAAGATTATCTTATCTTTTGAAATCTGCAACATAATGTGCTTATATGGCTAGTGCATCAGATGAAGGGTTTCAATTATGTGCAGACACACTTTACGGGTTATTCGAGAAGTTACAAGTATTGGATGACTCACTACTTCAAAAGGAGCAAGGTCATGAGCCTATAATTGAGCCAATTACTGAACCTATAATGGAGGCTGTTGGGAACGAAAGCGCAAATACGGTTGCCCAAACTAAGAAGTTCTACGAGAGAACTGAGCAAAAGCACACAAACCAAAAATGCCATACACAAATTGCAGACACAGAGATTTTTACGCAAAAAATCTAAATGGGAAAAACTATGGGAGATCGGAGTCCAACCCTGAAAAGCCTCCACTAATGGAATAAGAAATACACCGACTCCTTACAAACTTCTAACTGATCCAAACGGATCACCATAACTCTTTGAAATAGAAAATAGATCACAAACAAATAAAGAATGAAGATGGCAAAAAAAATATCCGAAATCGATATCCTCTTCGAAATAGCCTTCAATATCTTCCTCTCTCCTTCCAATGTCGTAAAAGCACTATTGCCTCCTTTTGCAATAATTTTGAGATATGAGATATAGACACCTAATATATATAGCCTCAAACCCACAACTAGTATTCCTATTATATATAGGAATACCTAATCCTAATCCAAATTTATTGACATATTCCTATTATATGTAAGAATATCCAATCTAAATCTAAATCTATTGACATATTCCTATTATATATTGGAATATCCAATCCAAATATATTGAGGTATTCCTATTATATATAGGAATACTCAATCCAACTCTAGAGTATTTTCCACATAGGTTGGGAATTCTACCTACTCGAACAAATTTCTTTCTTCATAACTATGTAGAGGAGGTCATCATCCCGATGATCCGCCTGCAAAACTCAAACTTTTTCCTTGGAAAATTTTTTATCAACATATCTGTTCCATTGTCATCCGTATAAATATTCTCAAGCGTCGCTTGCTTCTTTTCAACCATATCCCGTATCCAATGATACCGGGTATCAATGTTCTTGGACCGACTATGGAATGTATGGTTCTTCATAAGGTGAATTATACTCTGGCTATCATAAAGGAAAGGGTACTGCTCTTGCTTTAGCCCTATTTTTTATAGCAACTTCTTCGTCCACAACAACTTCTTGCAAGCCTCTGTTGTCGCAATATACTCTGCCTCTGTCGTCAATAAGTAACACACTTCTATAATAGCAACTGCCAGGATACTGCTCCACCAGCAAACATCATCACATAGCCCGAAGTCGATCGCCTCGTCTCTACATCTCCAGCTATATCAGCATCGGTATACCCAACCAGCTTTATCTCGTCACCACCAAAATAAAGTCTCTAATCGGCAGTGCCCTGAAGGTATCGTAGAATCCACTTGATCGTACTCCAATATACCCTTCCAGGATTGGAAGTATACCTGCTAACCGTGCCAACTGCTTGAGCGATGTCTGGCCTTGTACACACCATAGCATACATGAGACTCCCCACAGATAAGGCATATAGAATCTACTCCATATCTTCCTTCTCGTCCTCGATAGATGGACATTGCTCCTCAGTGAACTTAAAGTGAGCTGCAAGAGGGTTACTCACTTTCTTTGATCCGTCCATCCCAAAACGCTGAAGTACCCGGTGAATGTACTTCTTTTCGGACAAGTGTAGCAGCTTGGACCCTCTCTCTCTCTCTCTCTCTCCTCTCTCTCTCTCTCTCTCTCTCTCTCGGATGATCTCCATCCCAAGAATAGTCTTTGTTGCACCTAAATCCTTCATAGAGAAGGTCGCACCCAGTTGGCGCTTCAACTCCGCTATCCTAGTGGCATTCTAACCCACTAGTAGCATATCATCAATATAGAGTAGTAAAATAATTAAATAATCCTCGACAAAGTACCTCACAAATACACAGTGGTCCGACATCTAACTATGCTCCCCTATAAACGACTCGAACTTCATGTACCACTGCCTCAAAGCCTTCTTTAGACCATACAAGCTCTTCCTCAACCAGCTGTTATGCCTCGCTCCGCGTCGGCATTATGTATCAGGTGAGTGGGTAGAACTTCGTTCTCTGATTCTTGCACGCCTTAATAATAATCTGAGTTTTTGCTTGCAATCTTTTCATAAGAGAATGATAGAACCTGCCTTGCATGTTAATGAACGAACTCACCTAGCTTGTCTTTGAAACAAACATGTTTGCTTAACTAAGAGACCCTGAAATGCTTGTCTAAGTATGTGTTTGCATGAACATGTTCACTATCGCCTATGCTCCGAGACAACCATATCGTATGCCTGAATGTGTTCAAAGATAAGGCGGCTTGCCCCCGCAACAAGAATATAGTCTGATAGTTCATCTCGTCTGCATCCTAAAGTTTATTTGACAGTGTTTTTATGCATTCGTATTGGTCGAACAATGGCTATTGGTGGAGAGCTGAACTGCATGTGTCACGGCTGCTACCATGATAGTGAAAAGCAACCATGAGTCACAGCTGCCATTAGCATCAGATAAAGAGTCATTGGTATGCTGGACCAACAGCTGCCGATCCTAAGATAATCGGGGACTGCCCTGCATATAGCTAGTTCATTATATTATCTTGGATAGATGGATTGCCCCTAAGATGTGCATGTGTGTCTAGCTATGCATTTATCCCTGGAGTCTCACGAAAGACGCTGCACACACCCTGAAACAAAACGAATGGCTCGTCTTGCTTGCTTGTTCAATATAAAACTCTGTTTTAAAAGATGTTTCCAAAAACAGTAATATGACTCCGTTCTTCTGTTTTAAAAGATCACTAGTAATATAATATTTTACAACATGATTACTTAGTGTTGGTTTTAGTAAATGCTTGCTTCTATTCAGTTATTTTATCTCATCAGTACTTATAAAAGTGCTGACCCACCAACAGTTTACTTGCTTGCAGGTACTGGATGTCCGAGGGAGCGATAGGCGTGCCCCAATCCCCAAGACCCAGAATCCTGGTTTTGATTGTGCCCCGAGTTGCTATCGTATAAGGGGCATAATGTATGGAACGATACCTTTGCTACGAGAAACCCAGTCCCTCGATTTGTCCCGAATACTCAGTTGGCTAAATGCATTGCATTGCAACAAAGTCCCTCCGCTGCTTACTCGATTGATGCGATGATAGCCAAACAAACTTAAATGATATGGCCTTGTGCGGGTGCAACCCCAGGCTCGCACGATATCACGTCCTGGTATTCAAATGTGTCACGACCCGCACCCGATGTAGGGGTACAAGTCAGAAACAACGCCCAGCCTACGTCGCAGAATCGGTGTTAGAACGCTGTCTGGGTAATCTATCTAACAATATAATAAACCACCAACAATGATAATATACTCAATCACAGAACTAAGATGGAAATGAGCACGAATCAGATAAAGAATAGAATAGTCACAATATAACTCATGAGTCTAAAATAATACATCAATGAGTCTGAAAGAATAACAAAATAAGCTAGAGACAAATCCAGTACAAAGAATACTAAGAAGCTACCAAACCCGGGTCAACTGTCTCAGTTGGGATAAGTCCCTCCTGAGCCAGGGTCTCAGACTCTAGACCCACAATATCCTGAGGTCCGTAATGGGTAGGGTACCACTCCTCAGTGTCATCTGAAAAAATATATCCAATCAGGAAAGAAGCAGAGTACATCTCTAGCAGCAGTTCTAATCAATGATAAAAACTATATAACAGTAAATAGATGTGAATATATAAGATGCACAATAGATACAAGAGATATATATATAATAAGGAAATACTGGAAATAATACAATAATGAGCAATATGTCAATGAGCAATAATAATAATGTCTAAGTGTGTGAGTACTAGCTTTAACATGTGATCAGCTTGGAAACTCGATACAAGAGATACAAGATTTATGGCCTGACTAATTATACGTGTGGTGTATGATTAACACTATTCAAGATACAAGATGGGTATGATCACATATCTACACTACATACTCTCCACCCCCGACTCGTATAATAGATCCAACCATGGTACGCTATGGCACAGGATTTCCCAAGAAGATAGCTAGTCTCCCCGAGAATCAGTGTCTGTACATGTACAAGATAATCAATGAAACAAGACTTGCACAAGATACACCAAATACCAAGGAATAACATCTCATGACGAGATCCAGATATATCAATCCGTTTAACCATCGTGTCAAGAAAACATGGATATCTACACTAGATACAATGAACATAGAAGATATCATAAATAAAAAACTATCAGAGAATGTACTCGCCTGAAGTCCAATAAATAGTCTCACAGATGTCTGACACGGTGCCTCGAAGACCTAGATATGGAATACAACATCAATACAAGGTTTCGAAAAGAGAATAAGTTAAACTAGTCAACTTCTAGGTCAATAAGTCAATTTTAAGTCAAAAGTCAACTATGGTCAACTATGGTCAACTATAGTCAACTATGGTCAACTATCTATTTCTAGGTTGCACAAGTCTAACACAAATATTGTGTCAAGATACTAAAGTCTAAGCTATAAAAACCACATCTTAAATGTTAGGATACCGTATCTCCAGATACATAAATTCCAAGGTAACACATCACTATATATATATATCAAACAATTATTTATAATAACATAGAATCACAATTACAATATTAATTAGGTAGCGTGGTTTTGAACTAACTTGGTATCATAATATTAAATCAAATCTTGGTACCCAAACTCAATACCTTGGGTATCCCCAATTACCTTGGTTCCTCAAGGTAATTCCCAATACCTTGTTATATTAACTACCCATATATATATAATACATATACTAAATATTATACATATAATGAAATTAGCAATTAAGAATACAGTACATCAATATTAATACCAATATATATATATATACATATATCTATCTATAAGTATATAATCATATATATATATATATATATATATATATATACACAATCTGCCAACTGTCGCTAAAAGCTGTGCTGAAAACCTGATATTCTGATACACAGCCCTTATTGTGACAGTTTTGACTGTCGCTGAAGCTGTTTTCGCTGCTGCTGCTAACTTTTCCACTGCTGCTGCTATTTTGGTGACGGTTTGCAGCCGTCACCGATCTACTGTCGCTTTGCTGCCTATGTTTCCCGCTACTGCTGTTATATTAATGACAGCGGTTGCTGTCATTAATGATGCTGCTACTGCTACAGCGACTGCTGCTGCTGATTTAAGTGACAGCGGCTGTCACCAATGCCTCCGTCGCCAAAGCACTAAAATATATATATAAACACACGTATATATATATATATATATATATATATATATATATATATATATATATATATATAAATACCAATAAAACTATACATACACCCTCCTTATTATTATGTACATAATTACTATATAGCAACAACACACACACACACATAAACATATTTATAATTATACATATATGTATATATATATAATCATATAGCATAGAGAAAGGATCGTGCGATGGATGAGAAGCTAAACGCTTATGCGGAATTTTATTGATATTAGAAGAAGATAGTAAAAGCACACTCTTACAAACACACTTTAACAAAAGTAAACCAAAATAGAGTAACAGAGAATTACAACATACATAAAAGAGAGGACTCTGCCTCTATTTATACTATAATCAGTCGGCAGTGGCGGACATGGTTCCTGGCAGGTGCAGGTGAACAGACCGGCAGATGCAGGTAAAATATTCCTTCTTATCAGCAACACTGAGTGCATGTCGCCATCATCACTTTATGTTTTATTCTAGTGCACCAAAAGTAGAAAGTAGGTCCCACCATTGTCGGATATCCATAAAGAGATTCTCTTTAGATAAAGTAATGTGAACAGTAGTTGCCATCTGTATTCTGGCAACAGTACTCCATTAGTGCATGCTTGCGTCATCACTTTCGTCATCTGACTGAGTAGTGACTCTCTTATGCATTCTTTTGAAGAAGGTTTCTGAGTCTTCTTCGTCATGTTCTGATTTAGTGGAACTAACAGACATGCTATCTGTCTCGAATATTGAATCAAACTGAGTTTGCATATATTTAAGATATTTCTTTTTTAATTCTTCCTCGGTAATTCGAGAATTTTGTCTTCTCAGAGACTCCTTCAATTTCTTCAAAGGACTGTCCTCCATTATTTCTTTTTTGAGCTTAGCCTTAATAAGGATCTCATTCTCCTTGATAGACTTTTGTACAATTTGTACTTTGTCTTTTTCATCCAATCTATTCCACCATTTTATCAGAAATTTTCTGACTAAAACAAGAAAATTGAGATGATTAAATTCACATTTAATTATCCATTTAAAAATATATGGAATTTCAAAATGGATAAAGAAATACATAGTGCTCCCCCCTCCAAAAGTTGATCAGCATTCTGACAGAGAGGATATGAGTGAGTCCAGGTTGCAAATAATTCTTGCAAGGATGGTGGAAGAATTTCCAGTGTAGCTCCAAATTGTAGCCACCATCGAATAAACCAAGTAGGGATGTCATGTTTAAGAATTTTAGGACAAATACGAATGAACCAATAGTGTTTTTGTTTGCTATTATCAAAGTAAAATACTTTGGTGAATGCCTCAATGTAATCCCAGTAAGAGTAAGGCATATTGATATTCTTGTCTTTATGAACTAGTAATTTAGTTCGATTCGGGTGCAGTCCCCATGATTGAGGAGTAATAATGTGACGTATAATTATTTTGATATAATTCACGTCACTTCTGATATCATTTGTCTTCTGGTAGAAGTATTCTATTTCAACAGATTTTGTTGTGAGCAGAATTCCTTCATAGACATTTCTGTCTTTTCCCTGTACTGGAAACATATTATTTTCCAGATATTTTTCTTTTAATTTCTAGGGATCATCCATCATCGGGATGTCAGATTTCTCCAATTGAAGTATTTCTTCTGTATGATTATTTTGAGTGAAAATTGTTTCAACCTCAACTGCTTGCTTATAAGAAGAAACATTGATTTCTTTGAAGTCTTGAACTTCTTTATTAGAAGATTTTCCTTTTCCAAGAACAATTTTCTTGGATGTCTGATACTTCGATTCATTGAAACTCGAAGTCATGGGTCTAGGAACCCATGGTTGCTTCCCTTTATTTCTTTTGCTCATTGTTCTGCAAAAGTTTACGAGTCAAGAAATCAGGAAGTGAATTGTCAGTTCCTTTAATATATTCAGTATCAAAATCAAATATAGCTATTTCAGCTTGCCATCGAGCAAATATCTGTTTAGATGCTAAGTTTTTGACATCTTTTTCTAAAATAGTTTTGGCAGAGCTACAATCAATCCTTAATAAGAATTTTTTATTAAGTAAATTATCTTGAAATTTGTGAATACATTGAATAATAGAAAGAATTTCTTTCTTAATAGTTGAGTATTTAATTTGAGTATCATTCCATTTTCCTGAATGATATCTCACCAATACTTCTTTATTAGTGTTTGGGTTTAATTGTTTAAGTATTTTCCCATAACTAATATTACTAGCATCAGTTTCAACTATTTTAAACCATTCAGCATTGGCTAAATGTAAGCAAGGTAAATTTTTAACCTTTTATTTTATTAATTTGACTGCTTCCGTATGATTATTAGTCCAAGGAGCAGAATTTTTCTTTAATCTTTGATACAAAAAATTTGTATCAGCAGCGATATTATTGTAAAATTCAGAAACATAATTTAATGCTCCAAAAAATCGCTGTAACTGCTTATTATCAGTTATTTTATCAGGGAATTTAGAAGCAAATTTAATACTTCTATCGATTGGAATTATTGTGTTATTTATAATATTATGTCCCAAAAATCTTATTTCTTGTTGTAAAAGTTTTATTTTTGGGGCCAAAATTACTAAGCTATTTTTTATAACTAAGTGTTTAAACACATTAAGGTGTTTAAAATATTCTTCTATTGTATTAGAGAAGATTAATATATCATCAATATATGATGATATAAAACTATAATGTTGAATGAATATTTCATTCATTATATTCTGAAATTCTGAAGGTGCATTCTTCAGACCAAATGGCATAAAATTCCATTCGTAATGGCCAAAAGGAACAATAAATGCAGTCTTTTACCGATCCTTTTTATTTATTTGTATCTGCCAATATCCTAATTTTAGATCAAATTTAGAAAAAATTCTTGCTTTAGCTACTCTATTGAGCAGATCCCTTTTATTAGGGATTGGATATCAAATCCATTTCAAAACCTTATTCAAAGGTTTGTAATTAATAACAAGTATAGGTACACCTCTTTCTCTTTCAGCATTATTATTAACATAAAATGTTGTGCAACTCCATGGGGAGTAAAACTTGCGAATTAATTTCTTATCCAATAAATCTTGGATTTCTTTTTTACACAATTCAAGATATTTTTGATTCATTTGACAAGGTCTTACCTTGGTCGGAATATCCTTTTCATTAAAGGATTCTTCATAAGGAAGAGAAACAATATATTGTTTCCTATCCCAAAAGGTATTTGGGATATTACTACAAGTGTGTAGTTTAAAGTCTTCTTCAATTTATTGAATTTTTTTCTGGATTTCCAATCGTTTTAATTGCTGGGTTATATTAACCTGAGCAAGTTCTCCTTTTAAGAAATTAATTTAATTTTCTTTCAAATTAAGAATTTTGATAATTGGGTTTGTTATAAATTTAAAAGTTATTATTTTGTCTTTATAACAGGTAGTAATTCCTTCTTTAGTTATCTCATGTATAGGCATGAGTTTTTCTAGGAAAGGAGTTCCCAGAATAACATGCTGAGATATTTCCTTTACAACTATTAGATGTATAGGAATTCAAACATCATCCTTACAAATATTTACATCGATAATTTTGTAAGGGGTAGTTAGTGCTTTATTATTTGCAGCACTAAGTGTCTGAGTAGTTCGTTCGCAGTATTTGATTAGAACAACTCCTTCCTTGACACAATTAAGGTCTGCACCACTATCAACAAGTGCAATTAAATTAGTTATGTAATACTCATTATTAATGAGCAAATTTATTTTAATATACCATTTATGGGTAATAAATAAATCCATTTTTTGTAGAAAATTACTTTTTCCTTCTTCTGTGTCTATCTATCCAGATTGAACAGACTGATTCTCCCCCTCTTGTTCTTGTGAGCAAGAAGAACAAACAGAAGAATCACCAGCATGCATTAACCTGGTAGTTTTTCTAGATAAATTATCTAGTTCTAGTTTATCTAGTCTTTTCTGGATGTGCTGATCTTGAGATTTTAAATTTTTAATCTCAATTTTCAAAGTTTTTATTTCAGACTGAAGTTCCTGTATAGTAACAGATTTAACTTGTTTTCTTCTATAGCGAGATATTACCTCGGCCATATTGTAGGCTTCAGGAGGAGTTATCTGAATAGGAACATTATCCTTATTCAATTCTTCTCCAATTGCTTCTATAATTTTATTTTTTATTTTAGTACTGATATTATCAGTCAATAGGGCTTCAATTATATTCTTTTTCTCATTGAGAGTCAAGGTATTTATAGATAGCCCATTCATTTCTACTATAGACTTATAGTAGTTTATATCTTTATTTATAACACATTCGTTACATTGGCAATTCTTATTACATTCATTATCTGATGGACTATTGGTTTCATCATTAGATTCATCATTGGATGAACTTTCTTCATATTCAGAATTAATCATTAATTTGTAAAGAGTTTTTCTTAATCCTTCATCTTCGATTTCTTCTAACTTCTTTTTTGTATAACATTTCTTTACATAGTGGCCTAATTTACCACATTTGTAACATTTAATTATATTTTTCTTAGAAGATTTCTTCTTTTTACTGTCCTTATTAACAGTAGTATTTTGCTTTTTTGATGGATATTTTTTCTTTTATAAGGTCTCTTATAGTCCTTATAATCTTTTACTTTCTTCTTCCCCTTTGTAGGAAGAGGTTTGAAAGTATCCATTGCAAACTGGTCACAAAATTCTCCTAGTTGTCTTTTCTCATAAATTCTTTGAGATTTTAATTGATGTCATAATTTTAAGTCATTACATAAGGCTAGACCTTCTTCAATACACTTATTAATCAAATTTCCATAAGTGTAATTAGAATAAGGTATGACACCATTATTTTGGTTTCTTAAACCTTGCCTTATTCTTTCTACAAAGAGATTAGGAAGTCCATCAATAAATTTTGACTTCCAGTGAGCATTATTAGCATCACCAAGTAATATTATTCTACTCAAGAAGGTATCTTTATACCATCTAAAGTGAGTAAGTGTTGGACATCTAAGATTTTGAAGAAGAGTTCTTACTCTTTCTCCATGATCAGATATACCTCCTGTGAAGTATTCCAGGATGGTAATAATAAGAGTATAAACCGCATCAGGTTTAGTTATCTGAGTACTATTCTCAGAACTAATCTCGGTTTTTACAGCACTTAGAATTTCTTGTCTTTGTGAGTCGGTTAAACAATTATTCCACCAACCCCTTAAAGTGCCACAAGTTATAAACTGTTCAATTTCCTTATCATTATTTTCAACGGTTTTAGCCACATTGGAATACATCATCATTCGATGTAATTGATCATGAATTTGTTTATCCGTTAGACCATCTATGTTCCATTCATAGATCTCTCCCCCACTATAATGATTTTGTATGATAGTGTCATTAATTACTATATAGCAACAACACACACACACACACACATAAACATATTTATAATTATACATATATGTATATATATATAATCATATAGCAACTATATATAATATAATTATCCAATTATATATATATATATATATATATATATATATATATATATATATATATATATATATATATATGCTACAATATGTATATACTACACAATATCACATAAAATCAACATAGTATCATATATATATGTATTGTTACAACCATATAGAATATATGTACCTAACAAACACATATAATAATAATAATAACATACATATATATATTGTAACAACATATATACATATTTACACATAATATATATACTATAACATATATATTTATACATGTAGAAGAATGGCTACATAATATATATACTCTTAGTACATACATAATACGTAGATCTAAGATACAAGAAGCACAATTATATATACACTATAATATATATATAATATCTATATTTATATATATATATATATATGCACAAATACAATATTCATGAATTAAGAGCACAAGAATTAGATCTACATATAATTACACAATATATGGAGAGTATCACACCGTATCCCACTAGATCTAGGATACGCATGTGACACGAGTCCACCACACATCTAATTGTACCCCGAAGGACACAAATAAGTCACATATATTATTTATGAACAATACGAAGAGTCAAATATAGATTTACGTGTCCGTATCAAAATATAACATGTACAAAGTCCCGTGTATGAGGGAAAAATCCGTAAAACAACACGTATCACCAAAATATTGGGATACGACCTACACATACCCATTTATGGATATGACACTAGCCCCAAACACACAAGCACATGCCAAATTGATCTATATGATCAATTAACACACACAATAATTGTCAATCTCGGAATTCCTCCAAAATTGACACAAAAAGTACCATAACTTTCTCAATAGGCCTCCTATGAACACAAAACCAAATCCTATGGGTAGCCTATGCATATGGGTTAATTTTCCATTGTTAAATCTCAGATTTATAACCTAAATTAAGGGGGAAAACTGGATTGTACCTATTGGAAGATAAATTCCCAATGAAACCTCCAATTGAGATAAAATTGCCTCCAACTTGTAGATCCTTACTCCTCTTTGTAGATCATTGCTTTCTCCTTCTAGATCCTTGATTCTCAAGTCTCTAATAGTAATTTGGGAAGGAATTAGAATGAAATTTGGTAGAAAAATGAAATGGAAATGAAGGAATTTGGTAGAGGGAAATTCTAGATCTAGTTTTGGAATAAAAAGAGGAGAGAGAATCCTCCCCCTTTATAAATAGGCCGGCCCCTATTTTCCCTCCCTCAAGCTACTATAATGTCCATTATACCCCTTGGGGCCTCTCATGAAGAAATAATTAAGGAAGGAAGCTTCTAGTCTAATGATTTAATTAATTTAATCAATCTCCTTAGCAATGGGCTTTCTAAATGGGCTAAGTTCTAACCAATTAATTCATGTTGGTCCATGGGTCTAAACTAACTAGTTAGGTCTACTAACATAAGTCCAAAATAAATAATTAACATCTAACAAAAATTAAATAATATAATAAATAATTATTTATCATGCACAATATTTAATTAAATAGGAAATTACTAAAATACCCTTTCCTAGAAAATGTGGTAGTGACAAGTCTACCCTCCTTAAAATAATTTTGTCCTCGAAATTCAAAAATGAAAATTACCCACAGAAAATAACAGAACATAACTAAAGAATCATAACTAACTATGACAGAACATAACAATGTACAGAACATAACTAGGAAATAACATACCTCAAGGCACAAACAAATATGGATAACGCTCTCGCATTTCATCCTCTCTCTCCCAGGTAGACTCCCCCGGAGAGTGATGCCTCCGTACGACGCGCACCAAAGGAATAGTCTGGTTCCTCAGCACCTTCTTTCTTCGATCCAGAATCTCAACTAGCTGCTCTGGATAGCTAAGATTAGGGCCCACCTCTATTTCAGTAATCCAATACATGACTAGGATCTGCCACGTATCGTCTCAACTGCGACACATGAAACACATTATGCACTCCCTCCAATGCAGGTGGCAAGTCTAGTCTATAAGTAACTGTACCGATCATCTCTAAAATAGTGAAAGGTCTGATGAATCGCGAACTAAGCTTTCCGCCTCCACCAAAACGAATCGTGCCTCGTATCGGAGAAATCTCCAGAAACACCAAACCACCCACCTAGAACAAAATACCACCTTAAGAACTTTTCTATAATAAACAACCAAGAACAAGCACAAAACAAAAATCTAAACTATACCTCAAACTCCAAAGGTCTCTGGTGGCTATCGGCCCAATGCCGTTGTCTGTCCTGCACCACTCTAAATCTGTCTCTGATCAACTGAACCTTCTCTGCTGCATCCACAACCATCTCTGGCCCAAGCAAAACTCTCTCCAACATCGTCCCAAGACAAAGGAGTACGACACCTCCGACCGTACAGAGCTTCAAAAGGTGACATCTCTGTACTAGCCTGGTAACTGTTGTTGTAAGCAAACTCTACCAAATAGAGATGGTTCTCCCAAGAACCCCCAAAATCTAGTACACAAGTGCGCAACTTATCCTCGAGAGTCTGAATAGTCCTCTCTGACTGCCCATCTGTCTGGGGATGATATGTAGTACTGAACTTGAGCTGAGTGCCCAAACTCTCCTACAAACTTCTCTAGAAATGAGAAGTGAAACGACTATCCCGATCCGAGACTATGCTGATGGAAACTCCATGTATCCTAACAATCTGCCTTACATACATCATTGCCAGCTTCTCCGTAGACAAACCCACCTTGAAAAGCAAAAAGTGGGCCGACTTGGTCAACCTATCAACGATGACCCAAATCGTGTATTTTTCTCCTAGAGATCGTGGAAGTCCGCACACAAAATCCATAGTAATGTGCTCCCACTTCCACTCTGGAATGGGTAATGGCTGAAGTAAACCTCCTAGCCTCTGTCTCTCGGCTTTCACCTACTGGCACACTAAGCATATGGATACAAACTGTGCCACTTCTCTCTTCATGCTATACCACCACACACTCTCTTGCATATCCCGATACATCTTGTTGGCACCTGGATGAATGGAATACTGAGAGCGATGCGCTTCCTACAATACCTCCTCATGTAACTCTCTACTAGGCACACACAATCTATCTTTATGCCTCAAAGATCCATCCTCTGCAATAATGAAATCATCCTCCAATCCTGCTCTTACCTGAGCTCGGATACTCCTCAGAGATACATCCTCATACTGTGCTGCCTTGATCATGTCCATCAAATCTGAATGTATCTGCAATCCCCACATCTGCATAGCACAACCAGGAACAATCACCTCAATGCCCAAGCTCTCCAAGTCCTCCAATAAATATCGATCATGCGTCAAGAATATAGCTACCGGATACCTGCTCAAAGTATCGGCAACTACATTAGCTTTTCCAGGATGATATTGCAAAGATATATGAAAATCCTTCATCAGTTCCAACCACCGATGCTGCCTCATGTTCAACTCCTTCTGTGTGAAAACGTACTTCAAGCTTTTATGGTATGTGAAGATCTTCACACGCTCTCCGTACAAATAATATTTCTACAACTTCAGAGCGAAGATGACTGCTGCCAACTCCAAATCATGGGTAGGATAGTTCTTTTCATGAGGACGTAATTGCCTGGATATATAGGCAATCACTTTCCCATTCTACTGAAGAACACAACCCAACCCTTTTCCCGATGCATCACTATAAATAGTGAAACCTCCAGACCCTGATGGCAACGTCAAAATAGGAGCAGACGTCAACCTCTTCTTCAACTCCTCAAAAGCAACCTGGCAATCCTCCGTCCAAACAAACTCCATATCCTTCCTTGTGAGTCTGATCATCGGCTCGGCAATCCTCGAAAAATCTTGCACAAACTTCCTGAGTAGACTGCCAATCCCAAGAAACTCCTGATCTCTGCTACCGAACTCGGGGTCTTCTAAGATTCTACTGCTGCGATCTTCTTCGGATCCACAGAAATACCATCACCAGTCACAATATGCCCCAAGAACTTTACCTTGTCCAAGAAAAACTCATATTTGGACAACTTCCCATACAACTTCTTCTTCCTCAGCACATCCAACAAAATTCTCAAATGCTCCTCATGCTCCTCCGGTGTCTTCGAGTATATGAGTATATCGTCGATGAACACCACCACGAACTTGTCAAGGTACTGGTGGAACACCTTGTTCATCAAGTTCATAAATACCGCCGGTTCATTAGTCAAACCAAACGGCATCACCATAAACTCGTACTGACCATACCGAGTTCTAAAAGTAGTCTTCGGTATGTCTTCCGACTTTACCTGATGGTAGCCTAATCTCAAATCTATCTTAGAAAACACCTTCGCACCACTCAACTGATCAAACAGATCATCAATCTGTGGCAACGGGTACTTATTCTTGATAGTAAGATTATTCAAAGCCCTGTAATCAATGCACATGTGCACCGATCTATCCTTCTTCGATACAAATAATACCGGGGCTCCCTACGATGAAGAACTCGATCTGATAAACCTTTTATCCTGCAATTCGTCTACCTGCTTCTTCAGCTCGACCAGCTCATTGTTGTTTACTCTATAGACATGCTGCAAAATTAGTTCTGCACCTGACACCAAGTCTATAGAGAATTCAATATCTCAATCTGTCGGCAAACCTGGCAATTCTTCAGGAAACACATCCAAGAACTCTGCTATCAACGGATATAGCAACTCCTTGTCTTCCACCATAGCTCCACAAATAATGCCTTCTCCCTACTCTGCAGCTCCTCTAGCAAACTCGAACTCTGGCTCTCCTGACGGACTAAACAAAACTCTACCTCCTCTACAATCTATCCTAGCACGGTACCTACTCAACCAATCCATCCTGAGTACAATATCGTAGCTCGAAAGTGGTATTACAAGTAGACACGCACTCAACTCTCGGCCTCCCAAAGTAACTCTCCGATCCTTGCAAATATCATTAACTAGGATAATGCCTTCCCCGGTCATGATCTTGCAAGTCCTAAGCAAAGACTCAGCTACCAAACCATGCTTCAGAGCAAAAGAAACAGATATAAAACTATGGGAAGCACCACTATCAAACAAAACTAAAGCTGGAATGGAATCAAGAAGAATAGAACCTGCGATGATATCTCCGGTGGGTTCATCCTCCTCAACGGACATAGCAAACGCTCGTCCCTGACGTGCACCTCCCTGCTGCTGATGCTGGACATAACGCTGCTGCTGTGTCAGAAGCGGTCCCCTCGGCTGTGTTGCAGGTGGCCTCGTCTGTCCCCTCGGAGCTGAAGCTGCTCCCTGAACTGCACGACGAGGACACTCTCTCAATTGATGTCCTTCAGTACCATAATACAAACAAACTCCTAACCTCCTCCTGCAAACTTCCCAGATGTGGTCAGGCTTCTTGCAGTAGTGGCATGGAGCTTGCTGTAACTGTCTTTGCTGCTGTGGTGCCTGGTGAAAAGGTGTCTTAGTTGGAGTCTGGTTCTGCTGTGGCTGCTGGAAAGGTCTGGACTGAAAATAAGAATGTTTTGCAGATACTGCACTGCTGTTGGCCCCCAGAAAAGAATCACGGTCTCTCTTGGGCTTCAAACCCAACTCCCGCTCAACCTTGCGTGCCTCCGTAAGTATCTCTGAGTATGTCTCATAAAAAGATAGAATGAGGATCTTCACTTCCCAGTTTAGACCCTCACAAAAATGAATAGCTCAAACCTCCGGCTCTCTCACCAGATACTCTGTAAATTGGCTCAACCTGCCAAACTCTGCAGCGTACTCCTCCACAGACATGCTTTTCTGAATGAGACTCTCAAACTGCCTTCCCAAGTCTAGCCTGTCTGCCCGGGCGAAGAACTTCTTCTTGAAGATATCCTTGAATACCTCCCAAGATTGTCCTGCGTCAACCAGAACCGGCTCATTCCTGAACCAAGTATGAGCGACGTCGAACAATTGAAGTCCTACCGCCTCAACCTTCAGATCCTTAGAAAGATGGGACACCCTCATAAGACGCTCAATGTCCTCGAGCCAATTATCAGCATAGACGATGCCCTCTGTCCCCTTGAAGATCTTAGGCTCCAGCTTCTTGAAGTCCTAAATATTGCCTGGCCGAAGCTAAGCAACCTGAGGAACATCCTGCTACTGGACCGGAACTCCTCTCTCGACTACGGCACGAGCAAGCTGATGAGCACTCTCTATACCATGTCGTAGAACGTCGGTCTGCCTCTGATGTGCTTCTGACTGAGCCCTCTATGCCTCGAGCATCTCATGAAATAGTATAAATATCTGTGTCGCCTCTGCTGGCACTGGAGGTGGAGGTGGAAGCCCCTCAGATACAGGTGGCATAGTCCTCTGAGTAGGTGATGGACCTCCGAAAGCAGCTGACAATCCAATCATCGGAGAAGTGACTGGTGCAGGCCCTCGGGATGTCGCAGACCTCTCAGAAGCTGCTCTCCCCTGCTGCGATCTAGTCTTAGGCAGCATCCTGAGACAAAGCGAAAGAAAGAATCAATATGGCACAAGATGTAAGACATTCAAGGAAAGGACAGATTAAGAGATCAAGTATCAATATCAAAGGAGAATAGTTGAATCAAAAGAATTTTCCTAGGTGTGATTGAGTATTTCAGCCTATATCCTATATCCTATCGCAGGCTCACAATAGTACAACTAAATCGTCGCACTACCACGACATCGCATAACTTGTGAAGCTAGACCTGCATGGGCCACCACTAAAAATATGTCACGACCTGCACCCGATATAGGGTTACAAGTCGAAAACAACATCCAGCCTACGCTGTAGAATCGACGGTAGAACGATGTCTGGATAATCTATCTAACAATATAATAAACTACCAATAATGATAATATACTCAATCACAGAACTAAGATGGAAATGAGCACGAATCAGATAAAGAATAGAATAGTCACAATTCAACTCATGAGTCTAAAATAATACATCAATGAGTCTGAAAGAATAGCCAAATAAGCTGGAGACAAATCTAGTACAAAGAATACTAAGAAGCTACCAAACCTGGGTCAACTGTCTCAGTTGGGATAAGTCCCTCCTGAGCCAGGGTCTCAGACTCTAGACCCACAACATCCTGAGGTCCATAATGGGTAGGGTACCACTCCTTAGTGTCATCTGAAAAAATATATCCAGTCAGGAAAGGAGCAGAGTATATCTCTAATAGCAGTTCTAATCAATGATAAAAACTACGTAACGGTAAATAGATACGAATATACAAGATGAACAATATATACAAGGGATATATATACAATAAGGAAATACTGAAAATAATACAATAATGAGCAATATGTCAATGAGCAAGAATACTAATGTCTAAGTGTGTGAGTACTAGCTTTAACATATGATTGGCTTGGGAACTTGATACAAGAGATACAAGATTTATGGCCTGACTAATCATATGTGTGGTGTATGATTAACACTATTCAAGATACAAGATGGGTATGATCATATATCTATACTACATACTCCCCACCCCGACTAGTATAATAGATCCAACCATGGTACGCTATGGCACATGATTCCCCAAGAAGATAGCTAGTCTTTCCGAGAATCAGTGTATGTACATGTACAAGATAATCAATAAAACAAGACTTGCATAAGATACACAAAATACCAAGGAATAACATCACATGACGAGATCCGGATATACCAATCCGTGTAACCATCATGTCAAGAAAATATGGATATCTATACCAGATACAATGAACAAAGAGGATATCATAAATAAGAAACTATCAGAGAATGTACTCGCCTGAAGTCCAATGAATAGTCTCACAGATGTCTTACACGGTGCCTCAAAGACCGAGATATGGAATACAACATCAATACAAAGTTTCAGAAAGAGAATAAGTTAAACTAGTCAACTTCTAGGTCAATAAGTCAATTCTAAGTCGAAAGTCAACTATGGTCAACTATAGTCAACTATGGTCAACTATCTATTTCTAGGTTGCACAAGTCTAACACAAATATTGTGTCAAGATACTAAAGTCTAAGCTATAAAAACCATATCTTAAATGTTAGGATACCGTATCTCCGGATACGTAAATTCTAAGATAACACATCACTATATATATATCAAACAATTATTTATAATAATATAGAATCACAATTACAACATTAATTTGGTACCGTGGTTTTGAACCAACTTGGTATCACAATATTAAATCAAATATTGGTACCCAAACTCAATACCTTGGGTATCCCCAATTACCTTGGTTCCTCAAGGTAATTCCCAATACCTTGTTATATTAACTACCCGTATATATATAATACATATACTAAATATTATACATATAATGAAATTAGCAATTAAGAATACATTACATCAATATTAATACCAATATATATATACATATATCTATCTATAAGTATATAATCATATATATATATATATAATCTGCCAACTGTCGCTAAAAGCTATGCTGAAAACCTGATATTCTGATACGCTGCCCTTATTGTGACGGTTCTGACTGTCGATGAAGCTGTTGTCGCTGCTGCTGCTGACTTTTCCACTGTTGTTGTTGTTTTGGTGACGGTTTACAGCCGTCACCGATCCGTTGTCGCTGCTGCTGCCTATGTTTCCCGCTGCTGCTGCTATATTAATGACAGCGGCTGCTGTGATTAATGATGCTGTTGTCACGCCCCGATCTCCCGTAGGTCAAACGGCCGTCACCGCTGGGTACGAATCACCGCGCCAGCGCTCTCGCGAGACGATCGCTTCGAACCATCCGGGAGTAATGCCGCACGAGCGTGAACCGCGCCCGTGCAAGGCCATGGTTCATTGGCTGGCGGTAAGAGATCTAAGCCACAGAGTTGCACAGATTGTCCGAGTGCAGCAGGATGTATAAACGCATAAGCGAATGGTAACAAGTTTACTGAGTCGACAATAGCGGAAGAAAGATTGAGTACACAAGTTGAAGTAAAACAAGCTCTCTTTATTCATATTAAAACAAGTATTACAGGCGGCGCATAGCCGAGATTACAAGTCGCTCAAGCTCTCTCTGAAACATAAAAGCGTGCCAAGTGGCTACAATTATGGATGATATACAGGAAATATCCAAGCGATGTTCAGGCGATGTTCCAACATTATGTCTTGTAAATATGCTTCAGTTCCGAATGCAGCGTTCCAAGGCTTCTGAGTTGAACTCCACGCCTTAGCACGTACGAAGGAGGCATCCGCACCGAACGAGGTTCTCCCGCACCCTGCAAGCAATCTGGTGGGTTATCAGTACATGAATGCACTGGTGGGGAAGCTACTCGCCCGCTCGACAAATCCAAACACGTAATATAGGTTCCGTGCATCAACTATTTAGTTGTCTTTCTAGTTGAGCCTTAGGATCAGTTTTATGGCATATTATGAAAGCCTAGCTCGTGTGGCAGTGCGCCGTGCGATATAAGAGGAAACATGGCGAGACTTACCAACTTACCATTTGTTCTTCCCTGTCCAAGGCAAACCCAAGTTATTTTAAGCACAAACACGTATAAGCATTCAGGAGGCATAGCATATGCAAGCACAAGTGTTTTAGTGCGAGATCACGTGTTGGGTGCACGGGTTACTCAGATTTCTCAGGTGGTTTGCATAAGATGTTCAAGTACTCTTTATGCACAAGTATTGTTATATCATGATCGTTCAGGTGTTTGGTTATTCTCGATACAATACAATGACTCGTACGCGGGTAGCCGCTAAGCGAGGATGACTTATTTATATGAACATGAGGTCACTAGCACGGTGCCATAATGGACTATCTAGTCTCAGTACAGAATGTCGTGCGACGCATGGATCAGGATATCCCAGGGCATTCCTTCTTATAGCAGGCGACTATCACGAGTTTCGTCCAGATCGGATCGGTGCCGGTGCCCCAGCGATCGTCCGCGAAACTAAACCTTATTTCCAAGTTGTCCTGTGACCATGCAAGTCTCTAATTATCAGGTTTTGGTCAGGTACAGGAATAAGTTCAAGGCAGGATATATATATATGGAACAAGTTACATGGAACAAGTTCAAGTCAGGATATATATATATGGAACTTGTTGAGGCAGGATCAGGATTACTCTCAATGTTGAGTATCGGCTCCACGAGCCATTTGATTCAGTACAGGACAGTATTGCTCCATGAGCTGGGATTTGGGATCACAGAATTGGTGCAAGTTCCCTGGTTCGGGAATTGCCTTAGCGACCTAACGGTCCCGGATACATTCAGGTTTATTCATGCACGGAACAACTATCAGGTAGTCTTCCGAGGAGAACCTAAATGAATGCATGACAAGCATAGTATTTCACGGTCTGGGCATAGTTATGCAGCAAGCATTGAAACTAGACAATATATAAAAGTAGGCAAGCATGAACTTGTATAACTTAAGCACTCAAGTTCACTCGGGCCCGAAGGTAAGCCGAGGAGTAAAACCGTAAAGGGACTTCCCAAGCGACATGATCTAGGGTTGTGCAGTGTTAGGGAGTGAATAGTGTACTACTGAATATACATATGTGTCGTTCTACTCGGGGCATAGCGGGTCCAGTTGCACGAGGCAAGGTAGCATGCGAGGGTCTGAATATATAAGCAATGTTTCATTTCCATGTTCTAGCATAAGCAATACAAGTTAGGATTTATTCCCTTAGCTAGGTGCGTTGTATTCTTATTAGCATACAGGGGGTGATTCACCTAGCAACTAGCATGTATCATTCCGTATTTTATGTGTGCTGGCTAAGCAAAGACAAGTTCACCGTAGCCACCCACCTTAGCGATGATTCGCCTCGGTCGAGTGATACTCTGAGCGAGCCTCTGAAAGCCTAAGTCGTACTCCTGTAGGGACCAAGTCTGGATAATTCTTTGCCTCAACGAGTTACCTCACTGAGCAAAGCAGGTTGGGATATTGCACTTTTGCCGTTTGAATCGGTAGTCCGCTTGAGCAGACCGGGGTATTACATTATCCACCACTCAGAAAAAGTCTCGTCCTCGAGACTTCCTGAGGGCAAGCCATACTATCATATTTTCGAATCTAGCCCAAGTGTAGCTATCGGTACCACTAGATCCATTGGAACACATTCCCCTACTCGATGCTTACGTCGTGTGTCGTGTATACTGAGTCAGTCTCATTTGCACCTTGGCGGGGGACAAGTTTCTTAACACGAGGTACATTTCGATCGATCTTGGATAGCGGTCTAAGGCTGAGGTAAACTTATAAAAGTCGTTATGCTTGTTCAGGAGGATATTCACTTGCACTAGCATTTAAGATCGATATATCGCGTGTCTGGATCGTGCACATATTCGAAGCATCCCTCAAACACATGCATGTCAACCAACTTAGCGGTAGCGAAGTCTTAGCACTCGAGTTCCACATTTCTTAAGTCTTGGATCATGCACATATTCGAAGCATCCCTCAAACACATGCAGTCAACCAAACTTAAAGATAGTGAAATCGGACAAGCTACTTGCGAAATCTCAAGGGTTCAATCCAATTCCATATCATTTCCATTTCAACCAAGTATTTGCACTACCGTTAAACACGATTAATCCGATTCAACCGACTAGCGTCCATTCATTCGGGTCAACTTAGCATACGTTATCGTGCCCAAGTCTAACCCTAAGTCTTACTACCCCAGTTGTGGATCATATTCAAGCAATATGGTAAAGTCGGTGGCACAGGTTCATTCACTCGGCACAGGGTCGTCTGCCTAATTGCTAGGTCAGCTCACAAGGTCATAGGTACAAGTTCAAGCATATCGCGATTCATCGTACAAATTTGTCGCACGATGCTCGCCCCAATTTCTAGGGTCAAACCATTATTCATTTACACGGGGTATTCTACCCAAGCTTGTTTCACTCAGATTTCTAAACATCGAGCACAGATTCACCTACTCTCAATAACACGTTCGTTGCACGGGGGACGAGTCCGTTCAATAAAATCTAATATATATCCAAGTTACAGGACAAGCCTAGTGGTTTGCATATTCTATCTCCTCAAATATATTTTTGATAGAATCATATCCATTCCAAACCTAGTCCACCAAGCCAAGATTTAATTCTAAACCTTAGATTATTTCTCCAAGTCGTTCAACCTGATTCACGTATTCGTTCACAAAACCATCAAACATGATTTATTCCAGGTTCTAGGCTAACTAATCCATTGAAACATTTCCAATCACTTGTATTCCAAGTTTGTTTTATCGTGTCGAACCAGAAGTCAAGACGATCCATAAGTTGTCACGCCTCGGTCTCCCGCAAGTTCGACCATCCACGTTGGACGTGAGATCATCACGTCAACGCTCCCGCTGGATAATCGTCCTAATCCGGGCGTGACGTATGTGCATAGAGTTATGCTCGTACAAGACAAGAACGTTTGAATATTATAGCTATCTTCAACACGATCGAGACACCTTATCCCTTAACCTTTAATTCCATCCAACTGTATATCTACTAAGTCAAATCCGTTTATGCAGTGATTATAGTTTGTCTTGCAAAATCATCCAACTTTTATTTTTTCCATTTTTGGTAGTTCCATAGTCTACCTTTTGGCATTTTTCAATAACCAAGTTCAAATATCAAGCCTAAGTCCATCTATTTATGATACGTTCAATATATCGAGTTCGTTCTTCTAAACTCCAAGTAAAATTTGTTATCGCTTATATCATTTCTAGAAACATAATATTTTCTTTGCTTGTATCAATCCATGCTATCTTCCAATTATCGATACCAAGTCAAATTTATCTTCCGAAGCCAAGTATTCATTCTCGGGTTAACTTATTCGAGTGATATTTTACTCCCGTTTCATCCGTTTGTTTAAACTCGAAACCGCTCGCACGATTCTCTAATTTCCAACAAGTTTTTTTTTCTTAACCAAGATATTGGTTTCCATTTCTGAGAATTTCTATTCGATATAAGCCTTATCATTTACTCAAGTTATTCTCAATATCGTTCAGTCTGACTATCACACGGGTTATGGATCCGTTTGGACGTTTCTAAATGATCCATCCACCACTCGGAATCGAGTCATTCCATCAAGTTCTTAATCGGTGCTCGCATTATCGTTAGCTTACTCACTAACTCGTTCCTCAATTTCTAGCTCGATACCCAGGTTTCGCCTGATAAGAATCTAATCTCATTTTATATGTTCTGGATTGATAGTCATCCAAGCAACTATATTTGATTTGTGTCTCCCAACATGAATTATCGTTCGAGCTATTTCCCATAATCAAGCATGATTCTTAACATTCGTCTAAGCGATAAATCCGATAAAGTTCTTATCAATTGTAGTTCTAATATTTGACTTGTATTATTCCTGAACGACATCCAAATCTCGTTTTATAACTAGCTTGTACCAAAGGGTCTTGGTGCATGATATTCTAAACAACTTAGCCGAAAGGCTGAGTGCATAGCTAACCGTTCGGGCAATATTCGTTTTTCCACTAACCAGTTGGGTAAACATGTATAGGCATTTCAGGTTGCACATAATGCACGAGTCTAGCACGAATCTAATCCCATAAGGGCTAGTACAGGTTGGCACAAAGGCCCTTGCAACACAATTTCATACAAGCAATCATACCCTTCAAATGCAACTCTTTGAAAGTATTTAGACTTATTGTTTGGAATATCCCATTGAGGCATTGAGAGAGTGTGTGTACATAACCCACGAACGAGCTTTCAAAATAAGGATATTTGAAACGAAATACAAAGGCGTATAAGCCAGGCTCTAATACCAATCTGTCACACTCCGATCTCCCGCAGGTCAAACGGCCGTCCCCGCTGGGTACGAATCACCGCGCCAGCGCTCCCGCGGGATGATCGCTTCGAATCATCCAGACGTGATACCGCACGAGCGTGAACCCCGCCCGTGCAAGGCCATGGTTCATTGGCTGGCGGTAAGAGATCTAAGCCACAGAGTCACACAGATTGTCCGAGTGCAGCAGGTTGTATAAATGCATAAGCGAATGGTAACAAGTTCACTGAGTCGACAATAGCGGAAGCAAGATTGAGTACACAAGTTGAAGTAAAACAAGCTCTTTTTATTCATATTGAAACAAGTATTACAAGCGGCGCATAGCCGAGATTATAAGTCGCTCAAGCTCTCTCTGAAACATAAAAGCGTGCCAAGTGGCTACAATTATGGATGATATACATGAAATGTCCAGGCGATATTCAGGCGATATTCAGGCGATGTTCCAACATTATGTCTTGTATATGTGCTTCAGTTCCGAACGCAGCATTCGAAGGCTTCTGAGTTGAACTCCACGTCTTAGCACGCAAGAAGGAGGCATCCGCACCGAACGAGGTTCTCCCGCACCCTGCAAGCAATCTGGTGGGTTATCAGTACATGAATGCACTGGTGGGGAGGCTACTCGCCCGCTCGACAAATCCAAACACGTAATATAGGTTCCGTGCATCAACTATTTAGTTGTCTTTCTAGTTGAGCCTTAGGATCAGTTTTATGGCATATTATGAAAGCCTAGCTCGTGTGGCAGTGCGCCGTACGATATAAGAGAAAACACGGCGAGACTTATGAACTTACCATTTGTGCTTCCCTGTCCAAGGCAAACCCAAGTTATTTCAAGCACAAACACGTATAAGCATTCAGGAGGCATAACATATGCAAGCACAAGTGTCTCAGTGCGAGATCACGTATTGGGTGCACGGGTTACTCAGATTTCTTAGGTGGTTTGTATAAGATATTCAAGTACTCTTTATGCACAAGTGTTGTTATATCATGATCGTTCAGGTGTTCGGTTATTCTCGATACGATGCAATAACTCGCACGCGGGTAGCCGCTAAGAGAGGATAACTTATCTATATAAATATGAGGTCACTGGCACGGCGCCATAATGGACTGTCTAGTCTCAGTACGGAATATCGTGCGACGCATAGATCAGGACGACCCAGGGCATTCCGTCTTATAGCAGGCGACTATCACGAGTTCCGTCCGGATCGGATCGGTGCCGGTGCCTCAACGACCGTCCGCGGAACTAAACCTTGTTTCCAAGTTATCCTGTGACCATGCAAGTCTCTAATCATCAGGTTCTGGTCAGGTACAGGAACAAGTTCAAGGCAGGATATATATATATGGAACAAGTTACATGGAACAAGTTCAAGTCAGGATATATATATATATAGAACTTATTGAGGCAGGATCAGGATTACTCTCAATGTTGAGTATTGACTCCACGAGCCATTTGATTCAGTACAGGACAGTATTGCTCCATGAGCTGGGATTTGGAATCACAGAATTGGTGCAAGTTCCCTGGTTCGGGAATTGCCTTAGCGACCTAACGGTCCCGGATATATTCAGGTTTATTCATGCACGGAACAACTATCAGGTAGTCTTCCGAGGAGAACCTAAATGAATGCATGACAAGCATAGTATTTCACGATCTGGGCATAGTTATGCAGCAAGCATTGAAACTAGGCAATATATAAAAGCAGGCAAGCATGCACTTGTATAACTTAAGCACTCAAGTTCGCTCGGGCCCGAAGGTAAGCCGAGGAGTAAAACCGTAAAGGGACTTCCCGAGCGACATGATCTAGGGTTGTGCAGTGTTAGGGAGTGAACAGTGCACTACTGAATATACATATGTGTTGTTCTACTCGGGGCATAGCGGATCCAGTTGCACGAGACAAGGTAGCATGCGAGGGTCTGAATATATAAGCAATATTTTATTTCCATGTTCTAGCATAAGCAATACAAGTTGGGATTTATTCCCTTAGCTAGGTGCGTTGTATTCTTATTAGCATGCAGGGGGTGATTCACCTAGCAACTAGCATGTATCATTCTATATTTTATGTGTGCTGGCTAAGCAAAGACAAGTTCACCGTAGCCACCCACCTTAGCGATGATTCGCCTCGGTCGAGTGATACTCTGAGCGAGCCTCTGAAAGCCTAAGCCGTACTCCTGTAGGGACCAAGTCTGGATAATTCCTTGCCTCAACGAGTTGCCTCGCTGAGCAAAGTAGGTCGGAACATTGTACTTTTTCCGTTTGAATCGGCAGTCTGCTTGAGCGGAACGGGGAATTACAGCTGCTACTGCTACAGCGGCTGCTGCTGCTGATTTAAGTGACAGCGACTGTCACCAATACCTCCGTCGCCAAAACACTAATATATATATATATATATATATATATATATATATATATATATATATATATATATATATATATATATAACATATATATATATATATATATATATATATAACATATATATATATATATATAACCCCATAATAAATATATATATCTATATATATAAATACCAATAAAACTATACATACACCCTCCTTATTATTATGTACATAATTACTATATAGCAACAACACACACACATAAACATATTTATAATTATAAATATATGTATATATATATATATATAATCATATAGCAACTATATATAATATAATTATCCAATTAAATATACATATATATATATACATGCTACAATATATATATATATACTACACAATATTACCTAAAATTAACATAGTATCATATATATATGTATTGTTACAACCATATAGAATATATGTACCTAACAAACACATATAATAATAACATACATATATATATTGTAACAACATATATACATATTTACACATAATATATATACTATAACATATATATTTATACATGTAGAAGAATGGCTACATAATATATATACTCTTAGTACATACATAATACGTAGATCTAGGATACAAGAAGCACAATTATATATACACTATAATATATATATAATATCTATATTTATATATATATATATATGCACAAATACAATCTTTATGAATTAAGAGCACAAGAATTAGATCTACATATAATTACACAATATATGGAGAGTATCACACCGTATCCCACTAGATCTAGGATACACATGTGATACGAGTCCACCACAAATCCAATTATATCCTGAAGGACACAAACAAGTCACATATATTATTTATGAATAATACGAAGAGTCAAATATAGATCTACGTGTCCGTATCAAAATATGACATGTACAAAGTCCCGTGTCGGAGGAAAAAACTCTCAAAATAATACGTATCACCAAATTATTAGGATACGACCTATACGTACCCAATTATGGACACGACACTAGCCCCAAACACACAATCACATGCCAAATTGATCTATAGGATCAATTGACACACACAACAATTGTCAATCTCGGAATTTCCCCAAAATTGACACAAAAAGTACCATAACTTTCGCAATTGGCCTCCTATGAACACAAAACCAAATCCTATGGGTAGCCTATGCATATGGGTTAATTTTCCATGGTTAAATCTCAGATTTAGAACCTAAATTAAGGGAAAAAACTGAATTATACCTATTGGGAGATAGATTCCCAATAAAATCTCTAATTGAGATAAAATTGCCTCCAACTTATAGATCCTAGCTCCTTTTTGTAGATCCTTACTTACTCCTTCTAGATCCTTGCTTCTCAAGTCTCTAATGGTGATTTGGGAAGAAATTGGAATAAAATTTGGTAGGAAAATAAAATAGAAATGAAGAAATTTGATAGAGGGAAATTCTAGATCTAGTTTTGAAATAAAAAGAGGAGAGAGAATCCCCCCTTTATAAATAGGCCGGCCCCTATTTCCCCTCCCTCAAGCTACTATAAAATATTCATTATACCCCTTGGGGCCTCTCATGAAGAAATAATTAAGGAAGGAAGCTTCTAGTCTAATAATTTAATTAATTTAATCCATCTCCTTAGCAATGGGCTTTCTAAATGGGCTAAGTTCTAACCAATTAATTCATGTTGGTCCATGGGTCTAAACAAACTAGTTAGGTCCACTAACACAAGTCCAAAATAAATAACTAACATCTAACAATAATTAAATAATACAACAAATAATTATTTATCATGCATAATATTTAATTAAATAGAAAATTACTAAAATATCCTTTCCTAGAAAATGTGGTAGTGACAAAACGGGCCATTCCTCGCACCCGCGGGACAAGGCCGAGGTGCGGTGATGTGTATCCGGTGCGCCAAGGCGCTGTGATTCGTGTCCGAGTCTCCGGCTACGGGGGCGAGGCGGTGGTCCGGGCGGCCCCTCGGGGGCCGGGGTATGACACCAGCAGACCAAGTGTAACGTGCCCTTCTCACAGAATCTCTATGGCTGATCCATGTACAACTCCTCCTCAAGATTATCATGAAGGAATGCCGTCTTCACGTCCATCTGCTCAACCTCCAAGTCAAAACTGGCTGCCAATGCTAGCATCTTCTTCTGTTGTGTCCCATCTCACCACAATTACTGCAACGAAGTTCTATTATCGATAATTTGCGGGATTTGATGTGGTTCTTCTTTGGTCTTCTTGCTTTGCGTCGTATATTTGGTACTCAAATTTTCCCTCTAACCAAAGGAGATTGAATCTTGTAGGGAACTGGAATTGGTTTCATTTATGGTTTGTATACACTTCTCAATTTCTTCATAGAAAATGGTACATGATAAAAACTTCCAATACTTATATTACAATATTTACACACAAAATATGCATGTATACATGGTATATAAGTATTGTACCACCTAAAACATGTACAAGATCTTTCATTTAATCGTACAATATATGTTCTACTTGTTGCACTATCTAATATTTCAAACGTATACCTATCAATACCTAATATGTCTAATTGATTCTTTTCTTTGATAATACTGTCCATAGTCTTTATCATCTTCAGATAGTAATATGTGTCTAAATTTCTAGCAATGTTTCTGTTCTTGTCCTGAAGTATTATAATCTTGGCTCGTATACCATCGAGAAGTGTTGTTATTGATTTATCTCATAAAATTTTAGTCCAGTTATTAAAATATTCAACAAGATTTGTAGTTTTAATATCTAATCTAGGAAAGGAGCATACACTATTATCCAATGTGCAAAATGATGACTTTTATCATTTACACCAATAAGCCAATTGTTAAGCGTTATGTTCCCAACTTTAATTATTTCAAACAAATACTCTGTATATGTTTGATTGTATGATCTAACAAGCGAGTCTAACAAGTTTTAAAAAAATTTCTTTCACAACTTGCTTCATGTTTTATTTAAAAAGTGGAATATTAAAAATAAGGCTATTCTAGAAAAGTAGCACGCATAGCGTTTATCAATTATTTTTGCATATCAGATATAAATAAAATTCTACTCCAATTATTAAAATAACTTTCAAAAGATATTCTAAAAGCTTTTAAAAACCAAGACCAAGAATCAGTATTTTTACCTTCAGCAACAACATAAGCAATATGATACAATTGATAGTTAGGATTGTGAGCCCAAGCAATAAATAAGATACCTTGATATTTAGATGAAAGAAATGTAGCATTAATACTAATAACCGGTAAACCACCTCTCACAAATTCATCAATGCAACCCTTGAAACAGATAAAAATTCTTTGAAAGCTATTATTTTCGGCAGTCTTAAGGAAACTCTACTACCTGGATTCGTCTCCATAATTCTAAAACTATACTCCTCAAGACTAGCATATACCTCAACATAACTACCATTTATTTCAGCTAATTAATGTCATCTCTTGGGCTCTCCGGGCTTTAGAATAAGTAATATGTATACGATGTTCACTATATATATCCTTAATAATCTATGATGCACTATATGACTGATTATCTCTAATTATATCAATTATCCTGGTCTTAACCCACATACCGGTAGTAGTCGACGACGTCTTGTTGTAAGTCCACCTAAACAAGAACGACGACTTTTTAATGTACTAACTTTAACTATTTCGCCAGATCCAATAGGTTTGGCATATACTCTCCAATTACAATTCGGTTGATCACAAGTATATATAATTCCACGAGCATTGCTCATAGCACTAGCTAAACAAGTAAAATATGTTAAATTGCTACATTACTTATAAAACTTCTAAATTTAGAATGACTAGAAAATGATTGTCCGATAAATAATTCAGGAGTGCTAACATTATCAACAATATCATCTACCTCATATTCTATATTTTTAATTAAATAATCACTATTTTCGTCGTCGTCATCATCATCATCATCATCATCATCTAATGAATGATCTTCAAAAAATGGAACAATTTGTTAAGAAGAACTAGCATACGAACTAACAAGCTGATAATCAGAAAGATATTCACTACTATTATCAAATGTTGGTGATACTTGAATAACAAATGTTGGTGATACAGTTATTGTGAATTAATCTCAAGAACAAAATTTTATGCTTCTTCGCCATCTATCAATAAACATATAGAACCAAAAACAGACTTTAAAATAAATTTGTAGCGAATAGAAAAACGTTCAATAATAAGAATACATAAATTTTCTAAAGTAATATTTGGATATGTTGAAAAAAATTAGGTTACTCCTCCTTCGTAACATAATCCATTTACTTTACCTCCGTGCGAGCATATTATGCTTATGCTACGATCCATGAAAGAGAGTTTTAATGTCTGAAGGGCTGTAAGAAGCTTTTGCTAGAGGCTGAGAGAGCTTGAGAATAGTATGAGAGATTAAGAATACTAAGAGAAGTGAGAGGCATGGAGAGTGGTAGAGATGGTTATCTTCTAAGTTTTTGAGTGAGAAGTGTGAGGTAGGAGAGCGTTAACTCTAGACTTTATAAAGATGGAGGATAACAGTCAGTAGAGTTATATCGCCATCTGAATTGACGTTCTTGTAGTTGTTATATAGTCGTTTGAAGTCCACTACCCAATCGAATTAGTGAATATTGGCATGACACGCCAACCAATTTGGTGACCAACACTAAACCGCCAACTCATTTGGCGATCTGGATTCTACTCGCCAACAAAGATGGCGAGCTTGATGCTACTCGCCAACTAAAATGGCGGTCCATATATTATAACCATTCAAAGCTATGTAACTTGCCATTTGAGTTGACGAGTTGTCCCCTAGCATGCAAATCCCCTTAATTCTTTCCTTCACACACAAATTTAGCAAACTTCTTCCTCCCAGATAAAATTTATGTAATATATATATATATATATATATATATATATATATATATATATATATATATATATATATATATAATTTTGGGTAATATTTTAAATATTAGTTCTTATACACCATAATATGATAACTTATTTAGCAAAGTTGGTTTTTTTACTTACACCTCCTAGTATGAAAGGGTATTGGTTCATAACGTGGTGGCCTTGTTTTATTTTTTATGAATTTTTTAGTTTATTTTAAAATGTTTTTAGGACGACACTATTTTATTTTTTGTTATGAGCATCCAAAAATTCTGGCCAGACCTTACTTGCAACAAAACTATTCCTTGCAGTCCCAAGCGGCAAACACGACACAACTCATCATATTCCACCAATTATAATCTTATGCGGTCTAATTTTTTTTTTCCTTACTAATATTAGGAAAAGTTAAACGTGAGTCATTCGTTACATACTGTCTACGTCTACGTGTGATAATGCAGTAGAACTATACATATTATTTTCTTTTACCGTGAGTTCCAAGAATACATTATTATTATTTATACACTGAATAATTATATATGACATGTAAAAAAAACAAATATTTTGCAACTGTGAAAATAATCTCTTTTCTTTCTTTCTTTATTAATTTTTTTTTCATATCCTTTTGTAACAATAGTGGCAAGAAAAAAAAAAAAAATTAGCAAGGCAAATAAATAAAGAAATTAACGAAACAAGCCAACTAGCACTTGTGATGAAAGAAGCAATTTTTTTAAAAGTTTGCTTCTTTCAAGAAAAATAATTGGAAGAAATGGTCTCCAATTTCTAGAGAGAGAGAGAGAGAGAGGTGTTTGCTTTTACCGCAAAGCTTCCGCCGACGCTTTGAATTGAATCCGGAACTTCCGGATTCGACTCACTAAATATCCCTTCCCCAATTGATTGGAGATTTTGGGAGCTTTGGTGCTTCTGGAGGAAGCCCAGATCTAGATTTGGTCGAAATTTGGGATTTTTGTGGGTTTTTTGAGTTCTCCCAGATATAGATTTGTTCGAAAGTTGGAATCTTTTTAGGATTTTAAGGAGTCCCAGATCGAGATTTGGTCGAAAGTTGACATCTTTTTTCGGAAATTAGGGTGGAAGTCGGGATCTTTGTTGGGTTTCAAGAAGACCCAGATCGAGATTTGGTTGATTTTTGGGGGTTATTTGGTGATTTTTAGAATCTTTTTGGGATTTGTAAGAAGAACCAGATCGAGATTTGGTGATTTTTTATAGTTGGTAATGGTCTCTTCTTCAATTTTTAGTTTGGTTTTGTGTGCTTATATTTTTGGAGCTGAAAGCTTTTGGATTTGTTACAGGCAGTTGCAGTCTTTGCTTTTGGAGATGTCCGGAGTGCAGGAGCAGCTTGAGATCAAGTTCAGATTGCATGATGGGTCGGACATCGGCCCGAAGAAGTATCCGGCTGCTACTACTATTGCCACTCTCAAAGAAAGCATTCTTGCAGAATGGCCTAAAGGTCAGATCCATATTGTTGCCCTTCTTGATATTAGTGTTTTGCGAGCTTTGTTGGATGTAGAGGCAGTTTCGTGATAGGTTTTAGTGGGGCATGGTTGGGTGTTGCTTGGTGTGACGATAGCACGGCACTTGTACCCTGGTGACCTCGAGGATGCGGGTTTTAAGTCGCAGAAACACATCCTCTCCGTAGATGATGGTGAGGATGCACACCTCTTGGTTCTTGGCCCTTCCCAAAGCGTGCACAAAGCGGTAGCGCCATGCCAAGTAGTGATATGATTACTGATTAGATGGATTGTTTCGATTGGCATGATGATAGGGCTTCACACTTGCATCCTTAGGATGCAGATTTAGTCATGAAAACTGCCTCCCCGTAAATGGAAGTAAGATTGCATACATCTTGGTTCCTGACCCTACCCAACATTGCATAAAGCGGGAGCCTTGTGGCCCTGGGACGCCCTTTTAAGAAGCGATGTTTCAACCTTTGTCCAATGATAAAATTATAGCTTCAATATTTTATTCCTAGCTTTGAATCTTAATTTAGACTTAGCGTGGTGTGGATGTGAGATGGTTTTGTATGACTCCGCCAGTACAAATAAAGCCGGTAGGGTTAGCTTTGTGGGAAATCATCATATCAAGCTCACTGTTCATCGGGTGCTTGAAACTTCCATCTTCTATTGTGATACTGGAAATTGGTTTGGTCAATTGGATGAAAGAACTGGTTTAATCAATAGGACGATATAACGTGTCTGAGTAGTTGTGATATAGATGTAAGGTTAGGCTCTTGAAGATCATATGTGGCAACTAAAAGTCTTAGGTATCGAGTCCCAAGAATAAATAGTTCCTTGGCATTTTTCAGTTCATTTGCATGTTTTGACACTTAAGCTGCTGACATTCTCAATCGACCGATCGAACTATATACAGTTTCTTTCTTACAATAGCTCTATTACCTGCATTCAGTGGCGTAGCCAGGATTTTGGTACAGTGGGATCAAAATCTACTAGTAAATTTTTAATCCAAAAAGTTATAAAATACAAAGAAAAATAATAGCATAAATTAGTCTTAAAATATTTTGATACGAGAGAGAGAGAGAGAGAGAGAAGATAGAGAGAGAGAGAGAGAGAGAGAGAGAGGCTTCTGTGAATTTTTTTTGGAGAATGGAGGTTTCTGTGAAATTTTGTTGTTTTGTTGGAAAATGGAGGTTGCTGTGCTTACAAGAGGGAGGCTTCTGTTGTTTTGTTAGAGAATGAAGGCTTCTGTGAAATTTTTTTTTTGATCACAGGTCCCTCCTACGTGAGTGATCCAAGAGAGAGACTACTGTGGCTTTGTTATTCATACACGTGAGTTCCTAAGGACTAAGGCTCTGATATGACTTTTGTTTCTCATATAGTCATACTATACATATGTTGAGTTATGTGTTAAGTTGAGTTTAGTCCCACATCGGGTAGACTATTAGGAAGCGGGGTTAGTCTCTCCTATATAATGTACTCCCCTTTTCTCTTAATGTATTAATCAATCATTCACATTCTACATGGTATCAGAGCTATAACCCATCTACCTCGTCCCAAAAAAAAAAATCTACCCCAAACCCTAGCCGCCAACTCCAACCCCTCCTTCACCCCCCGCCTCCTTCCACCCGCCCCCCTTGCCCGCTTCCCTTGTGCCCCCATGCTGCCAGCAGCCCCCCCCGCCAGCACCCCTCTCCCTCGCCTACCTCCCTGCTGCCAGTCCCCCGCCTGCCTCCCTGCCACCAGCCCTAACACTCAGCCGCCGCCCTCCTTCCTGTCTGAACCCTAATTTTCAAAAAAAAGATTGTATATCGAAGCCAGATGGTAGACAATAATTTGTTTGCACAACCTTTATTCCTAGATTACGACTTCAGGAGCGTATATCGAAGCCAGAGGGTAGACAATGATTTGTTTGCACAACATCTGTTCCTAGATTACGGCTCCAGGAGTTAACAAACAGTAGATAAGTTGCTTGTTTACGTGGATCTTTGTTTCCGTCCTATCCTGATATCCACATCAGGATCTACACAGAGAGTGACCTGGGTTACCTCTGTGACCTGGCTTGTGTGATCCCCATACGATCTCTACTTTCCATGTGCATGCCGGTTCTGGCCACGTTGATAGTGCATCGGTAAAATTGATGTGATTATTGGAGTTGGAAAGATCCAGCGACAGTGGAATCAAGTGCAGGATGACTAACACTAATGCAACTAGCAGTGCTACTACTACCGGTGTCGAAAACGCATTGGCGGGACTAACGGGCACTGGCATGGCGATTTCTCCGATTTGACTCGTCGATCGGCAGTTGAACGGACCAGATGACTACTCAATATGGCAAAAGAAGGTTGAGAAAATACTTCGGGGAATGCGGTTGTTCAAGCATCTGACTGACAACCCTCCGGAGACGACTGATCCTACATTTGAGCAGTGTGAGACAGATGATAGTCGACTGTTTACACAGTTGATGAACTCAATGGAACCATCGGTGGAGGATATGGTTCAGAACACGAGCATGGTAAAAGAGTTATGGGAGGTCCTATCGACGACGTTTGATGAAAAACGTCACTTATTTCGTATCTATGACTCGGTCGTCGGCGTCTATCGGACGGAATAGGGCGACAAGTCTCATAAGGATCACTTTCGGGCCTTTAAGGCTATGATCGATGAAGTTGACCGTGTATTACCTCTGACGACGGATATCAATGAAGCAATGGCTCAACGGGAGCAGCTTCATGTCATGGCATATGCTGCCTTTCTCCGTCCTGGTACAAACTCAGCTCGCTCTCAGATCATTTCTTGAGCTGAGGTTCCATCTCTAATGGAAGCTCATTTTCGTGTCCTACGGGCAACAAAGGTCGTTGAGACCTCTCCAAGTAATGCTCCCGCTGATCGATCTGCTTTGGGAGTCGCTCGTACTGGATTTTGTGATGGTCCTGGTGGACGACGTGGTGGTTGGAATATTGGCCGTGATGGTGGACGAGGTATTGGCGGTCGTGATGGAGGTCGACTGCGTACCTGCTTCAACTGTGGTCTACATGGTCATTTTCAGTGGCAGTGTACTAAAACTTCTGCCGCCA
This sequence comes from Iris macrosiphon, assembly GCA_036927795.1. NCBI lineage: Eukaryota > Viridiplantae > Streptophyta > Magnoliopsida > Asparagales > Iridaceae > Iris > Iris macrosiphon. The sequence continues at coordinate 56,503,440 of JAYESA010000018.1, forward strand.
ATGTCACCTCAGATATTCCTGATCTTGGCGGCCGATCCGTACAAATGACTGATGAAGCATATGCAGACTTTATTGAGTTTCAAGCTCAACGTCGAGGTGGAGCTTCTACTTCTGGGTCCACCGCAGGGTACTCAGCGGCATGTGTGGTACAGTCGAAGCAGTAGATCCTTGATTCTGGTGTGTCTGCTCACTTGACATGCGACGCAGGTATGATACGAAATTATATACTGGTTGGTCGTATGTCTAATATTACATGTGCCAACGGTGGTTCGCTGACAGTCCGTAGAAAAGGATTTGTCCGTCTTTCTTCGGGACTATCACTACATTCTGTATTACATACACCTTGAAACCCATTCAACTTACTCTCAATTAGTCGGATTACTCGTGATATGCATTGCTCGGTAATATTCTTTTCTGATGGTTGTGTTTTTCAGGATCTAAAGACTGAAAATACTATCGGTAAGAGGTATGTGGTTGGAGGCTTGTACCTGTTTGACGAACCTTCCTCTGTTGTCTGTTCTGGTGTGGAACTAGATCCTTTTGAGTTATATTGCCGGTTATGACATCCTTTCGTCTAAGCACTCCAGAAAATGTACCAATCTTTAGATGCTTCATGTTCTTTTCATTGTGAGTCCTGTAGTTTAGCTAAGCATTATCGGATTTCCTATCCGGTCAGTTAAAATAAAGTTGCTTCCGCTCCTTTCGAGTTGGTGCATTCCGATATAGGGGACTTGTTCGGTTGAACCTGTGATAGTATTCAAGTACTTTATTACCTTTGTTGATGACTACTCGTGTGTCACTTTTGTTTATCTCATGAAAAATTGTTCCGAATTATTTAACATTTGGTGCGATTTTTATGCAGAAATCAAAACACAATTTTGGTTTTCCGATTAAATGCGTTCGCAGTGACAATGGTCGTGAGTATATGTCTCGTGAGTTTGTTTTACATCTGTCTCGGAATGGCATCATCCACCATACCTCATGTCCATAAACACCATAATAGAATGGTGTGGCTGAACGCAAGAATCGTTACCTCTTAGAAACAACGCGTGCCCTTATGTTCCAAGCACGTACTCCAAAAAGATTTTGGTCGGATGCCGTTCTCACGGCTTGCTATCTAATTAATCGCATGCCGTCGTCTGTTCTTAATGGCGATACTCCCTTCTTTCGGTTATATCCCAAACGAGAGCCATTTTCTCTCTCCGAATCTTTGGTTGCTTGTGTTATGTTAGGGATATCCGACCAACTCTTCTTAAATTAGATCCAAAGGCTATTAAATGTATTTTCCTTGGGTATCCGAAGGATCAGAAATAATATCTGTATTTTTCTCCAGTCTTGAAGCGGTATTTTTTCTCTCGGGATGTTACCTTTGTTGAAACTGAGTTTCCTCCACTTCCACAAACTACTGATCCGACTCCACAAGTTTACCCAAAAGGGGATTTCTTGTTGTTTTCTGTTCAAACACAACAACCCCCCGTAAGGGTGACCTCCCCTACCGAGCCAGTCTTCCGGTCCGATGGTCCGCACACACCGGCTCCTTCGGTACCAGCATCGTCAGAATGAGTTTCGCTGATAGTGTTTGTGGACACGCCTTCATCATCCTCTAGCTCCACTGATTTGCTTTCGTCTGATCCGCCAGCTCGACCTCGTCGTATATGTCGTAATCATCCATTGTACGTTCACAATTATAAAGGGCTTGCAAGCCACACAAATCATTGGTGGCGATTATTAATGTCTTCCGGTCCGATGGTCCGCACACACCGGCTCCTTCGGTACCAGCATCGTCAGAATGAGTTTCGCTGATAGTGTTTGTGGACACGCCTTCATCATCCTCTAGCTCCACTGATTTGCTTTCGTCTGATCCGCCAGCTCGACCTCGTCGTACATGTCGTAATCATCCATTGTACGTTCACAATTATAAAGGGCTTGCAAGCCACACAAATCATTGGTGGCGATTATTGATGTGATTCAGATTCCCAATTATGCAGATGAGGGTCTTAAACATCCCGGCTGACGTGCTGCTATGGAAGAGAAAATGAAAGCACTTCGGGAGAACCATACATGGAACTTGGTTGATTTACCTCATGGTAAGAAGGTAGTGGGTTGCAAATGAGTGTTCAATATTAAGGTAAAATCGGATGGCACCCTTGATCGCCCGAAGGCTCGTCTGGTGGCAAAAGATTATTCTCAGACCTATGGTGAGGATTATTTTGAGATATTCTCCTCAGTTGCTCGAATGACCTCTGTGCACGTCATCTTGGCCTTAGCTGTTCGCTATGACTGACCAGTCCTCTTGGCCTTAGCTGTTCACTATGAGTGGCCGTTGCTACAGTTGGATATCAAGAATAAATTTTTTTATAGAGATCTTGACGAAGAAGTATATGTGGTGCAACCTCTCTGGTTTGTTGCAAGGGAGGGTGAAGTGTGTCATATGCGGAAGGTCTTTTATGGTCTCAAACAATCCCCTCGTGCATGGTTTGGTCGTTTCACAAATGTGGTTATTCAGTTTGGCATGTGCCAATCAAAGAAGGATCATTCAGTATTTTACCGTCAGACATTAGCTGCTACTCGGTGTCTATGTGGACGATATTGTGATCACAGGAGACGACAGTCAGGGCATTACAGAATTAAAGAAATTTCTAGGAGAACAATTTCAAACCAAGGATTTAGGATCGTTGAGCTATTTTTTGGGCGTAGAAGTCACATGGGGTAAGCGGGACATTGTAACGTATCAAAGAAAACATGTACTTGACATCCTAAATGATGCAAGCTAAGGGAGCAACCTCGCCCATGGACCCATGGACCCAGAAATAAAGTTACTTCCCGGCGAGGGGACACTGATGACCGATCCGGGTCAATATTGTCGAGTAGTTGGGAAAGTCAACTACTTGGCCGTTATGACTCGTCCAGTCATTTCCTTTGCCGTTAGTGTTGCAAGTAGATTCATGTCTTTTTACGAGTTCCACATTGGGAGGCAGTTCTCAAAATTCTGCGCTATCTAGTTCAGAATCCGAAAAAAGGAATTCGGATGGAGAATAAGGGACATACTTATGTTGAGTGCTTTACTGATGTTGACTGGGGTGTCAGTCTTAATGTTAGACGGTCTACACCTGGCTATTTGGTCTTCATTGGCGGAAACTTGGTATCATGGAAGAGCAAGAAGCAGAGTGTGATCGCACGATCAAGCTCAGAAGCGGAATATGGACAATTGCTCATGGCACATCAGATGTGCTATATCTGTAGCATCATCTACTGGAACTGTGAGAAGAAGCAGGATATAAAAAGTAGATATGTGGTGTGATAACCAGTCTGATATTCATATTGCTACTAACCCTCTATTTCATGAAAGGACAAAACATATTGAAATCGACATTCACTTTGTCCGTGATGAGTATCAGAAAGGGATGATAAAGCTTCACCATGTAAGGACCGGCAATCAGATAGCTGATATATTTACAAAATCTCTTCTAGGTCTTCGGGTTCAATTTTTCTGTAACAAGTTAGGCATGATTGACATCTATGCTCCAACTTGAGGGAGGGTGTTGAGTTATGTGTTAAGTTGAGTTTAGTCCCACATCGGTAGACGAATAGGGAGAGGGGTTAGCCTCTCCTATATAATGTACTCCCCTCTCCTCTTAATGTATTAATCTATCATTCACATTCTACAACATACATATTAAAAAAAAAAAAAAATTTTGAGCGGGGTCATGTGACCCCGCTCGCCCCCTTCTCCCTCCGCCACTACCTGCATTGGTAATTACAAACTCGGTGGTTTTATCATATTTTCGTTATAATGGCATACTTGTCACTTAGAATCCCATGTCATTCATGTAGGAATCTAATAATAATGATTACAAAATTCTTGTAAGGGAAATTTCTTGTACCTTGCATGTGCATTATGCATTCCTTTATAAAAAATATTTTATATAGTAGGTAACTGCTTTAATTTGTTTATCTTTAGTTTGGTTTAGATTGATTGACCTGTATGTGTCCTGTATCCATGCTCCACAATTACTGTGTATTTAGCAAATAGCAAGGTTGTGAAAAAACGCTAGGCGCTAGGCGGCGAACAGTCCGCCTAAATTTAAGCGGTTCAAAAAAAAAAAAAAAAATCTAAAAGGCAGCCGCCTAGATTTAGACGGTTCAAAAAAAATAAAAATAACCTAAAAAAACCTACTGAAAAGTGCAACAAAATTCCATAAAATCCTAAAATATGTATAGTTGAACGTCAGGGGACTAGACGGACGTCTAGGCGGACATCGGGCGGGCACCGGGTGCCGCCTTGGCGGCTGCCTTTTAGAACAGAGGCAAATAGTATCTTTCAAGTTCGCTGTAGATCTACTAAACTGATATGTAATCTTAATCATAAGCTTGGCTTGTTTGTTGTGCTAGTTTTACTGAACTTTCTTGCCATGATTTTATAATACTAAACAACCTTGTTATATAAATATATACAATGACGTTTACACACACACACACACACACATGCATTTCTGGTTGCTCGAGCATGATTTTTTTTTTTTTGCCTGTGCTTAATATCATGACAAGCTTTCAAACTTTCTCTCTTTCTTGTTCCCAAGGTAGGCTATTGTAGCTAGAAATGTGCAATAACCCTCTCAAAATAATTATTTTGTTATCTGAAAGCAGTGAGTGTTTTTATAATTTCAACTGCTTAAATACTTTCAAGTATTTTTGTCCGTATTTACATTATGTCATTGAGTATTGGAATGATGGCACCTTCGTGTCGGGGAAGAATAGGTGATCATTTCGGACAGGTTGGGAAATTAGTTTTCTCACAGTAATAAATATTGGTTACCAGTTAGTAAAGGGATATGAGGCTTCTATATTGTCTGGTTCTGGTTCTCATAATCTGCTAACAATAGCGTTCAAGCTAACACGATGGTGCTAAAAGTAAGATAGCATGGGTATCATCTTCTCGTACAGTTTGTAGCTATAGAACTTAACCAAGATAGTAATTATTTTGGTCAAATGGGCAAAGAATCTTAAGCAGACGAAAAAAAGCGCAGCACGAGATCGCTCGGCAGTGTAAGAGGAATGGAAAAGTCAGGAGAAGTAAGCAAGACTTCTGCTGCATTGCTTTAAATTTGAGTAGATAAAGGATAGAGAAAAGGTAAAACACTACAAGTATTAGAGCGAACTTTCCCAGCCAAGTTTGTTAATTGGTTTAGGAGTTATTTTCTACTTGTCATAAAGGTAGACAATTGGAACCGTAGTCATATAAAAAACACATTTCCGTGTTAGTAGTTCAGCCGACCCCAAAATTTTTGGACAGGTTTTGTTGTTGTTTTTCCATATTAGTAATTGATCTGTAGTATTCAAATCATTTAACAAAGCTAGGCAATCTACTTTCTTGCGTTCCTGTACTGACACACGAAAAAACAAAAAGATTAACACAAACTTTGTTAGCTAGTGAACTACTTGCATTAGAAAAGATTATAGAAACTCAGGGGATGTTGCAACTTCTAGTAAAAAGTTTTTAAGTGAGTAGAAGATGGTGTTTATATAACATTCAACAACAACATCAACATCAACAAGATCAACAAAGTCTTTATTCCAAATAATCTCAAATGATTTTGTCTCATCTTTCCTCAATTCACTCACTTCCAACTTCAAATATACCAATGTCTTATTCTTTCTCACTTCCCAACTTCAAATATACCAATGTCTTATTCTTTCTCTTAAAGCATTGCCACATCCATCTCAACATTTTCATTTCAGCTACACTCATCTTTTAGACTTGTTTGAAATTACCAAAACTTAGTACCTATAAAGCATGGCTGGTTTGATTATTAACTTTAAAGAATTTTCCTTTTAATTTCAAGGTCATCCTACGACCACAAAGCACTCCACTTATCCTATCGACGACATTCTTCACAATCTCTTCATTATGCTGAATAATTGATCCTAAATAGCACAAAAAAAAAAGAAACTCGCTCTTAGGCATCTCTTGTGATCATTATGTTCTTTACCTTTGTTTCTTCTAAAACGTTTTATAACACACATTTCATTTATTTTGTTTTTGTCCTACTAATAATGCATCTGGGTAGATCACGAGGAACATCTATGAAGTTGTGAATTGTTAATGCAACTAGACAGATGGCCCTTGAGCTGAAGTAATAAATTCATGCATGCAACCCGAAAAATTCGGATAAAGGCTTTCTTTTGTTTATGTTATTTACATTACAAAAAATGATTAGGCAGTACGATCATCATATTGTAATGATGACTTAGCTCATTAGATCATCAGGCTATAATCTCATATTGATGTGCATGATGGATGGGTACATGCCATTAGTCGGTAGAAAATGATGTTTTTAGCTTTACCATATTAAAATGCAAAGTAATGCAGATAATAGAAAATGTTCCATATTAAAATGCAAAGTAGTGCAGATAATAGAAAATGTTTATGTTTCTTGCACTTCTTTTTTTAATACTTTATTCTAATGACTTCTCTGGTATATTAATCTCTCACTAGACCATCATTTGTAATGATGTGTGCATGCGTCTGTTATAGAGTATGTTTATAATTTTACCATATCAATAGTGTAAGTTGGATTTTTGGCCCTTTAATTTCTTCCCGCTGTTATGCTTATAACAAATTAACAATAAGGAGTGAATATACCAGCAAACATTTTCATCATCTGTATGTTAGTTATATCTCGACTGGTATGAGCTTAAGAGATTTGCTTATTGTATTTCCGGAAGTGTTGTTCCTTTTGTAATAAATGCTTTATTTCATTTCATTACTTTCATTTCTTTCTTAATAGAGCTACTTCCTCTCCTTTTTATCTTTACAAATTTCTTACATAACATCTTTCCGGGTGTTCCTATGTTCTAAAAGAATAGCTTGTAGACAGATTTTAAATGCAAACCTGTATGTTTCATACAGTGTAATGTAGGACACGAGGAAGAATAATTACTAAGAGAAGCATAATCTATAAGGAAGAAATATGACGCAGAAAAAACAGCAATATAGCTCTATTATTTTATCTGACGCAAATCTTGAGGTAAAGAAAGGTTTTGTTGTTGTCGTTATATGAACAATAGTTTTAGAAACAAGTACCAAGTTAGGATGAAGTAGTCAATGCTGATGGTCTACAAACATAATAACATACACAAGTAAATAGTGATTGTTGTTGTTACTTTTCCATGATGGAGTTAATGAGGATGTTGCTCATAAAATTCAACTAGGAAGATTCAAGTGGAGAAGTGCTTCTACATTACTACTACATGTGAGTAATGACGTGTTGGGTACTCTGGAACTGAGGTTTGTATCTAACGGCTATGAGACAACCCATTATTTATCTTTTGGAAAATAGGGCACTATATGTCCAAAAAGATGATATGTTGCCAATATAGTTATGAGTGAACAACAAGATAATAGTTCGATAATAAATTTGTGAAACTATTTTGAAACTTTGAGAATAAGATGATCATCTCTGATGGTTTGTGCATGCATAGCTTAAAGGGCATCCCTCTGCCATGAGGCTCCCGCTTAGAAATGTAGTTTTAGCAAAAGCTCAAGAAGAAATGAGGGAGTGAGCCATATTGATGGCAAGGGATACCTAAGAGTGATAGTTTTTGCTGTTTTGACCTGTCATTAATCCAATGAGAGGTTATGACAAAGTTATTATATAAATAAGACTAAGACCTGCAAAGCAAATTTACAGGGGTTGACTCACAAATAAACGTAATGAAATTGCCTAAGGTTAATTATGAAATGATAGTTATTAGTAGTCTGCTCACTTTGAAATCAAACTAGGGTTCAAATTTACCAAAATGTCGTGATCCTAAACCTGTCTAGAATTTGTGACTTCAATAACATGTTTGAACACCTTACCAGCAGAATCTGAAAGTGCTTGAAACACGTAAGTTGTAAAGGAACTCTACTTTCCGAACTGGGGTTGCATGTCCAAAACAGTACTCGGCAGCTGAAGTTGTGATTGATTTCACACACTTTCACAATTTAGAATATGCATATCTAGATCTGAATATCTGGATGCAACAATAGATTTTGTAGATGACTAACAAAAGTATCAACATCAAGACTTCTCCCATTAGAACGGGGTAGAATATGGAGCATAAAGTCTTCATAAAAGAATTAAAAGAATTGACACAGTTTCTATAATCGACCAGTGACTTGACGTCAATTTTCTATATTGGTGCCGAAATCCTGTCCAAGGAAGGACCGTGCCATTAGTGTTACAAAAATTGGGCTAGTCGTCTGATTAATCGAACTCGGCCCAAAGTCCGCATTGGATATATATATATATATATATATATATATATATATATATATATATTAACCTCTCTTATTAATGAGACATGAGAGTTCAATTAATCAGTTGAAATGAGTTATCGGGCCATTTTCATTATCCGACCCGATCACCTGCTTATTGGGTTATTGAAAATGGGTGTTTGGTATCGGGCTGAATTTTTATTATCCTGGCCAATTACCCGATTTTCTTGGTATTATTTACTCATGTTAGTAATTGGTTTTGATACTTTGAATTATGTTTGTGATTATCATCTTATAATTGTGTTTGTTAAATAGTATTATTTGACACACACACACACACATATATATATATATATATATATATATATATATATATTTGATCTTCTGTTTAAAAAACAATCTTGTACCGAGTAAACCGAGTAATCGGCGAGTAACCAGATTACTTATTCCAGGGTTTGAACCGAGCGAGGAATGAAACCGAGTAATTTATCCTTGCATGCCATAAAACCTTGAAACTAGTTGACGAGTAGGTATAGTTACCTCTGGTCATTGTAGAATATTTTGGAGTAATTATTATATTTTTTATTGATAATCTCTTGGCTATTTATAGCCTTACAACCCTTCAATCTTACATTAATACCCCTTTTAGAATATTCTAATATCCCAACAAATATACCAAGAATATTCTAATATACCAATAAATATACCAAGAATATTCTAATATACCAACACTCCTCAAGATGGACAAAATATATTCACTAAGCCCATCTTGTCACATCCTTTAATCATATCTGCAGAGTTTAGTCCCTTGGTCATACTGTCTGCTACCTGCTCCTTGGTTGTAACATGACCTAGCTCCAGTAGTCCACGGTCCAACTTCTCCTTGATGAAGAACCTATCGATCTCGATGTGTTTGGTCCTGTCATGCTGCATTGGTATTGTTGGTGATACTGATGGCTGACTGGTTGTCGCACCACAGTTTCATCTTGGCTCCTTGATCCAGCTTCACCTCCACCAACATACTCTTCAGCCATAGCAGCTCTGCAACTCCCAAGGCCATAGTTCTGTACTCCGCTTCAGTTGTCGATCTGGTCACCACCGACTGCTTCTTACTCCTCCAAGAGACCAAGTTGCCTCTTACAAATATGCAATAGTCCGAGGTAGACCTCCTGTCATCAGTACAGCTAGTTCAGTCAAAGTCACAGTAGCCCTCGATTATCAAGTGATCATTCTTCCTGAATATCAACCCCTTTCAGGGGGCACCCTTCAAGTATCTCATAATTTGGTACACTACGTCCATATGACCCTTTCTTGGGTCATGCATGTAGCGGCTCACCAAACTCACTGCAAAGCAGATATCAGGACGTGTGTGGCTCAAATAGATCAACTTGTCCACTAGTCTTTGGTATTTGTCTTGGTCAACTGGTTCTACAGCCTCAGCAAGCTTGAACCTCTGGTTGATCGACGTTGCTGCAGGTCTGCATCCCAACACCCCTCTCTGTGAGAAGGTCCATCACATACTTCCTCTGAGAAAGAACAATCCCCACTGCTTCTCGAGCAATCTCAATCCCAAGGAAGTACCGAAGAAGGTCAAGGTCCTTCACCTCGAACTCCTTGCCAAGCTTTTCCTTGAGTCGGGCAATCTTTTGCTCATCATCAACTGTAATAATCATATTGTCCACATACACCGCAAGCATGGTGATGTGGCCTCCACACCGATGGAAGAACATAGTATGATCAACATTGATCTGCTGATATCCCATCTCTATCATCGTCCTCCTGAATTTGTCAAACCACGCTCGAGGAGACTGCTTCAGTCCATAGAGGGACTTCTTCAACCTGCAGATCTTGCTCACTGTCTTATCGGTGCAGAATTCTGGTGGTATCTCCATGTACACTTCCTTCACTAGATCTCCATAAAGAAACGCATTCTTCACATCCAGTTGGTATAGCTTTCATCCACCATTCCCTGCCAAAGAAATCAGGGTCCTGACGGTGCTCATCTTCGCCACTTGTGCAAAGGTCTCATCATAGTCAATGTCGTACTTCTGACTGTATCCTTTTGTCACCAGTCGAGCCTTGTAGCACTATACTTTTTTATCTGGGTTCTGCTTCATAGTAAAGACCCACTTGCATCCGACTGCCCTCTTCTCCTTAGGCAGTTTTACCAGTTACTAAGTGTGGTTCTTCTCAAGAGCGCCTAACACCTCGTGCATCGCCGCTTTCCACTTTGGATCGTTCTTGGCAACCTGTCAATTGTTAGGTACCGTAATACTATCCAAAGATACAATAAATGTTCCATGAGAAGAAGAGATATTATATGAAACAAACTGAGCAAGGTCCCAACCATATCTATAAGGAGAATTTTTCGCATTGCTGCGAGTGGTCCTCCGTACTGATAATGGTGTGGGAGTAGGAAGAATGATATCACCTAAAGGGGAATCTGGTAGTGGTGGTGTAGGTGTCTCACGAGTTGAGACGAACGCAGGCAAGGGACTTGGCACTGGCACTATAGGTACTGGTCCTGCAGTTTGCTTCCCTTTCCTGTTATAGGTAAGTAACTCTCCTTGAGCCGTGGGCCTAACACCTCTCATCGCCTCCCCTGTTCCTCTTCACTCTCCTGCTCCTCCTCAAACGTTCGTCCATGCCATACTCCTAAATCGGTCATCACACTCTCACCAATCTCCCTTTCGCCTCATACTCTCAGTATCAGGTGAGTTGCTCATGGATGAGGTTCCCTCCTGAGATAGTATGGCTCAAACTCCCTGAAGTGAACATCCATGCTCACAAACTTCTTCTTCTCTTCTGGTCTCTAGCACACGTACCCCTTCTGAGTCGCCGAATAGCCCACGAATACACACTTGACTGCTCTGGAGACTGCTCTGGAGTCAAGTTTTCCAACAGACGGTCTGTTGTCCTTCACAAAACGTACGCAACCAAATACCTTTAGTAGGAGTATCCCACTATTATTTTCTTGCAATATTTTACATGGTGACTTTCATCCCAGTACCTTCGAGGGCATCCTGTTGATCAATCGAGCTGCTGTCAATACTGCATGCCCCCACAGACTCTGTGAGACATTCATGGCGATCATCATGCTCCTTGCCACCTCCAGAAGGTGTCTGTTCTTCCTTTCTGCCACTCCATTCTGTGCTGGTGTGTATGCACAAGTGGTCTGATGTTGTATCCCTTGGGCTGACATGTATTCCTCAAGTACTTTGTTGGTATACTCTGTTCCATTGTCAGACCTTAATAACTTCACCACTGCTCTGTATTGAGTCTGGACATATTTATGAAAGTCCCGAAAATAGGCAAAGACCTCACTGTTATTCTTCATCAAATGCAGCCAGGTGACACGAGAGGAACAATCAATAAAAGAGACGAAATACTTGTAACCATTCATAGTAGTTGTGGCGCACTGCCCCTAGACATCAGAATGTATAATATCAAAAATAAAAGAGCTCCTATAGCTCGCACCAACATATGAGCTCCTAGTAAGTTTGCTTAAATCACATGCATCACATACTAATTTCTTCTTATTTGCCTTCTCATAAATAGATGGATACAACATACTCAAAATACCAAAAGAGTAGTGCCCCAACCGCCTGTGATAGAGTATCAGTGTATCCTCGGTACTCATCTTTGGTCCTCCCATTCTTATCCTTTCTGCCACATACACCAATGCCGAATCCAGTCCTTCCCGATCCAGGTACTACAGTCCATCATGCCAAGTTCCAGTCCAAGTCTTCGTCCTGTCTCCTTATCCTGGAAAATCATCTTAGGAATATCAAAAGAGACAATGCATTTTAGTTGGAGGATTATAGAACTAATGGACAAAAGACCGACTGGAAAAGAAGGAGCATGTAAAACATTGGATAATCTTACTGAACCTGTACAATCAACGGTACCCTTACCGACCATTGGTTGGAAAATACCATCGGCTGTTTGAATGTTGTCAGCAGATGCTAGGTGAGTGTAGGAAGAGAACTCACTAGCATTCTCTGTCATATGTCGAGACGCACCCGAATCGACAATCCAGTCCGACGATCTAAGAGAAGACATAGATGCAAGGGCGAGTGAGTCATTAGACCTTCCGATGGATGGGCATACATGGCAGCGTTGCCTCTGGCGAAGCCTGAGGTGGACGCCTCCTTAGTCCCACTCCTGTCTCCATCGCTTGACGCTCTCTGCTTTCTCCTGAGTACTTCCAGCATGTCCAGTAGTGCCTGATCCTCCTTAGTATAGGCACCATTAACTCCCTCGTCTTCTGCTACCAGCAGGTTCGTCCGATAACCTCCTCGACCATCCCGTCGACCCCACGACCACGGCCACGTCCTCCAAACTGTCCACGTCTGTCACCTGAATCTCTCTCCTTGGGTGGTTTGGTGCAAGCATACCTCAGATGGCCCACCTTCCCGCAGTTGTAACACTGCCGGGGATCTCCCTTAGGTCCTGTGCCGCCTGAATTGACAACCGCCGCCGTGCTGTCTTCACTTCAGGAGGACCACCTGTCCCTGCCTGTAGCTTGATACGAGTCTCCTCCTGGATCATGGCCGAGATAGCCTCATCAAGTGTAGGAATCTTCGGTTGGGCTAGAAATAGTGCTGTCCTCTGAGCAAACACAGCGACCAGCCCCTTAAGAAACTTTATCGTCCTCTCCTGTAGACATACCTCTCTCTCCTTACACTTTGGGTCCTCGCAGCTTGTCCTATCTGAGAAGTGATCATAATCCAACCACAGACGTTCCAATTCCGTGGCATACTCCTGTACCGTCTTCTTTCCCTGTACGGTGTCGTCGATCTCACCCTTGATCTGGAAAACCCTTAATTTATTTTCCCACACCATCGTAGGTTCTTCTCAACTTCTCCCACACGTCTTTCACCATCTCAAGGCCATCCACTGTGGCGACGATCGACTAGACTAAAGAATTGAGGAGCCAAATATATATCACCATATGAGTGGACTTTCACTCGTCGCGTCCTGCCGAGCCCTCATCCGGCTTTGTCTTCTCTCTTGACAAGAAATCCTCCAGTTTCTTCCCTGCGAGGGTTCGCCTCACCCGTCGTGACTAAGTCAGGTAGGTGGCCGGTCCATCAAGCTTCAGATCGATGGATGGAAGCTCCAACTTCGTCAATGTTCGTGTCGCGCTCTCACCAGCCGACAGTTTCATCTGCTTCATCAACGTTGCGACCTCCGCAGAGTCCAACTTCTTGATGATCTCCTCCATCGATCCTCCTCTTCTCCGATCACCTCACATCCGTCCCACGATCCACGTTCGCCCTCTTCTTCCTATCCTAGATCCGATCATGTCTCTCCTCAATCAGATCTAGGCCTTCGATGTCAACGTCTGGAACGAACTGCAGGAGACGTCAAGAACCGCGAAAGAAGGCTATGCGAGAGTCGCGGCTTCGCGGTGGTGGTGGCGGGCGAGCGGCGACGGTGGTGGCGGACGAGCGGTGCGGCAGCGGTGGTGGCGGACGGTGTGACAGCGGTGGCGGCGGCGGCTAGGATTTGAGAGGTGGGCTCTGATACCATGTAGAATATTTTGGAGTAATTGTTATATTTTTTATTGATAATCTCTTGGCTATTTATAGCCTTACAACCCTTCATCTTACATTAATACCCTATTAAAACTCCCTGTAGAATATTCTAATATCCCAACAAATATACCAAGAATATTCTAATATTCCAACAAATATACCAAGAATATTCTAATATACCAACAATCATGCAACCAAGAAACGCATAGTAGATGACTAAACTAAAAATAATAAATTTTGGTATTTGGGTTTAAATTATGCAAGGGAGAAATGATTTTGGATATTTAGGAATTTTAATAGTAATGAAGAAGAAGCATGTCCGACCAATTTTTTTTTTTGCGCCACATCCATGCCCGGGACGGGCTGACAGCCTCACAGCCTGACACATGCCCTGGTATGAATGCGTGCCAGGACGAGCCGACCAAAAAAATGGATATGGGAGGCACGACAAGGAACATGGCGGGACCGGTTCCCGTGCCGATGCCGGTCAGCCTACATCCGTGACGGTGGCCGATCGGATTTGTGTCGCCAGCCACATGCCATGACACAGTAAATGAGGTGTTATTTTGGTAATTTTGGTCAAAAATAAGTCTCATTCAGTCAACATGGGAGTATTTATGTCAAATCCCCCCCTCCCCTTCACATGTACCCATTCATCCGTACCTACGGGCCTGGTCATGCTGTGCCGTCATAGGCTCTCTCATGACCGACATGTATGGACATGTACAGGGCCAGATTTGGATTTGGGGCGGCCCGCCCCTGCCGTCTATATTTTCATCCGTGCAGAGCCTTGTCGGCACGGAACCCATCCCGTGCTGGCACCAACTGGATCTTGTCGTGCAGTTGACCGGCCAGCGTGCGGCAGCCTGACTTGCACCTCTGAAATCTAAATAGACATCTTGTGATAATAAATAAAGCTCCTCTCTTCATAATGAAAACCAAACTTTACATAAGTTTATTTAACAATAAAAGGCTTGGATATCAAGAATTGTTAGCCCTATCAAACCTACCTAATATAAACACAATCATGATAGGAACTGCTAAATATAGTCGGTACTAGAAAATTTGAAATCAACCATGTGCATAAATAATTAAAGCAAATACATCCAAATAGTGGACCTAAAAAGAAACCTTATAACTCAATTTCTCAAATCCCATCCTAATCAGACACGAGCTCTAACCGAAATCTGAACTGGCTGAAATGGACTACTGCTCTTGGAATGCTTTGTAATTGAAGGACCCCCTTAAAATTGAAGGGGAAATTCAGTATAGGACCAGCTTGTGCTTTACAGGTCAGAATGTACTTAATTAAAAGACATATTTGTTTCAAGTACGATCATTGCATGCAACCAACACAGTACTTTACGAAGATATCTATCTTGCACGGAAAGATATCTATTGCAAATCATTTTTGCTCCTTTCCCAACAACTACTGCAAATCATTTTGCTTCTAATGTTCTGTTTTGGTGCCCATCTTAAATTATACTGAAGTTGTTGGTTATATCTAACAGAAAACGAGAATGCCCCGAAGACCATGAACGATGTGAAGTTGATTAATGCTGGGAAGATATTGGAAAACAACAAGACATTGGATGAATGTAAGAGTCCAATATGTGATCTCTCTGGAGGAGTTACCACTATGCATGTTGTTGTTCGCCCCCCTACTTCAGATAGAGGGATTGGTAAATATTGTTAACATCCTGTTGATCATAGAAGCTGATTTCCTTTGCCTAATTTTACTTTGTTTAATAATTCTTCTAATTGGGTTAACAGAGAAGAAACCTTCGATTAAAGTGGAACAAAGGTGCGGCTGTGTTATATTGTGAGTGATCTACAACAAGAGAAGCAGAGCAAGATACACAATGGGTTTGCTTATCATTAGGTTCTCCTATGTTGTTAGAGCAGGAACTGACTGGAAATTTTGTTTTTCCTCTCGTATGTTGCAGCGGATATGGTTGTATTGAGATCAGTGGATCTCAACCATGATAAAATTTAAAAAAGTTTAAGAAAAACAGTTCCGTGGAGATTTCCTATACAAGTTAAACCTGTTCAGATTGTTCTATCTTGGATTGTTGTCATTATCAATAATGTATATTTGATACTCGCAGATTCTTATAGTCGATAAATATCTTCTACCTTGTATATTTCTACATTGAACCATTCACCTCAAATCAGAAATACTTGGCTGTTCAATTCATATGAATACCCAACTGGTGAAGGGATTTGTTTGTTTCTGCTGATAATTTCTGAAACTAAATAGTAGGAAATTTAATTAGAATGGGAGAGAGTTGGATCTTGTTGTTTATTACATTCACTTTTCCTCCTGTTATGCTACAGCTTTTTAATCGGAAGAGAAATTTTTTAAGAGAGGGTCCTAAGCGCATATCGGATCAAGGAGCCTACATTGGGTTTGCAAGGATCAGCCATAACTAACTAGCAGGCGTAGATAATGAACTTGACAAAGACCAAACAACACGTCCAGAGCATTTGGAATCTGCAAACCACCAGAAGGAAGAATTTAGATGCTAATAAGTCGCTTAAAAAAAAAAAAAAAAAAAAAAAAACAAACAAACAAACAATAAAGCTTTTTCAGACAATTACTTTAATACACGAACATTCATATACCGTACCGTATTCTAAATTTTCCAAAATCATTGCACCTGAATGTGTGTATGCAATCTAGCTCTCAGTGAAGAGTTGAGCTAATTTATAAGTTTAGTTAACTTGGATGAGTTATATATTGTAACCCATAGATGGATCATGGCTGGATCACGGCATAGGAGGAGGTTTAAGCAGTAGCAATTGGAATTATACTTTCCATGCGTTTGAACCAGGTTCCTTCTAGGCGTTCTAGATTGTAGTTGTGGAACCTGATACAAACGAGAAAGCTCCTTGGTTCACCCAGCAGCAGATCTCCCACAAGGTGATGAATAAGAAAAGAATAACTTGACGTAAAAAATATATTCTAGAGACCAACACTCCATAAGAGACTATACTAGGAAATCCCTAAGTGCACCCACATGGGTGCACTTATCATAATGATCATGCTCCATGTAGGCCGACCACATGGTGAACCGAATCCGGTCTGGACCGGACCAGATTGGTCTGACTCGGGTCATTGTCAACATACTCTCACTCGCAAATAGTGAGTGTACTTATCCTTTCTCTCCCTTCTCAAGTAGAATCATATATCCGTGCAACATGTAGCCGTGAGAGACTGCAAGCAGAACATCTCAAATCATTTTCCTAGGGAACCATTCCAATACCATGGTCTTGTTATGACTCGTTACGCTTTCTCACAATCCATAGAAGCGTATAAAGTTTGGCCAGTTACTGATCATAAAACACACCTAATGATCTTCCTCATATCCACTATGTTGGTGCTGAAAAAATGACCAAGTTATATCCACGCAATCTTCAAGCCTCTTATTAGATATTATCAGACAGGTGGCACGAAGAGCCCGAAGGATGGCATGAAGCACCCCCCTTCCCTACGGGGGTTTCGCTGCCTGACCAGCGGACGAGGCTCGAGGGGCCAACACCCTCATGGGGGTACGGGCCCTGTTAAAAGAAATTTCCCTGAAGAGAAGAAGAAAAAATCTTCTGCTGATTTAGACAAGAAGATCCACGTTAGAGATGTCTTTCAACATGAAGGAGAAGGGCTTCCCCGCGGGAACTTCCTTTCAGCGTAAAGGGTGTCCACGTTGGAGCTCCTTCTAGTGTGGTGGGATTTTTCCGCTGGAGCTGCCTTCTCTTAGGACTCAGTAAAATTCCATTTAGTGTGCCATAAAGTGCAAACATCAATGCAATAGTTAAGGAATCCGAGGAGATGGTGCATTAAACGAGGAATATTCGAAATTCGAGGCATTTCTCATTATTGTGACAACGATCATTAATACACCATTATACAAATAACTGTAACAACATGCACGTGGCAAACGCTTCTCATGTTCCACGTGAACGTTTGTTATACTGGAAGACGTTACATGGAATGAAGTTCAAGCACTGTCACGCCCCAGTCCCAAAATACTGAGGGACTAGCCACGTGGCAATGGCCAAGCAGCACACACCAATGGGCAAACCGAATTTAATGGATCCATCAGGGTGTACTTAAGCTGTAAAACAACAGTAAGGGTCTAATATACTAATCTCATCCACAGAAATAAATATAATCAATATCAGAAATATAAAGCAATATCAAGTCTCAATAAAACATATATCGGGGAACAACCCGATAATAAGTCTGATACAATGGTTCAACAGACTAGAAATGAAAGAGTCTAACAATAACATATACTGAGTATAGATTAAGCAAATACTCAGGAAAAATCCTCTGTTGTCACCTCGTCCTCGGGGATCGGTTCAGCTCTGGTATCTGCTCCTGCTCCTGCTCCATATACCTCGGGATAGAACTCCTCTGCTATACCTGGGGACATAATTCGGATCCAGGTCCTCAGGGGACATAGCAAGGTACAAGAATAACTCAAGCCAAATAAATGCAGTGCAATAATAAATGAATCAATAGGGTAAACTATATAACCAGCTAAGTGATATGCAAGTTGAGAGCATCACTAGAACTCATGCTGAGACCACTATAAGCTCAGTGTCGGGGAGCCGGTAGCAGTAGTATCACTAGTAGAGTGCCTAACTCTGATGTAGAGTCAAAGGCCTCACAGTAATAAATATATATATAAATCAGCCTGTAGCCTGTGTGTCTCTTTCCACCCAATGTAATCACACGTTTCATGTCCATGACACGCAAGATCATATCTAATGCAGCAAGTCATAATGATATCTAAGCATGTATAAAGTATATGTCACGAAATCTGTATCCTATACAGAATCACCATGAATATCTCAGGAAGATTCTGTCTCATGAACAGTGTCAAGTGTCCTATGGTATGACGTACTTGATAATGCAAGTACGAAAATATATAGTGTCTCGATATTCATGTCTAGGTGACGTTACGCAACTCCGTGTACGACGTTGACACCCGAATATTATTCAGACGTTAAGTAATGTCACACGGTCCTAGGTTGAACATTTATATCACATGAATAGATCAAGAGAATATGAAATAAATTACTACAAGTATTGGCAAGGTACACTTGCCTGAAATTTGATTACCAACTGATGCTCTAGTATCAGCGGGATCTGCAGGTACTACTCCGATTGCTGAAATAAACGTTACCATCATGCTCAGGAAATATCAAATAGCTAGAATTGCCTGTCCATAAGTCCAATTTGGACACAGGGACAAAAATGACAGTTTCTGGTCAAAGCGGGGTCCACATGTGGCCCGCTTCGCACCGAAAAATGTGCTAGAGATAATGTTTTCCAATTCGTCAAACTTAGTGTCCACAAGTCCAGAACGACAATACGAACCCAATAGAATGTCCAGAACTGGATTCCGATGAGCCAATCACAAAATCGTCCGTCAAGTGGAGTTGTGGGGCCCACGATACGAGATTTTGTCAACATTCTCAGAATCGAACCAAACTTGGGTCACATGACCAACGTACTGCTACGAGTCCGATGGCGCAAGTTTTATTTCGATATGACGAGCTTACACGAAGTTACACCGAGTTTCAGGACATGGCCGATACGGGGTATTGTCGACGGATACGCGTTGATTCCGGTGTGCACGCACATCCAAATCCCACACGTCCGTATTAACGATGCGCACCTTTCGGTGAAGTCTGCACACGACCAAGTTGCCTCGTTTAGAGGGGCTCACCCAGTTCCGAGAAAATTAGGGTATTTAAATAACCAATATTTTGGTCATTTTTACCCTTGAATTAAATACAAATTACAGCACGATAAATTAAACTAAAAAAATGATTAAAAACTTGGTCAGGTGGTCTAAATTACTGTTCAAACCAATTTTGAAAATATTTAACAGGTTTGTCGTAAAACGGTCGCGAACTAGGAGTTCGGGACAATTTTTGATTTTTAGAAATTGAGGGTTTATTTTCCTGATTTTGCGTCGCAGTTTACGATCGCCACAGGACGTGATACCCCAAACTAGGTGCACGGGGTTCGAGAGGGTCACGCAGGGTACGCGCACGATTCGACAGAACAGAAAATAAGGCAACGAGGAGAAAGAAAACCTCACATGAACAGGACGCCGGAATTCACTATGCTTCGCGTACACGCGGGAAATCGCGACGCGGCTATGGCGGAGCTCGGGGTGCTGCTGCGGATTCTCGGTCATCGTGGTCGTCGGCTGGGTCATCGACGTTCTGCCCGTCAGGTCACGGCGGAGGAGACGTCGTCGGAGGCGGTGGTCGGGGGTCATGGAGGATGCGGTGGTGGCAGGGGCGGGGGTGATTGTGATCAAGGCAATGATGGCGGGGCTCGTCGGCAGCGGGGTCTCAGCGGTGGCTTAGGGCGGCCGGAGAAGAGCTCGGGGTGGATCGGGATTCGCCGGAGGGAAGCTGCGGCGGTGGTGGCAGTGGAGTGTGATGGGGTATGACGGAGGGGGCTAGGGATTTTAAATAGGGGAAAGTCGTCGGCCGTTATGGAGGAGGAGCTGCGCAAGAAGGCGGGGCAGCATGGGTTACTGCGGAGCAGGCAGAGCGTCGGCCGGGGCGGTTGAAACGGCCGGATAGGGGAGCTGCGGGGTCGGGGAATTTAGGGATTTATTGTAGATAGGTTTCGGGTCGGGTTTCGGGTCCGGATCCGACCCAATAAGGATTGAGTCCAATTCGGGTTGGTTCATGATTCGGTTTATTCTATGGGTTCGGTTCGGTTCAGTTGGTTTGTTTTGGGTTTAATTAAAAAAAATAAGTTTGTAGGTCTTTAAAACTAGTTCTGGGGTCCAATAAATTCCAGAAAAATTGTTGTATGTCTAATTAATTATTTTACACCAAAAAATATTAATATTTTAATATTTATTTTAATACTTAAAAATATTTAATTTAGAAGAACATTTAATTTAATTATTTAAAAATCACAGAAAATTCCAAAAAACTTCCAAAAATTCATTTTTAAATTCTTGAAAAATCTGGGGGTTTACAATCTACCCCTCTTAAGAGGATTGCGTCCTCGCAATCAAAGAAATAATCGGTCAGAAGAGATGACACGGTTGCAAGCATTGTTCGAAGCATGACACAATCGAAGAATCATGACCAAAGATAAATCGAAGGATGAGAGTTAAGCAAAACACATAGGGAATGAATAAAATATTTCCCTAAACAATAAAAATTAGGTAATTCAAGAGTGAAGGAAATCTGGTTAGAGCAAATAAAACTACATCTTAGAAAAACTAGTTTATCAAGTATTAATAAGTTTAAATACTAGGTTTAAGGCTAAGGTCGTGAACTAACAGCCAAGTATTAAAGCAATGCTAGGAATAGATAGCTATGAATAACTTACGCGCATTTGCTACTCCACGAGTCTGCCTGTCCTCCATGGTCATCACAAAAGCTTGTCCGCATCCTTGCGGTGGTGCCCTCTGCTGTTGCTGAGCCTGCTGGAAGAGTGCTGCTTGTGGCGCCAAAGGTGGCCTCGGCTGATATCCTCCTGGTGCTAGTAAGGCTTCTCGGTTAATCATCAGTGTTTCTCCTCGATGCGTTGTGCAATCTCTGGCTAAGTGTTGGCTGGATCCGCAAATCAAGCACATTCCCAACTTGCGTCTACACTCTCTCTCAATATGGCCTACCTTGCCACAGTAATAACAAGTAGGAAGGAATGAGGCTCTTGGTGCTGCTCTCGATGGTGGATTTATCTGTTGACGCTTTGCAGACTCCTCTTGTGATGCTCTGGTTGGTGCTGGTAAAAATAGCCTTTTCAGGCTGGATTCTCTCCTGGTGACGCGCTCCATGCGTCGGGCTGCAGCAAGAACGTCCGAGTATGAAGTAGGTGCAACAGATCCGATCAATCTATGTAGCTCAAAGTTTAGTCCTTCGAAGAAATTTTTAGCCTTCTCCTCTTCTGTCAGAATCAAGGTAGGTGCAAAGCGACTCAGACAGATAAACTCTGCATTATACTCTTCCATTGTCATATTATTTTGAGTGAGGCAATTAAACTTGTCTCGAAGTTCTGATCGAGCAATAGCTGGAATGTACATCTCCTGAAAGAGTCTAGAGAACTCTTCCCAGGTGACTCAGTCTAGTCCGAGCCGTGTCTCCTCAGTTAACCACCAGTGATGTGAATTGCCAGTCAACTGCATCCGGACAACAGTCATCCAACGCTCTCTTGGAAGCTCAGCTGCTTCTAATTGATATTGAGTGTTTGTGAGCCACTCATGAACTTCAGTGGGATCCTTCTTGCCTGAAAAGGTGCGGGGCTTCAGCTGGCAAAAATTGGTGATAGAGCCCGTCGTTGGTCGTCGTGCTGGTAGACTCGCCTGCTCCAGTGCGGTCACTATACTGTTTCGTAGAGCCTCTTGTTGAATCTGTTGTTGGGCTTGCATCATTGTATAGAATATTTGGAACATCTGTTGCCCGTCCACAGCTTGCCCTTGTGGGAATACGAGCATTGGTGGAGAAAACTACGGCGGAGATGGGATGTCATCACGCCGGAACCTTGAGGTATGCTGATTGGCTTGACTGCTTTGGTGAGTGGAGGGATATCCACTCAATGGCGTCACTCCATCTTCTTCGTAGGTGACTACAGCACCTTGCGGTGGTCCTGCAGGAGTCTCTTCTCTTGCTGGTGGATCCATTACTCTGCATCCTAAATAAACTATAAGAGGTTCACAGAGGAATCAAGGCAGGATGCATGTCAAAAAATTAATTCGAATCCGATATAGATATCAAGAACGATTCAATCAAGTGGATGAGATCCTAAAACTTATCCTATCCTTATCGCAGGCTTGCTCAATTCCTAAGTTGAAATCGAACAATTTAGTCATTGACCTGCATGGGCCACCACAAAAACCATGTCACGCCATAATCCCAAAATACTGAGGGACTAGCCACGTGGCAATGGCGAGCAGCACACACCAATAGGCAAACCCAATTTAATGGACCTATCAGGGTATACTTAAGCCGTAAAACAATAGTAAGGGTCTAATATACTAATCTCATCCACAGAAATAAATATAATCAATATCAGAAATATAAAGCAATATCAAGTCTCAATAAAACATATATCGGGGAACAACCCGATAATAAGTCTGATACAATGGTTCAACAGACCAGAAGTGAAAGAGTCTAACAATAACATATACTGAGTATAGATTAAGCAAATACTCAGGAAAAAATCCTCTGCTGTCACCTCATCCTCGGGGATCGGTTCAGCTCTGGTGTCTGCTCCTGCTCCTACTCCATATACCTCGGGATATAACTCCTCTGCTATACCTGGGGACATAATTCGGATCCAGGTCCTCATGGGACATAGCAAGGTACAAGAATAACTCAAGCCAAATAAATGTAGTGCAATAATAAATGAATCAATAGGGTAAACTATATAACCAGCTAAGTGATATGCAAGTTGAGAGCATCACTAGAACACATGTTGAGACCACTACAAGCTCAGTGTCGGGGAGCCGGTAGCAGTAGTATCACTAGTAAAGTGCCTAGCTCTGATATAGAGTCTAATCCCTCACAATAATAAATATATATATAAATCAGCCTGTAGCCTGTGTGTCTCTCCCCACCCAATGTAATCACACGTTTCATGTCCATGACACGCAAGATCATATATAATACAGCAAGTCATAATGATATCAAAGAATGTATAAAGTATATGTCACGAAACCTGTATCCTATACAGAATCACCATGAATATCTCAGGAAGATTCTGTCTCATGAATAATGTCAAGTGTCCTATGGTATGACGTACTTGATAATGCAAGTACGAAAATATATAGTGTCTTGATATTCGTGTCTAGGTGACGTTACGCAGTTCCGCGTAAGACGTTGACACCCGAATATTATTCAGACGTTAAGTAATGTCACACGGTCCTAGGTTAAACATTTATATCACATGAATAGATCAAGAGAATATGAAATAAATTACTGCAAGTATTGGCAAGGTATACTTGCCTGGAATTTGATTACCAACTACTGCTCTAGTATCAGCGGGATCTGTAGGTATTCCTCCGATTGCTGAAATAAACGTTACCATCATGCTAAAAAAATATCAAATAGCTAGAATTGCCTGTCCATAAGTCCAATTTGGACACAGGGGCAAAAGTGACAATTTCTGGTCAAAGTAGGGTCCACATGTGGCCCGCTTCGCACCGAAAAATGTGCCAGAGACAATGTTCTCCAAATTCATCAAACTTAGTATCCACAAGTCCAGAACGACGATACGAACTTAATGGAATATTCAAAACTGAATTCCGATGAGCCAATCACAAAATCGTCCGTCAAGTGGAGTCATAGGGCCAACGATACGAGATTTTATCAACGTTCTCAGAATCGAACCAAACTTGGGTCACAGGACCAGCGTATTGCTACGAGTCCGATGGCGTAAGTTTCATTTTGATACGACAAGCGTACACGAAGTTACAATAAGTTTCAGAACAGGACCGATACGGGGTGTTGTCGACGGATACGCGTTGATTCCGATGTGCACGCACATCCAAATCAACTTTCGCAAAATCCTATACATTTATATTAATGGTGCACACCTTTCGGTAAAGTCCGCACACGACCAAGTCACCTCGTTTAGCGGGGCGCACCCAGTTCCGAAAAAATTAGGGTATTTAAATAACCAATATTTTGGTCATTTTCACCCTCGAATTAAATACAAATTATAGCACGATAAATTGAACTAAAAACATGATTAAAAACTTGGTCAGGTGGTCTAAATTACTGTCCAAACCAATTTTGAAAACATTTAACAGGTTGGTCGCAAAACGGTCGCGAACTGGGGAGTTCGGGACAATTTTTGATTTTTAGAAATTGAGGGTTTATTTTCCTGATTTTGCGACGCAGTTTACAATTGCCATAGGACGGGATACCCCAAACTAGTTGCACGAGGTTCGAGAGGGTCATGCAGGGTACGCGCACGATTCGACAGAAAGGAAAACGAGGCGAAGAGGAGAGAGAAAACTTCACCTGAACATGATGCCGGAATTCACTATGCTTCGCGTACACGCGGGGAATCGCGACGCGGCTACGACGGAGCTCGGGGTGCTACTGCGGATTCTCGGTCGTCGTGGTCGATGGCGGGGTCGTCGGCGTACTTCCCGTCAGGTCACGGCGGAGGAGACGTCGCCGGAGGCGGTGGTCGGGGGTCACGGCGGATGCGGTGGTGGCAGGGGCAGGGGTGACGGTGATGGAGGCGATGATGGCGGGACTCGTCGGCAGCGGGGTCTCAGCGGTGGCTTAGGGCGGCCGAAGAAGAGCTCGGGGTGGATCGGGGTTCGCCGGAGGAAAGCTGCGGCGGTGGTGGCAGTGGAGTGTGATGGGGGATGACGGAGGCGGTTGGGGATTTTAAATAGGGGAAAGTCCCCGGCCTTTATGGAGGCGGAGCGGCGCAAGAAGGCGGGGCGGCGCGGGTTACAGCGGAGCAGGCAGAGCGTCGGCCGGTGCAGTTGAAACGGCCGGATAGGGGAGCTGCGGGGTCGGGGAATTTAGGGATTTATTGTAGACAGGTTTCGGGTCGGGTTTCGGGTCCGGATCCGACCCAATAAGGATTGGGTCCGGTTCGGGTTGGTTCAGGATTCGATTTATTCTATGGGTTCGGTTCGGTACAGTTGGTTTATTTTGGGTTTAATTAAAAAAAATAAGTTTTTAGGTCTTTAAAACTTGTTCTGGGGTCCAATAAATTCCAGAAAAATTGTTGTATGTTTAGTTAAATATTTTACACCCAAAAATATTAATATTTTAATATTTATTTTAATACTTAAAAATATTTAATTCAGAAGAACATTTATTTTAATTATTTAAAAATCACAAAAAATTCCAGAAAAATTTCGAAAATTTATTTTTAAATTCCTGGAATATCTGTGGGTTTACAATCTACCCCTCTTAAGAGGATTGCGTCATCGCAATCAAAGAAATAATCGGTCAGAAGAGATGACACGGTTGTAAGCATTGTTCGAAGCATGACACAATCAAAGAATCATGACCAAAGATAAATCGAAGGACGAGAGTTAAGCAAAACACATAGGGAATGAATAAAATATTTCCCTAAACAATGAAAATTTGGTAACTCAAGAGTGAACGAAATCTGGTTAGATCAAATAAAACTACAGCTTAGAAAAACTAGTTTATCAAGTATTAATAAGTTCAAATACTAGGTTTAAGGCTAAGGTCATGAACTAACAGGCAAGTATTAAAGCAATGCTAGGAATAGATAGCTATGAATAAATTACGCGCATTTGCTACTCCACGAGTCTGCCTGTCCTCCATGGTCATCATAAAAGCTTGTCCGCGTCCTTGCTGTGGTGCCCTCTGCTGTTGCTGAGCCTGCTGGAAGGATGCTGCTTGTGGCGCCAAGGGTGGCCTCGGCTGATATCCTCCCGGTGCTGGTAAGGCTTCTCGGTTAATCATCAGTGTTTCTCCTTGATGCATTGTGCAATCTCTGGCTAAGTGTTGGCTGGATCCTCAAATCAAACACATTCCCAACTTGCGTCTGCACTCTCTCTCAATATGGCCTACCTTGCCACAGTAGTAACAAGTAGGAAGAAATGAGGCTCTTGGTGCTGCTCTCGATGGTGGATTTATCTGTTGATGCTTTGAAGACTCCTCTTGTGATGCTCTGGTTGGTGCTGGTAAAAATGGCCTTTTCAAGCTGGATTCTCTCCTGGTGACGCGCTCCATGCATCGGACTTCAGCAAGAACGTTCGAGTATGAATTAGGTGCAACAGATCCGATCAAACTCTGTAGCTCAAAGTTTAGTCCATCGAAGAAATTTTTAACCTTCTCCTCTTCTGTCGGAATCTAGGTAGGTGTAAAGCGACTCAGATAGATAAACTCCGTATTGTACTCTTCCACTGTCATATTGTCTTGAGTGAGGCAATTGAACTTGTCTCAAAGTTTTAATCGAACAATAGCTGTAATGTACATCTCCTAAAAGAGTCTAGAGAACTCTTCCCAAGTGACTCGGTCTGGTCCGAGCCATGTCTCCTCAGTTAACCACCAGTGGTGTGCATTGCCTGTAAAACACCTATTTCAAAAAAATCATATTTTTTTTATTAATTAATAATTTAATTATAGTAATTATGTGCTAAATTGGAGAAATAAATTTTTATTAATTTTTATTTTAGGTGTTGGGGCACTTAGAGGATTTATGGGACCATTAGGAATTTTTTTGGAATTTATTTCATGTAGGAGATCTCTTGAGCAGTTGCTAGCTTAATAGTGTGCATTATTATAATCTCAAAATTTTCTTATGAGTATATAAATATATATATATATATATTTATATATATTTAATTAGAAAAAAGAAAAGAAAAGAACTAATATAAAATAATATAACATAATACTAATAAACTAATAACTTAAGCAATCTTAAAGCAACTCCAGCAAACCATTACTACTACTTTCCCTAGCAAAATTCCTAGCAAACCATTCCTTTAAGCCACGGCAGCAGCAACATTACCAAAGCCGCGCGCGGAAGACTCCCCCCCTTTTTTCTACTTATATATATATCCTATATATATATATAGTTATTTTTTTCAATAAAACCCTAATCCAAAATTATTCAGACCCTTCCTTTTTCCATCTAGACCTAGAGAGCGCCGCCACCGCAGCCGGAGAACCCCGCCAGGCCGTCCAAACAGATCCCGATGACCGCGACCCCGCGTACTGCAGATTCCCACAGCGAGGTACCTGTGTTCCGGAGTTGTTTTCCATCGACTCGCTCAACCAAACGCCACCCCGTCTTCACTAGTATGCTCACCCCTTAACCCTCTTCCATATCTGGATGATAGTAGACTTCGAACAACGTGCAACCCTAGGCAAAAACAGTGCCAAAGTTGGCGGACACAGACCGAATTCTGGGATCACAGAAAACTGCGGTGACCACCCATGTTGCCGAGCTCGTATCTCCCACCACAGAGATCCGAATTCAATGATTCTATTTGGTATGCGTAGACCACTTGACCTAGTTTAATTTTTGTTAAATAACCATAGATTATTAACTGCTGTAGACAAAATTAAATTAGTTGGAAAACCCCGCGAACCCACTTTTCCCAGATTTCCAAAAGTTGTGAATCGGAGCGCGCCCCGCCAAACGGGACCGCCCCGCCGTGTACCAAGTGTACCAAACGGTGCACGCAGAGTAATCGGACACGTAAAAATTTGTGGAAACTGATTCGGACGCGTGTGCGGCCGGAATCAGCCCGTATCCGCGGACACACATCGTGTCATAACTTTGTGGAAGTCACGCGCATTTTTTGCACGCTCGTCAGATTGTGACGAAACTTGCGCCACTGGACTCGTGGTAATGCGCTGGTCCTGTGACCCAATTTTCACACAATTCTAAGACAGTTGACCAAGTCGCCAATTGGCGGGTCCCACAGTTGACCTTTTGGACGAAATTGTGTTCGGCTCATCGAAATTCACATTTGGACATACCATTGGGTTCGTATTAACATTTAGAGTTGTTTGACCTATAATTTATCCCATTTAGAGACTGTTATCCTTGGCACATTTTTCGGTGCAAAGGCCATACGTGGACCCCACTTTTAACCGAAATTACCGTTTTGCCCCTGTGTCCAAATTGGACGAAAGGGAAGTACTTTTTAGCTATTTTGCTTATTTTGGGAACGTTGGTGATATTTATTTCAGCATCCGGAGATGTTCATTCTGAGGTCGTAGCTTCTGACTCTTGGTGTTGACATTGGGACATTACATTCTGCAGCTTTCTTGTCAGGCAAGATACCTTGCCAAATTATTTACAGTATTTTGCATGCTTAGTATATTTCTGTATATTTATTTTATTTCTGTTTATTCATTGCATTTGTAGTTCTTTCAGTTATTACTATATATTAGATATGTTGACACACAATTGACACCTAGTATCATAGAGGACAATCAGTAGGCGTATGGGCTTTAACCACTCTGGTAAACCGTGGTAACTAGCACGCACTATGGTGGTCGTGTTCGATGGTCGCTACCCCCGAGGTATGTCGATTGATGGAGTCCGAGGGTCGCTACCCCAGAGGTATGTCGGCTGATGATGTCCACTGACGAGTGTATGAGTTGTGAGGATTAGATCGAGTAGCCTACCCTTGCCCATACGTCGAAAAGTTGTCCTCATCTGCATCCATATAGATTGTCTTGTACAGCATACTTATTTATTTTCAAATATTATGCATGTTTACTGTATTCAAATTGGCTTGCTTCTATGTATCTTGTTATGTCCCTCTGAGGACCTGGTCCCTTGCCAGGTATAGACGATCAGGAGTATCCGTAGGAGTACGGGCCTGGACCTGACGCATTCCTTTCTGTCGAGGAGGTCTTACCTTCTGAGCATCTTTGATTACATCTAGCGATGGATTCTTTTAGCTGATATACTTCTGTCCTCATATTATTTTATATTGGAGATTTTATACTCCTCTCTCATTTTAGTTTTGGATATAGTCTTGGGTAGTGGATTTGTCTCCACCCGACTATTATTTAAATATTTTAGACTCCTTATTCTAGTTTAGTATTTCTTTTCTATGACTTGTTGTGGGGATGAGATTAGCATATCTGTGGCTTGTGACATTATATATACCACATGTGAGTTTATATTTATATTACAGCGTACGTGTGTATTATGGTATCCATATATTGGAGTTGCCACATACATACGGCTGGCATGCTTACGTGTTCCTAGTCATACGTATTTTGGGACTGGGGCGTGACATATTTTTGTGGTGGCCCATGCAGGTCGAGTTAGCCGTTTCGGTTACGTAACTGTACCGAGCGAGCCTGCACCTAGGATTAGAATTTTAGATCTCATATACACTTGACTATAACTTACCTTCCTTCCAACATGTCCTACTTAAGTGCTTGCATCCTGCTTGATTCATGTACTCTTCTTAATCCTTCGTCCATCTCTTACAGAGAGATGAATTTGCATAACGGGCATGCCGCCACCGGGGACAACACGTCTCCAGGGGACGACGACCAATCACCAGGAGTGACCTCAACGACTCCTCTTCTTCCCGGACCGGATGGACTGACTAGCAAATCAATTCCATCAACCCCTTCCACAATACCTAATGGGACTTTTCCAGCTCCACTAGCACCGCAAGATGGCCAGACATAGCTGTTCCAATTCTTTCAGATGATAATACAGGAACAAAGGCAGCAAACAGCAGAGCAGAGGCTAGAATTTCTGGCAGCACTTGAGAGAATGACTGCACTAGCCCCTATACCAACCCAGGCACTAGTTTCAGTACCACAAGCTCGGGTTGGTTCAGTCAAAGACTTTGTGCAGATGGGCCCTAAGCCATATAAGGGCAATGAGAGTCCAGAGGAGACCACGAACTGGATTGCCAATAACAAGAAGTTGTTAGAGGCATCACAATTACCTTCTGACCTATGGTTGATAGGAGTAAGGACTCAGTTAGAAGGCAACGCGCATCACTGGTGGGAATCAATGGAGCGCCAGTTGGGTACGCGTCAGACTTGGGAACAATTCTTGGAATGCTTTGAGAGAAAGTACTTCCCGGATACTGTAAGGGACGCATTGTACGATCAGTTCCTCCATCTAGAGCAAGGGGACAAGACGGTTGATGAGTATGGCGCAGAGTTTAGCCGTCTCAGTAAGTATGGCACAGTCCTAATACCTAATAACTTGGAGAAGGCTAAGAGGTTTCACCGTGGGCTGACTCGGGAGCTCCAGCACTACACTAGCTCACAGTCCCGGATCTTTTATGCCGAGTTATTGACAGAGGCCAGGATCCAGGAGGCCATCAGCAAGGGAAACTAAATTCAACAGAGAATTTATCAGGGACCAGTAAGGACACAGCAAGGAGGACCCATTAGACACCCTTTGACACGCCATCAATCAGATAGTGTTGCACCATATCCAACCAAGGAGCTCCATAATTGTCACTATTGTGGTAGGACAGGTCATATTCTAAGAGACTGTCATCGTCGATTGGGACTGTGCATGATATGTGGATCAAGTCACCATCAAGCCCGAGAATGTCCTCAGCAGAACCAGGGACCTATGGCATTAGAATCAGGAACACCGCATACACCCTCAAGTATAGGAGACCAAAGGGGCCCACCACTGCTTCTACAGTCTGCACAAATGGAGGGTACTAGACCCCAGTTGAACAACCAAGGACAAGGCCAAGCACTCATTATGATAAGTATGGGAGAGCAGACATAGAAAGCCGTAGATACAGGTACAACCTTTAGTTATAATTGTCTTTGCATACTCATAACCCCAATGTGACACAAGATCTTAGATGTACAAATAAATATAGAATTATATATATGGTAGTTTAGCAGTTATGAGGAGGTATGTATATTTTACCTAGGTGGCATACACGCGATGCTAATGGATGACGTGAGTAGCAGTAGTAGTATTCTTCCCCTATCCTTATCTCGCCCTCTTGGGTGACCCTCCTTTTATATTCATTCCTTATCTCGTGCTTAACTCTTCCTATCATAGTTGTATCTTTCGTGCCATTATGAATTGTTTGATTCATATCAACCTCACCCCTATTTTGTTAGTAAAATATAAATGTGTTAGTAATGCTTGATAGCTAAGGATGAGTTCTTAATATATGTATATGCACTATAGCAATATCTGTATTCTTTATTAGTTTAACCCTTAAGTAGCACCATGTAGCCTAGTAGAAATTGTTAGATCATTTGAGCTAGATCATACCCCTAATAGTTAGTCAAGACCTTAAGTGTTTCCCTAAAAAAAACAAAAAAAAATAAAAATAAACCTAGACTATGCCTAGGAAAGAGTTGAAGGCACTTGTTACGAACTGATGACTATGACAAATCGCTGGCGAGGTAGCGACAGTTGCAGCCAGACGATTTTGGTAGAGTAGTCGAATTACTTGCAGCCATACTGGCCTGGTGGCTTGGCAGTATTAGACTATGATACTTGACGGTTATGGGAAAAAGTCATAGTTATGAGATTCCAGACAGGTATCCCAAGATTCTCGACCCAATAAATATAATTGCCTTACAATCTAGACAATAGCTTCAAAGAAGGTGACCACTAGTAGAATTTTTGTAAGTTGGATAGTGTAGACGAGTTAGAGGATGATAGAATAATGTATGGACAATAGATGAGGAAGTGTTGGAATGACAGACCATGAGTTTTAGGAGTCCTGCTAAATACCAATGTAGTGTAATAGCTATAGTTATCATTATGAATATGGGTTAGTGTCAATTTCGAGGACAAAATTTTTGTAAGTTGGGTAGAATGTAAAACCCCTATTTCAAAAAAAATTATATTTATTATTTTTTTATTAATTAATAATTTAATTATAGTAATTATGTGCTAATTAGGAGAAATAGATTTTTATTAATTTTTATTTTAGGTATTAGGGCACTTAGAGGATTTATGGGACCATTAGAAATTTTTTCGGAATTTATTTCATGTAGGAGATCCCTTGAGCAGTTGCTAGCTTAATAGTGTGCATTATTATAATCTCAAAATTTTCTTATAAGTATATATATATATATATATATATATATATATATATATATATATATACATATATATATTTAATTAGAAAAAGGAAAAGAAAATAACTAATATAAAATAATATAACCTAATACTAATAAACTAATAACTTAAGCAATCTTAAAGCAACTCCAGCAAACCATTACTACTACTTTCCCTAGCAAAATCCCTAGCAAACCATTCCTTTAAGCCACGGCAGCAGCAACATTACCAAAGCCGCGCGCGGAAGACTCCCCCCCCTTTTTTTTACTTATATATATATCCTATATATATATCGTTATTTTTTTCAATAAAATCCAAACCTTAAATTATTCAGACCCTTCCTCTTCCCATCTAGACCTAGAGAGCGCCGCCACCGCAGCCGGAGAACCCCGCCAGGCCGTCCAAACAGATCCCGACGACCGCGACCCCGCGCACTGCAGATTCCCACAGCGAGGTACCTGTGTTCCGGAGTTATTTTCCGTCGACTCGCTCAACCAAACGCCACCCCGTCTTCACCGGTATGCTCACCCCTTAACCCTCTTCCATATCTGGATGATAGTAGACTTCGAACAACGTGTAACCCTAGGCAAAAATAGTACCAAAGTTGGCGGACACAGACCGAATTCTGGGATCGCAGAAAACTACGGTGACCATCCATGTTGCCGAGTTCGTATCTCCCACCACAGAGATTTGAATTCGATAATTCTTTTCGGTATGCGTAGACCACTTGACCTAGTTTAATTTTTGTTAAATAATCATAGATTATTAACTGCTGTAGACAAAATTAAATTTGTTGGAAAACCCCGCGAACCCACTTTTCCCAGATTTTCAAAAGTTATGAATCGGAGCGCGTCCCGCCAAACGGGACCGCCCCGCCATGTACCAAGTGTACCAAACGGTGCACGCAGCATAACCAGACACGTAAAAATTTGTGGAAACTGATTCGGCCGCGTGTGCCAGCCGAAATCAGCCCGTATCCGCGGACACACACCGTGTCGTAACTTTGTGGAAGTCTTGCGCATTTTTTGCACGCTCGTCAGATTACGACGAAACTTGCGCCACTGGACTCGTGGTAACGTGCTAGTCTTGTGACCCAATTTTCACGCAATTCTAAGATAGTTGACCAAGTTGCCAATTGGCGGGCCCCATAGTTGACTTTTTGGACGAAATTGTGTTCGGCTCATCGGAATCCACATTTGGACATACCGTTGGGTTCATATTGACATTTAAAGTTATTTGACCTATAATTTATCCCATTTAGAGACTGTTACCCTTGACACATTTTTCGGTGCAAAGTGGGCCACACGTGGACCCTACTTTTACCCAGAATTATCGTTTTGCCCCTGTGTCCAAATTGGACGAAAGGGAAGTGCTTTTTAGCTATTTTGCTTATTCTGGGAAAGTTGATGATGTTTATTTCAGCATCCGGAGATGTTCATTCTGAGGCCGTAGCTTCTGACTCGTCTGTTCCAGTGCGATCACTATATTGTTTTGCAGAGCCTCTTGTTGAATCTGTTGTTGGGCTTGCATCATTGCATAGAATATTTGGAACATCTGTTGCCCGTCCACAGCTTGCCCTTGTGGGAATACGGACATTGGTGGAGGAAACTGCTGCGGAGGTGGGATGTCGTCACGCCGGAACCTTGAGGTATGCTGATTAGCTTGACTGCTTTGGTGAGTGGAGGGATCTCTACTCAATGGCGTCACTCCATCTTCTTCGTAGGTGACTATAACACGTTACGGTGGTCCTGCATGAGTCTCTTCTCTTGCTGGTGGATCCATTACTCTGCATCCAAAATAAACTATAAGAGGCGCACAGAGGAATCAAGGCATGATGCACGTCAAGAAATTAATTCGAATCTGATATAGATATCAAGAACGATTCAATCAAGTGGATGAGATCCCAAAACTTATCCTATCCTTATCGCAGGCTTGCTCAGTTCCTAAGTTGAAACTGAACAATTTAGTCGTGGACCTGCATGGGCCACCACAAAAACCATGTCACTCCCCAATCCCAAAATACTGAGGGACTAGCCACGTGGCAATGGCGAGCAGCACACACCAATGAGCACACCCAATTTAATAGACCCATCAGGGTATACTTAAGCTGTAAAACAACAGTAAGGGTCTAATATACTAATCTCATCCATAGAAATAAATACAATCAATATCAGAAATATAAAGCAATATCAAGTCTCAATAAAACATATATCGGGGAACAACCCGATAATAAGTCTGACACAATGGTTTAACAGACCAGAAATGAAAGAGTCTAACAATAACATATACTGAGTATAGATTAAGCAAATACTCAGGAAAAATCCTCTGCTGTCACATTGTCCTCGGGGATCGGTTCAGCTCCGGTGTCTGCTCCTGCTCCTGCTCCTGCTCCATATACCTCGGGATAGAACTCCTCTGCTATACCTGGGGACATAATTCGGATCCATGTCCTCAGGGGACATACCAAGGTACAAGAATAACTCAAGCCAAATAAATGCAGTACAATAATAAATAAATCAATAGGGTAAACTATATAACCAGCTAAGTGATATGCAAGTTGAGAGCATCACTAGAACTCATGCTGAGACCACTACAAGCTCAGTGTCGGGGATCCGGTAGCAGTAGTATCACTAGTAGAGTGCCTAGCTCTGATATAGAGTCTAAGGCCTCACAATAATAAAAATATATATAAATCAGCTTGTAGCCTCTATGTCTCTCCCCACCCAATGTAATTACACGTTTCATGTCCATGACACGCAAGATCATATCTAATGCAGCAAGTCATAATGATATCTAAGCATGTATAAAGAATATGTCACAAAACCTGTATCCTATACAGAATCACCATGAATATCTCAGAAAGATTCTGTCTCATGAACAGTGTCAAGTGTCCTATGGTATGACGTACTTGATAATGCAAGTACGAAAATATATAGTGTCTCGATATCCATGTCTAGGTGACGTTACGCAACTCCGCGTACGGCGTTGACACCCGAATATTATTCAGACGTTAAGTAATGTCACACGGTCCTAGGTTGAACATTTATATCACATGAATAGATCAAGAGAATATGAAACAAATTACTGCAAGTATTGGCAAGGTTCACTTGCCTGAAATTTGATTACCAACTGCTGCTCTGGTATCAGCGGGATCTACAGGTACTCCTCCGGTTGCTGAAATAAACGTTACCATCATGCTAAAAAAATATCAAATAGCTAGAATTGCCTGTCCATAAGTCCAATTTGGACACAGGGACAAAAGTGACAGATTCTGGTCAAAGTGGGGTCCACCTGTGGCCCGCTTCGCACGGAAAATTGTGCCAGAGACAATATTCTCCAAATTCATCAAACTTAGTGTCCACAAATCCAGAACGACGATACAAACCCAATGAAATGTTCAAAACTGGATTTCGATGAGCCAATCACAAAATCGCCCGTCAAGTGGAGCCGTGGGACCCACGATACGAGATTTTGTCAACGTTCTCAGAATCGAACCAAACTTGGGTCACAGGAACAGCGTATTGCTACGAGTCCGATGGCACAAGTTTTGTTTCGATATGACGAGCATACACGAAGTTACAACGAGTTTCAGAACAGGGCCGATACGGGGTATTGTCGATGGATACGCGTTAATTCCAGTGTGCACGCACATCCAAATCAACTTTCGTGAAATCCCATACGTCTGTATTAACGGTGTGCACCTTTCGGTGAAGTCCGCACACGACCAAGTGGCCTCGTTTAGCGGGGCGCACCCAGTTCCGGGAAAATTAGGGTATTTAAATAATCAATATTTTGGTCATTTTCATCCTCGAATTAAATATAAATTACAGCACGATAAATTGAACTAAAAAGAGGATTAAAAACTTGGTCAGGTGGTCTAAATTACTGTCCAAACCAATTTTGAAAACATTTAACAGGTTGGTCGCAAAACGGTCACGAACTGGGGAGTTTGGGATAATTTCTGATTTTCAGAAATTGAGGGTTTATTTTTCTGATTTTGCGTCACAGTTTGCGATCGCAATAGGACGCGATACCCCAAACTAGTTGCACGAGGTTCGAGAGGATCACGCAGGGTACGTGCAAGATTCGACAGAACAGAAAATGAGGCGGCGAGGAGAGAGAAAATCTTACCTGAACAGGATGCCAAAATTCACTATGCTTCGCGTACACGCGGGGAATCGCAAAGCGGCTACGGCGGAGCTCGGGGTGCTGCTATGGATTCTCTGTCGTCGTGGTCGACGACGGGGTCGTCGGCGTGTTGCCCGTCAGGTCACGGCAGAGGAGACGTCGTCGGAGGCGGTGGTTGGGGGTCACGGTGGATGCGGTGGTGGCAGGGGCGGGGGTGACTGTGATGGAGGCGATGATGGCGGGGCTCATCGGCAGCAGGGTCTCAACGGTGGCTCAGGGCGGCCGGAGAAGAGCTCGGGGTGGATCGGGGTACGCCGGAGGGAAGCTGCGGCGGTGGTGGCAGTGGAGTGTGATTGGGGATGGCAGAGGCGGCTGGGGGTTTTAAATAGGGGAAAGTCGCCGGCCGTTATGGAGGCAGAGCGGCGCAAGAAGGCGGGGCAGCACGGGTTACAGCGGAGCAGGCGGAGCGTCGGCCGGGGCGGTTGAAACGGCCGGAGAGGGGAGCTGCGGGGTCGGGGAATTTAGGGATTTACTGTAGGTAGGTTTCGGGTCGGGTTTCAGGTCCGGATCTGACCCAATAAGGATTGGGTCCGGTTCGGGTTGGTTCAGGATTCGGTTTATTCTATGGGTTCGGTTCGGTTCAGTTGGTTTGTTTTGGGTTTAATTAAAAAAATAATTTTTAGGTCTTTAAAACTAGTTCTCGGGTCCAATAAATTTCAGAAAAATTGCTGTATGTCTAATTAATTATTTTACACATAAAAATATTATTTTTATAATATTTTAATATTTATTTTAATACTTAAAAATATTTAATTCAGAAGAACATTTATTTTATTTATTTAAAAATCACAGAAAATTTCAAAAAAATTTCAAAAATTTATTTTTAAATTTCTAAAAAATCTGGTGGTTTACAATCTACCCCTCTTAAGAGGATTGCGTCCTCGTAATCAAAGAAATAACCGGTCAAAAGAGATAATACGGTTGCAAGCATTGTTCGAAGCATGACACAATCAAAGAATCATGACCAAAGATAAATCGAAGGATGAGAGTTAAGCAAAACACATAGGGAATGAATAAAATATTTCCCTAAACAATGAAAATTAGGTAATTCAAGAGTGAAGAAAATCTGGTTAGAGCAAATAAAACTACAGCTTAGAAAAACTAGTTTATCAAGTATTAATAAGTTCAAATACTATGTTTAAGGCTAAGGTCCTGAACTAACAGGCACGTATTAAAGAAATGCTAGGAATAGATAGCTATGAATAACTTACGCGCATTTGCTACTCTACGAGTCTGCCCGTCCTCCATGGTCATCACAAAAGCTTGTCCGCGTCCTTGCGGTGGTGCCCTTTGCTGTTGCTGAGCCTGTTGGAAGAGTGCTGCTTGTGGCGCCAAGGGTGGCCTCGGCTGATATCCTCCCGGTGCTGGTAAGGCTTCTCGGTTAATCATCAGTGTTTCTCCATGATGCATTGTGCAATCTCTGGCTAAGTATTGGCTGGATCTGTAAATCAAGCAGATTCCCAACTTGCGTCTGCACTCACTCTCAATATGGCCTACCTTGCCACAGTAGAAACAAGTAGGAAGGAATGAGGCTCTTGGTGCTGCTCTCGATGGTGGATTTATCTGTTGACGCTTTATAGACTCCTCTTGTGATGCTCTGGTTGGTGCTGGTAAAAATAGCCTTTTCAGGCTAGATTCTATCCTAGTGGCGCGCTCCATTGGTCGGGCTGCAGCAAGAACGTCCGAGTATGAAGTAGGTGCAACAGATTCGATCAATCTTTGTAGCTCAAAGTTTAGTCCGTCGAAGAAATATTTAGCCTTCTCCTCTTCTGTCAGAATCAAGTTAGGTGCAAAGCGACTCAGATAGATAAACTCCGCATTGTACTCTTCTACTGTTATATTATCTTGAGTGAGGCGATTGAACTTGTCTCGAAGTTCTGATGGAGCAATAGCTGGAATGTACATCTCCTGAAAGAATCTAGAGAACTCTTCCCAAGTGACTCAGTCTGGTCTGAGCCGTGTCTGCTCAGTTAACCACCAGTGATGTGCATTGCCAGTCAACTGCATCCAGACGACAGTCATCCAACGCTCTCTTGGAAGCTCAGCTGCTTCTAATTGATATTGAGTGTTTGTGAGCCACTCATGAACTTCAGTGGGCTCCTCCTTGCCTAAAAAGTTACGTGGCTTCAGCTGGCGAAAATCGGTGATAGAGCCCATCGTTGGCCGTCGTGCTGGTAGACTCGCCTGCTCCAGTGCGGTCACTATACTGTTTCGTAGAGCCTCTTGTTGAATCTGTTGTTGGGCTTGCATCATTGCATAGAATATTTGGAACATCTGTTGCCCGTTCACAGCTTGCCCTTGTGGGAATACGAGCATTGGTGTAGAAAACTGCGGCGGAGATGGGATGTCATCACGCCGGAACCTTAAGGTATGCTGATTGGCTTGACTGCTTTGGTGAGTGGAGGGATCTCCACTCAATGGCGTCACTCCATCTTCTTCGTAGGTGACTAACACCTTGCGGTGGTCCTGCAAGATTCTCTTCTCTTGCTTGTGGATCCTTTACTCTGCATCCAAAATAAACTATAAGAGGTGCATAGAGAAATCAAGGCATGAGGCATGTCAAGAAATTAATTCGAATACGATATAGATATCAAGAATAATTCAATCAAGTGGATGAGATCCTAAAACTTATCCTATCCTTATTGCAGGCTTGCTCAGTTCCTAAGTTGAAACCGAACAATTTAGTTCTTGACCTGTATGGGCCACCACAAAAACTATGTTACGCCCCAGTCCCAAAATACTGAGGGACTAGCCACTTGGCAATGGCCAGCAGCACACACCAATGGGCAAACCCAATTTAATGGACCCATCAGGGTGTATTTAAGATGTAAAACAACAGTAAGGGTCTAATATACTAATCTTATCCACAGAAATAAATACAATCAATATCAGAAATATAAAATAATATCAAGTCTTAATAAAACATATATCGGGGAACAACCCGATAATAAGTCTGATACAATGGTTCAATAGACCAAAAATGAAAGAGTCTAACAATAACATATACTGAGTATAGATTAAGTAAATACTCAGGAAAAATTCTCTGCTGTCACCTCGTCCTCGGGGATCGGTTCAGCTCCGGTGTCTAATCTTGCTCCTACTCCATATACCTCGGGATAGAACTCCTCTGCTATACCTGGGGACATAATTCAGATCCAGGTCCTCATGGAACATAGCAAGGTACAAGAATAACTCAAGCCAAATAAATGTAGTACAATAATAAATGAATCAATAGGGTAAAGTATATAACCAGTTAAGTGATATACAAGTTGAGAGCATCACTAGAACTCATGCTGAGACCACTACAAGCTCAGTGTCGGGGAGCCGGTAGCAGTAGTATCACTAGTAGAGTGCCTAGCTCTGATGTAGAGTCTAAGGCCTCATAATAATAAATATATATATAAATCAGCCTGTAGCCTGTGTGTCTCTCCCCACCCAATGTAATCACACGTTTCATGTCCATGACACGCAAGATCATATCTAATGCAGCAAGTCATAATGATATCTAAGCATGTATAAAGTATATGTCATGAAACTTGTATCTTATACAGAATCACCATAAATATCTCAGGAAAATTCTGTCTCATGAACAGTGTCAAGTGTCCTATGGTATGACGTACTTGATAATGCAAGTACGAAAATATATAGTGTCTCGATATCCATGTCTAGGTGACGTTATGCAACTCCGCGTACAGCGTTGACACCCGAATATTATTCAGGCATTAAGTAATGTCATACGGTCCTAGGTTGAACATTTATATCACATGAATAGATCATGAGAATATGAAACAAATTACTGCAAGTATTGGCAAGGTACACTTGCCTGTGATTTGATTACCAACTTCTGCTCTGGTATCAGCAAGATCTGCAGGTACTCCTCCGGTTGCTGAAATAAATATTACCATCATACTCAAAAAATATCAAATAGCTAGAATTGCCTGTCCATAAGTTCAATTTGGACACCGGGGCAAAAGTGACAGTTTCTGGTCAAAGCGGAGTCCACATATGGCCCGCTTCGCACTAAAAAATGTGCCAGAGACAATGTTCTCCAAATTCGTCAAACTTAGTGTCCACAAGTCCAGAACGACGATACGAACCCAATGGAATGGCCAGAACTGGATTCCGATGAGCCAATCAAAAAATTGCCCGTCAGGTGGAGTCGTGGGGCCCACGATACGAGATTTTGTCAACGTTCTCAGAATCGAACCAAACTTGGGTCACAGAACTAACGTATTGCTACGAGTCCGATGGCACAAGTTTCGTTTCCATACGACCAGCGTACACGAAGTTATAACGAGTTTCATAACAGGGTCGATAAGGGGTGTTGTCGATGGATACGCGTTGATTTCGGTGTGCACGCACATCCAAATCAAATTTTTTGAAATCCTACATGTCCGTATTAACGGTGTACACCTTTCGGTGAAGTCCGCACACTACTAAGTCGTCTCATTTAGCGGGGCGCACCCAGTTCTGAGAAAATCAGGATATTTAAATAACCAATATTTTGGTCATTTTCACCCTCGAATTAAATACAAATTATAGCACGATAAATTGAACTAAAAACAGGATTAAAAACTTGCTCAGGTGGTCTAAATTACTGTTTAAATCAATTTTGAAAACATTTAATAGGTTGGTCGCAAAACGGTCATGAACTGGGGAGTTCGGGACAATTTTTGATTTTCAGAAATTGAGGATTTATTTTCATAATTTTGCGTCGGTGTTTGCGATCGCCGCATGACGTGATACCCCGAACTAGTTGCACAAAGTTCAAGAGGGTTACGCAGGGTACGCGCACGATTCGACAAAATAAAAAATGAGGCGACGAGGAGAGAGAAAATCTCACCTAAATAGGAGCCAGAATTCACTATCCTTCGCGTACACGTAGGGAATCGCAACGCGGCTACGGCGGAGCTTGGGGTGCTACTGCGGATTCTCGGTCGTCGTGGTCGACGGCGGGGTCGTCGGCGTGCTGCCCGTCAGGTCACGGCGGAGGAGACGTCGTCGGAGGCGGTGGTCGGGGGTCACGGCGGATGCGGTGGTGGCAGGGGCGGGGGTGACTGTGATCGAGGCGATGATGGCGGGGCTCGTCGGCAGCGGGGTCTCAGCGGTGGCTTAGGGCGGCCGGAGAAGAGCTCGGGGTGGATCGGGGTTCGCCGGAGGGAAGCTGCGACGGTGGTGGCAGTGGAGTGTGATGGGGGATGACGGAGGCGGCTGGGGATTTTAAATAGGGGAAAGTCGCTGGCCGTTATGGAGGAGGAGCGGCGCAA
Source organism: Iris macrosiphon (assembly GCA_036927795.1). Taxonomy (NCBI): domain Eukaryota; kingdom Viridiplantae; phylum Streptophyta; class Magnoliopsida; order Asparagales; family Iridaceae; genus Iris; species Iris macrosiphon. The sequence continues at coordinate 56,545,233 of JAYESA010000018.1, forward strand.
GAAGGCGGGGCGGCACGGGTTACAGGGAAGCAGGCGGAGCGTCGGCCGGGGCGGTTGAAACGGCCAGAGAGGGGAGCTGCGGGGTCGAGGAATTTAGGGATTTACTGTAGATAGGTTTCTGGTCGGATTTCGGGTCCGGATCCGACCCAATAAGGATTGGGTCCGGTTCAGGTTGTTTCAGGATTCAGTTTATTCTATGGGTTCGGTTCGGTTCAATTGGTTTGTTTTGGGTTTAATTAAAAAAATAAGTTTTTAGGTCTTTAAAACTAGTTCTAGGGTCCAATAAATTCTAGAAAAATTGCTGTATGTCTAATTAATTATTTTACACAAAAAATATTATTTTTATAATATTTTAATATTTATTTTAATACGTAAAAATATTTAATTCAGAAGAACATTTATTTTAATTATTTAAAAATCACAGAAAATTTCAGAAAAATTTTAAAAATTTATTTTTAAATTCCTAAAAAAATTGGGGGTTTACAAGCACCGCAGGAAATTGACTTCCATGGAAGCCATCTCCCGCGGGACTAAACCAAATGGGCAAAAATTGGTCAATTCCCATAGAAACTCAACAGTTAGCTATTTTTTGAGTTTCGATAGCCTCGGGTTTTGTGCAAACCAGAGGTCAGAACTAGAACCTATACTCTTACTAACTAGTTCCTCAACACATTTAGCCTTCTCCACGAAAATTGGTATCGGAGCAGGTGCTCTCTTTATATAGATATTACTGATACCATTTGGTCCCACAATTGGTATCAGAGCAGGTACTCTTACATTGGAAATATTACTGATACAATTTGTTCCTACAATTAGTATTAGAGCGGTTACTCTTCAGATTATAATTTTTACTTTTATATAGGAACTTTTGCTCATACTAATTGCTCATACAATTGATATCAGAGCAGGTAGTTTCTTATTTAGTTACTGATACCATTTGCTCCTACAATTGGTATCAGAGCAGATACTCTTATAGTAGAAATTTTACTAAATATCATTTGCTCCCACAACTGGTATCAGAACAAATAATCTCTTATTTAGTTTCTGATCCCAATTGCTCCTACAATTGGTATCAGAACTGGTACTCTTTATATAGGAACTATTGCTCATAAGAAAGTTCTCTTAATTTTTGGATTAACATCCAAAGAGTATAACATATGGCAACAATAATATCACTATTTTCCATCAATGGTGAAAGCCAACTTCTTGATAAGCCACCTGTTTTTAACAACACTAACTATTTATTTTAGAAAAATACACATGAGTGTTTTCTAAAATCTTTTGGCTTTAACTTATGGAATTACGTTACTAATGGTTACAAAAGAGTTGACAAAGCAGATAATGAATATACCGAAGATGAAAAGAAAGCAGCAAGCGATGATGCAAAGGCAATGTACATGCTCTACTATACTCTAGGAGAAGACGAATTCAAACTTATCTCCAAGTGCAAAATATCATATAAGATATGGAGATGCTAGAAGCAACTTATGGAGACAAAGAAGAAATTAAAGAAGAACCTCATGATGTTGCAATCTCAAACCAAAATGAAGAAGCTGCAAGTACAAAGAAAGATGTAGACATTCAATGCAACAATGATGACAGCAAGGAAGAAGATATTACAAACTTATGCCCAAGTGAAAGTATAGAAATCAATGCAAGCATCCAGTACGAGAATGACAAAAACCTTCAACATACGACAAACTTGTGCTTAATGGTAAGCGAGGTAAAAGATGACTCACTAACAAAAGATATTTCGTATGATGAATTATCTGATGCTTTTAATGATTTGTTTGAAGACTATAATAAGCTTAGAAATAACTATAAGCAAACTCGAAAAGATATCAAATTTTATCAGCTTAAGAATGATCAGCTTATTTGCTTACTTAAAGAAGCTAGAGAAAACTCCTCTTCTAATGAATCTATTAAAATCTCCAAACTTGAGCTTACCCTACAAGAAGCTCTTGACTTCTATGATGAAAGCAATCAAAAAAAATGCTAAACTTAAGGAGGACTTAAAACAAGAAAATGAGAAGTACTCTAATGCCTCACTTAAGATAGATGCTCTTACTGCTAGTATGATGCTTTATATGCCACCTCTAAAAAGTTAGAGATTAGATTGGGAAAGCAGGTCGTACAACCTACTACTCAGTCTAACACGAGACACATGGCTAAACAAAAGAATACTCACAACAAGACACCAGCAAGCAAACCAATGCTCCATACTATCATGCATGTAGAATACAACATACTTCACATAATCATGCATTCTATTACAAATATCCATGCAAGACATGTCACACCACTTCACATACTCATCCTTCTATGCCCAACACAAATGACCATGCTATATGTTATTATTGTGGTTTAAAAGGACATATTATACATCAGTGTAAGGCTAGAAAACTGGTTGATATGAATATGTATAAGTGGATTCCTAAAGCTAACCAATACGGATCCAAACCCTGGATACCAAAGTCTTGTTCTAATCATATAGGTGGAATAATTTACGACAAGACGTAATGGTAAAGGAGAAAGTTGGTGATTGCAAAAAGCCAAATGGATATTCTCATAAAAATTCAATCAACAACAAAAATATGACTATTAAGTCATTATGGTAACACAATTTTTATATTTATAATAATATACTGTACTCATTAATTATGGTAGTTCAATTGTTATTAAAATATGTATGAAGAAAACTTTTGTTAAATAATTCTTTAATATTATGCCCTAAAGGTATAAAAATTATTATTAAATAGCCTAAAGGCTCATTCTGTCAACAAGGTGTAAACAGCCTTAAGCGACACGGTACTTAAGTGTCTTCAAGTTTGAACCGACAAAAGTGATTAATCATGAAAAACTAAAAAAAGATGATGGCGGGGAAATCCGCTTTACTAAATCATTCGTTCGAGAATTTGGCCAGAATACCGCTAGCTGGGAACCGACCCTTACAGCTAATTAATAATAACAAAAATACCTTACTGAGTAATGATATACAAAGAGCTATTTACAAAATATTTCCTAAATACAATTATTCATTCATTTAGTAATTGACTGCTATAAATTCTGTTTAATGACTTAGCAATGACTGATGGATCGCCTGTCATATTTTTAGACCTGATATATTGTATACTTGTATGAGATCACTTATATGTTTTTTCATATAACTATTATAGCTTTCTACAAAATATATTTTCAAAATTATGAGCCATCAGAACTCGGACAGAGTTCGGTCCGAATTCAGTTCAAGTATTTTTTATATAACAACAGCAGCAACGGATTTGACCTCATTATTTCATTCTCCCAAAATTTTCTTCTCAAAACCGGGAATCAAACCCTTCCTAAAAAACCCTAGTTTTGTAATCCCCTTCCCCAAGGCTTATTCTCTCTCAACTAAGGCTCTTGGTGAGATTCTCCTTCATCCCCTTCAATCTTTTTAAGGTAAAATATTTACATTCTCAAACCCTTATTCATGGCTCCTAAATTTGGGAAAAAGAAGAGAAAAGCAAATGAAGCTTCCTCTTCTCAACCCTCTAGTGATGATGCTACCTATTCCTTATTTTCTCTAAATATTCCAAATCCAGAAGAATATGATGATTTTATTTTTATTTCTATTGATGCCTCTAACCTATGGTTCAATAATTTTGTGTAAAGAAATATTTGCAAGGATAACCCTATTAACTTTACTACTTTTTATGCCCAAAAACCTAAACTTATAGAAGTCTATCTTTATCGTTTAGTCAAAACTAGAAAATCTATATATTGGAATGCCATTCGCATGTTTTACTGCAATCTATCTCATGATCAATGGTCTATCTCTTCGAGAGTGGGTGGAATCGATATTGAATTTGACGATACAACTTTGGGTGAAATTCTTGAAATCCCTAACGAAGGAGATGCCCTAGTTGAGATCGACAAACTCAATCTCAGAGGCAACATCACTCTTGACTCTTTCAGGGACATACTTTGTGCCCCACATCCTTGTCTTGACGGAAAGTTTCGTGCTCTCTATTTTAACCAATACTTTTACGAACTTCACCGTATCATATACTCTACTATCATTCCCAAGCAAACCTCCAAAGATGATGTGACCTATAGGGAGATGTTTGCTTTATATCACTTATATACATCCACTCCCTTTAGCCTTCCTAAAACCATGATCCGACAGATGATTGACTGTTGTAAACACAAACGTTAACTTTCTTATGCCATGTATCTTCCACTTATCTTTGAGCACTTCCACATTCCTATGGAAAAATCTACTTATCTATCTGAGCCAGCCTACATGACCAAAGCCCGCAGGATTCAGCCTATTTCTCTTATTCCTGATGAAGATAACTCATCTGATTCTGATGCACCAACTGATCCAGCTCCAGCTCCTCTTGCTCCAACTCCTACTCCTTCATCCTCTACACAGCCTGCTACCTTTGACTCTATCTAAGAGATGTTCCACGAGCAATTCAGGTTACAAAACGAGATGATAACTGCTCAACACCAAGAGCAGAATACTATAATTATCACTCGACTTCGCGACCAGTCTTATCGCACCACTCTTTAGGCTCACACATTAGCCAACTTCCTTGCAGATCTTCAGTATCACCTAGCCCATCATCCTACTGCACCTCACCCAGTGGCTCGTGATCCTTCCTGCCCAGGCTACAAGATCGATGATCCATTTGTTCAGCAGTACTTTGACCCTTCCGGATCATACTTTGACGATCACCCACCTGCTGCTGCTGATGATCTATGATGATATATTTCTTATGGTATATGGATGTATTAGTTTTTCTATTTTCACTGTACTAGAAACATTTGCTTAAAATGTTCAAACATTTATGCTATTTGCCTAGTGCCAGTCTTGTTATTTATTCTGATTAAAATAAATGCATGTTATTATTTTTGGTTATTTTATTAAATAAATGCATGCTACTCTTATCTGGTTATTATGTATATTTCTTCAATTTGTCATAAAACAATCATTACGGGAGAGTTATTATTTTCCACTATGATATTTTGACAAAGGAGAAGAAATGACAAAATATGTGATGACGATTATAGTTGATGATGTATTGTTGATGACATATAACTGTGACATACTTATATCTATTTTGTTGATATACCTGCACCTAATCTTGCTATAAAGAAATATCAAGTTACAGGTTCTTTTAAATGCTCCCATTCAAAGAAAAGATCTACTTACGGGGAAGCTTTTTATAAAAAGCTAGTATTTCACGGAAAGATATTATTTGCATCAAAGGCTATATTAGACTCACCATATGTATATTTTGGCATAGTTTGTCAATTATCATAATGGAGGAGATTGTTGACACAAAGTGGTCATAGTCAACCTGATTCTGATAATCGTCAAACATCAGATGAATCAAATCCAAAACACTGATGAAGCAGATACTCGTTGCAAAGCATAACAACTCCGTCAATACCAAAGATAGACTCTGTAATAGCTATTGGTTTCTATTCAAATATAATCTTTTATTTATTTGAGTCTAGGACTGATGTAAGCTGAGTCACACTGGCAATCCCATATACCTTAAACCAGATACCTAGTGTAAACTCCCTCACCCAAAATAGGTATTTTGTGTATATTTTATATTATTATATTTATTATATATGTTGAATTTATTTAGAATATGCTCTTAGTTAATTAGAAAATAAATTTCTTGATATATTTACTTATATAAATATTCATTTAGAATTATTTTAGATTATTTTAGATTTTTGGAGATTTTTCTAGAATTTTTTGGTAATTAAAACTTAGAAAACATAAATTTCTAGGACTTCTATGATTTACTATACGACCATACTTGCATGTCGTTCCTACCAAATATTTATTTTAGTTTAAAATATTTAATTATATTTTTTTGCAATTTATTTAGAATTTTAAGAAATTTATTTAGATTTTAAAATTATTTAGGATTTATTTGGATATATATAGTCTTAATATTAGATATATACTAATTTAGTGTTAATAGATATTAATAAGATTTTATAAATTATTTGTATTATCTTTAATTATATTTAAGATTATAAATTATTGAGATAAATTCAAACTCTATTTTAAATTAATTCAAATCCTGAACCTACTAGGAAATCAACTTCTTGCATATCCTATCCTTATTTAAATTCATCATAATCCTATCCAAATTAACCAATCCTATTCTTATTTAATTAAGTAGTGTCCACCATTATATATACCTCATCTTTCATATTTTTCTACTAGTTATGACGAATTAAAAAGACGATATCTCCTAGCTCCGGACTCCAAACATGCTCCAGTTTTTTTTGTTAGAACGATAATGAGGTTAGATTTCTGATAATATAAATTGTTTTTCTAAATTATTAGTATTAAATTCTAGAAAATTCATAGAGCATAGCATGTCCAAAAATAGACGTGTTTCGATGTTTTCGCGATTCCGGGAGAACCAGGAATCAGAATCATGAACCGTTTAAAGTTTCAGAAAGCTAATGTCGAGATCATCGACATATATTTTTCTTAGAATTTATTTCAAAGTATTTACATACTGTTAATTCTGTAGAACTTCTAGGTTAGAATTTAACCATCGGTGCACAATACAAAATTTGTATGTGCCATAATTCCCAAACGAATTTGAATTCAGACGAGCTGTAAATTCTAGTATATTTTTTATGCTGAAATCTACAGGAAATCATGCATAAAAGTCGAGTTTGTATCGGTTGACTTTTTGGTCAATAAATCGCCTCGATTTGCGTGCCATGAGTCTCGAGTTGATAAAATTCAGTTTCTTTGGACAAAATTTAGGAATTAACATAAAAATCAGAATAATAATATTAAAATAGGATTTTGGAGTAATTATTCCAGAATTAAATAAATTAAAATAAATTAATGGTTATATTATTATATAGTTATATGAATATATATGTAAGTAAATGCTAATTGATAATTATGACTAAATATTCAGACTGTATGACCCTAGGATATCGTGGACTATCCCATACTTACCTTGACCATGTTGACCCTAAGAACTTGTGAATTTGTCTGCCTTGCGTACACTAACGTACCGGCATAGACACCTGTCAGTTGACTGACTGATTTCGTACAGTACTTGAAGACGCGATACCCGCGTAATTCAATGCATAATTGACCGTGTTAGATGACTAGTGTTACCCCTAGTATACCCCCTGATTCCAGTGTAAATATGGTTGAGTATGTGCTAGTGTAATGACTAATGATTCTATTATATTATATTTATGTGTACATAGGATATTGGATTGTTCTGCGTAATTTCTGGAGCAGGTTATTGGTACATTGCAGCTTCCTTGCTAGGCAAGTATACCTTGCCATTGTACTGTTATTTATACTCCATATGTTGCATGCATCTTTATTTTCTGTCCTTAGATCATATATTTTAACTGTTATACAAAATGCGCGCGACGGTGTTGTCGCGTTATGTTTTTATTTATGTATTGCATTGACCTTGTTCATGAGACTACCCCATTATCATATAGCACCATTAGATTTCATTTGACTGTGACACATATTTTTACACGAGTGGTGAGTCTCATATAGATCATGGACGCACGTATTGACTGATCATCGGTACGTGTGGGACGTGCGTTAGGAATAACTGCTGTTAGAAACTTTGCATGCTAGAAGACTTAGCAGTTATTAGAGGTCTATGGACATAGTCTATTGTAGTACGGTTGTCCCATCCTTGTCCTTGTCTGGTTGCAGGATTGGGCTAGGTACTAAGAATAGGCTATGGACCAAATCGTGTCATGGATGTGACATGCTTAGAGCATGGGGTGGGGAGAACAACAAGTACCGCATTTGAGCTCCTTTACACTTTTTCTATTGTGCGCCCGGATTCTCCGCTGGAGATACGGGTGGTGATGACCACTATATATTATATTATTATCAGGCGGGCCTCCGGCGTTCGAAAGTCGTCGTGCCTTTGTAGGCCCCTGGATCTCCAATAGAGAACCATGCAAAATCCCAGGTTTTCAGCCAGATAGCTCACTTGTGGGGAAAGTTGTTCTTAACTGCATTCACTTTAGACGGTTAGGTGACCCATTGGATATTTATTTCAGTACTTTATTGGCATGTGTTTAAGTATACTTGTTATGTCCCTCTGAGGACCTGGTCCGCTGCCAGGTGTACCTATTCTTGAGTATTTGCAGGAGCGCAGATTGGAAGGATATAGAAGCTTCGTGGATGTCTTCCCTTCGAGCCGTGATTGGTAGCTGGTACTTATATTATTTGAGTGAGTTGTACTTATATTGTATTTACTTTCCCATTTGAGTTGGTAGTGGATTTGTTTTCACCCAACTATTATCTTTAGATCCTTCTTATTGAGATCTAGTTTCATAGATACTGGTTATTTATTTCTATATGATTTTGGTGGATGAGATTTAGATTTTATCCTGTGACTTGTATTACATTTTTACCACTTGTGGATTTGATATTCATAATACAGCGTACGTATGGATTTGGTTTCCATATATTGGAGTTGCCATATCCATGCGGCTGGCATGCTTACGTGTCCTAGTCCTACGTATTTTGGGACTGGGGCGTGACATATTTTTGTGGTGGCCTATGCAGGTCAAGAGCATATTGTCTCGGTTACGTTATTGTACCGAACAAGCCTGCACCTAGGACTAGAATATAGGATCTCATCCACAACTGACCCTAATTCATCTTCCTCCTCTCTGTTCTATTTTGATCAAATGCATCATGCTTGATTCTTGTGCTTCCCTAATAGTTCTTTAAGTATAACCTCCTCCTAGAATATAAAAGTTCCTGTTGTTAGATGATAATTAGAGTAGCACACCTATTTAGAATACTACGAGATTATAGATACACCACTAAGCTTAGCATATCTAGCGAACCCTAGAATCCCTTATCCCTATAATTGGTTTACCATTACCCCGGATGTAATATGAGGACTTGAGAGTAGTATAGACACTACTAGAGTTAGTTAGAAGGTTACCATAATGTTGCCCCTAGCATTGAGGAACCCATAGAAAACCAAAAACTTAATATTTGGACTAAACCTAACCTTCATAGTTAGATGATATTGGAACTATAAACTTATATCATTATCTTGTTATTAGTAGACAGCACCCTAGGAAGCCTAGAGGAATGTAATCAACACTTCTCCCTTGATCATACCCCGAACATAGCAACCAACACCCCACTCCCCTTAGAGAACCATGATGCTATCTAGAGCCCTCTATCTTTATTTTATATATTGTTCCCTGCGACCATAGCACTCGCTATTTTGCGACGGCTAATTACGTTTCTTCTCTTCATCTTTCAACTCGTGCCATCTGACACTTCGGATAGTAGGCCAAGTAATTATTCTTTGTTAAGGGCTCATAGTTTGCTAGGATTATAGTTGTAGCCTTGAATGTGAAATTTTTTTATGCTTGGTAGTTAGAACTTGATAAGTTTAAGTTGTTTTGTAGATTGTGACCGATGATTAACCCTTAGTTTTAAATCATGTAACATGTACCCCACCTCAATGTAGGCTATATCCTCTTTCCCCTCTGACGGCCACTAACTCTTCTATCCTTACTATTGACACTTGCTCTATAAGTGCTATGACTAAGACTTAGGATGACCATTACCTACATAAAAAGGATACCCTAATCAATACCAAGATCTTTCCTCATATACCCTAATAAGAGTTTTTGTTCTATGTACATGTGCAAGGTTATTTTTGTAGGATCCTCTTAAGGCTGTCACAGTACTAGTTTAATTATTTTAAGTTGGGTAGTATACCTCACCACCTGGTATCATATAGCCGTTGTGAATCCATTGATGAAGTGTAACTGAATGGCATTAATTGTATGCTAACATAAGATGATAGTGTTTATTCAGACTATAGAACTTAGAGGCTCACACCCCTACTTTATCGACTATCGACTTAGACAAGGAATTAATATGATAACTGTAGAGATTGTAGAGTCTTTTGTTATTGTTGCTTATGTTGTTTTGTTTTTGCAACTTGAATTATTTGTGACTTCTCTCATCATAATCCAGCGTTATATTTTCTGTGCTACCTCGAATTATGCTGCTATTATAGCCTAGTCTTTGCAAGCTTATTTTTATCGAGCTTGATCATGAGACATGTATTATTGGGGACGCCTGCTGATGCAATTGTCTAATCAGAATCAGTGTATTACGGTCTGGACAACCTTAGTACATTTGGTTCGCCCTTCGTAACGTTACTTTACGTGGATTGAGATATGTAGTAATTAGTAGATGAATATACTTGCCCTAGGCATGTCTGACATATCGTATCAGTTACATAACTGTACTAATACGAGCAGGCAAACAAAGGATTACCAAAATAGAATTTCAATCCACAACTGCTTTGATAATTCCCAATTGAATTCTTTAAACGCCTTGATCCCAATACTTCTATTCTATTACGCTGCCCTTGAACTCTTTATTATTGATCTTCGTCTTCCTTTATTTCGAAAAGACGAAACCTCGTGCTGGGTATAAAGTTTGATACACAGAGAGTACTAGATATACCCCATAGGCCGATCACATACTTGAGGATTATTCTTTCGTAATTAAGGACATATCATATGTGATATGATCGGCGTTGAAGTTTCGAGGATTGAACGATATGAGTAAATAAATTAAGGGATATTTTCTTAAGGTATATAGCCTTAGGTGATAGGTGGATAAATTCTAAGTTGGGTAGTAGTGCATTGTCAACTCGGGAGGAATTTCTTTAGATTATGATCGAGTAAGACTAGATTGGGAGAGGTTCAAGCAATTGTAATTTTGAGAAATTTAGAAGGATGATTAAGATAATGAGGATTTAATGAATTTTAAAAATCTTGATATTGAGGACCCAATATTTATACTTTGAGCACATGATTTAAATTTTGAATATTGAAGGATGAATCATCGATTTAAATTTTGAGGATAAATATATAATTTTAGACTTGAACAATTGGTTAATTAGATTTAAATTTTACAATTTGATGATTTGAATTAAAAGTTTAATTTTGATTGTTGTGTCACCTATTTGAAATATTGAGGATGTAAATTGAGTTTAAATATTCGAATAGTACAAAATTCTTAAGTTAAGAATAGGAATAAGATTTGATTAGAATTGTTTATTGTTCAAAGTCTAGAGGAGATTATGATAGTTGGAAATTATGATATAAATTTTGATGTGGGATGTCATATAGACTTGAGTCAGATTTGGATGTTGATTATTTAAAAATCGAGAAGAGATTACGACAGGTTGAATTTTGATTTAAACAGTGGTTATATTAATTTTGAAGTGATCGCGATAGATTCGAATAGATTTTGTTATTTAAATTTTTGGAAGAGATTGCGATTGACATACCTTATGTACGAATGTGAAGGATTTAACAAATTATATCTTATTTTAATTTCGAGGACGAAATTATTTTAAGTTGGGTAGATTGTAAACTCCCTCACCCAAAATAGGTATTTTGTGTATATTTTATATTACTATATTTATTATATATGTTGAATTTATTTAGAATATGCTCTTAGTTAATTAGAAAATAAATTTCTTGATATATTTACTTATATAAATATTCATTTAGAATTATTTTAGGTTATTTTAGATTTTTGGAGATTTTTCTAGAATTTTTTGGTAATTAAAACTTAGAAAACATAAATTTCTAGGACTTCTATGATTTACTATACGACCATACTTACATGTCGTTCCTACCAAATATTTATTTTAGTTTAAAATATTTAATTATATTTTTTTGTAATTTATTTAGAATTTTAAGAAATTTATTTTGATTTCAAAATTATTTAGGATTTATTTGGATATATATAGTCTTAATATTAGATATATACTAATTTAGTGTTAATAGATATTAATAAGATTTTATAAATTATTTGTATTATATTTAATTATATTTAAGATTATAAATTATTGAGATAAATTTAAACACTATTTTAAATTAATTCAAACCCTGAACCTACTAGAAAATCAACTTCATGCATATCCTATCCTTATTTAAATTCATCATAATCCTATCCAAATTAACCAATCTTATTCTTATTTAATTAAGTAGTGTCCACCATTAAATATACCTCATCCTTCATATTTTTCTTTCCCAAATTCCTCTCTTTTTTGTCCAAAAAAATATTCAAAATTTATCATAAATTCAGCCACATTTTCTACTAGTTATGACGAATTAAAACGACGATATCTCCTAGCTCCGGACTCCAAACATGCTCCAGTTTTTTTTGTTAGAATGATAATGAGGTTAGCTTTCTGATAATATAAATTGTTTTCATAAATTATTAGTATTAAATTCTAGAAAATTCGTAGAGCACAGCATGTCCAAAAATAGACGTGTTTCGATATTTTCGCGATTCCGGGAGAACCAGGAATCAGAATCATGAACCGTTTAAAGTTTCGGAAAGCTAATGTCGAGATCATCGACATATATTTTTCTCAGAATTTATTTCGAAGTATTTACATACTGTTAATTCTGTAGAACTTCTAGGTTAGAATTTAACCATCGGTGCACAATACAAAATTTATATGTGCCATAATTCCCAAACGAATTTAAATTCAGACGAGCCATAAATTTTAGTATATTTTTTATGCTGAAATCTACAGGAAATCATGCATGAAAGTCGAGTTTGTATCGGTTGACTTTTTGGTCAACAGATCGCCTCGATTTGCGTGCCATGAGTCTTGAGCTGATAAAATTTAGTTTCTTTGGACAAAATTTAGGAATTAACATAAAAATCAGAATAATAAGATTAAAATAGGATTTTAGAGTAATTATTCCAGAATTAAATAAATTAAAATAAATTAATGGTTATATTATTATATAGTTATATGAATATATATGTAAGTAAATGCTAATTGATAATTATGACTAAATATTCAGACTGTATGACCCTAGGATATCGTGGACTATCCCATACTTACCTTGACCATGTTGACCCTAAGAACTTGTGAATTTGTCTGCCTTGCGTACACTAACGTACCGGCATAGACACCTGTCAGTTGACTGACTGATTTCGTACAGTACTTGAAGACGCGACACCCGCGTAATTCAATGCGTAATTGACCGTGTTAGATGACTAGTGTTACCCCTAGTATACCCCCTGATTCTAGTGTAAATATGGTTGAGTATGTGCTAGTGTAATGACTAATGATTCTATTATATTATATTTATGTGTACATAGGATATTGGATTGTTCTGCGCAATTTCTGGAGCAGGTTATTGGTACATTGCAGCTTCCTTGCCAGGCAAGTATACCTTGCCATTGTACTGTTATTTATACTCCATATGTTGCATGTATCTTTATTTTCTGTCCTTAGTTCATATATTTTAACTGTTATACAAAATGCGCGCGACGGTGTTGTCGCGTTATGTTTTTATTTATGTATTGCATTGACCTTGTTCATGAGACTACCCCATTATCATGTAGCACCATTAGATTTTATTTGACTGTGACACATATTTTTACACGAGTGGTGAGTCTCATATAGATCACGAACGCACGTATTGACTGATCATCGGTACGTGTGGGACGTGCGTTAGGAATAACTGCTGTTAGAAACTTTGTATGCTAGAAGACTTAGCAGTTATTAGAGGTCTATGGACATAGTCTATTGTAGTACGGTGGTCCCATCCTTGTCCTTGTCTGGTTGCAGGATTGGGCTAGGTACTAAGAATAGGCTATGGACCAAATCGTGTCATGGATGTGACATGCTTAGAGCATGGGGTGGGGAGAACAACAAGTACCGCATTTGAGCTCCTTTACACTTTTTCTATTGTGCGCCCGGATTCTCCGCTGGAGATACGGGTGGTGATGACCACTATATATTATATTATTATCAGGCGGGCCTTCGGCGTTCGAAAGTCGTCGTGCCTTTGTAGGCCCCTGGATCTCCAATAGAGAACCATGCCAAATCCCAGGTTTTCAGCCAGATAGCTCACTTGTGGGGAAAGTTGTTCTTAACTGCATTCACTTTAGACGGTTAGGCGACCCATTGGATATTTATTTTAGTACTTTATTGGCATGTGTTTAAGTATACTTGTTATGTCCCTCTGAGGACCTGGTCCGCTGCCAGGTGTACCTGTTCTTGAGTATTTGCAGGAGCACAGATTGGAAGGATATAGAAGCTTCGTGGATATCTTTCCTTTGAGCCATGATTGGTAGCTGGTACTTATATTGTTTGAGTGAGTTGTACTTATATTGTATTTATTTTCCCATTTGAGTTGGTAGTGGATTTGTTTTCACCCAACTATTATCTTTAGATCCTTCTTATTGAGATCTAGTTTCATAGATACTGGTTATTTATTTCTATATGATTTTGGTGGATGAGATTTAGATTTTACCCTGTGACTTGTATTACATTTTTACCACTTATGGATTTGATATTCATAATACAACGTACGTATGGATTTGGTTTCCATATATTAGAGTTGCCATATCCATGCGGCTGGCATGCTTACGTGTCCTAGTCCTACATATTTTGGGACTGGGGCGTGACACCTAGTCCACTCAAATAAACCAAAGAACCTATCCACCAAATTAGGCCACATTTATTTACAAAGTCTACCATACTAGGAGACCGAACTTGGGCCAAACTCGTGCCAAACTCGGACCAAACTCGGACATAACTCGGTTACCCTTTTGGTATGAAATCAACCAGTTCAATAGCTCCTAATTTCTTGGCCCAACGGTTAAAAATTTGAATTAAACCCCAATCGAATTCTGTTTGTCTGCAACCTATAAATAGGATTAGAATTTTTTAATCTAACAACAAGGACAACTACTCAACTATTCTTTAGTCTTATATCCTATTATGAACAAACCCCTAAGCTTTAACCTTCCCATCTAAAGAGCAACTCCCTAGTCTTCCTAGTGCCAAGTGTGATCTCGGTCTAGAAGTCTTTTGAGTTATAAAGAGCTTTGTTAAATCAGTTACTCTCTCTCTCTCTCTCAAGCTGTGAAGTTGCAAGACTTCGGATCAAAACTCGTGGTGTAAAGAAGTGGCAAGCCTTCGGATCAAAGCTTGTGATTCACTATTGGTGATTATATTGGATACAACTTCGAGCTTGAGTTCTCGGGACTAGACTAGTCCTCTCAGAGGGAAACCAGTATACATCTTGGTGTTTGCGTTTGCTTTCTCTCTTACTCTATTGTATATATTCATAATACTGCTAGTAGTATTCTTACACATAAGATATATTCTAACTGCTAGTAGTTGATCACCATTGCATGCCATAGAATTATATTTTAACAGGTAATTTTATTCTGCTGCATACATAAACTCTATTTATCCCCCTCTAGAGTTGCCATACACGATCCTACAAGTCACACGTTATTTGAAATATATGGTTCAGATTTGATAGAGTAATCTGTATTAATTAGCATGCATGTCAAATTAAATATTCTACTAATTAATACAACCTACTATTTATTAGCATGCATGTCAAATTTGACATCCATGCATGTAAATTTGGTATACATTAATTCTGAACCATATATTTCAAATGATGTACATCTGAGATTGCGTATTTTTTTACATGTCAAATTATATGTGTCACCTGATCCTAACCCTATATATATATGCTAATGACCCTCTAGCCTAATGGTTAGTAGAGAGGCATGTGTTCCGGGTGGTCGGGTGTTCGAGCTCCAGTAGGAAAGTGGAAGGGATTAATTACCAAGGGCCAATGTGCCCCTATATATATATATATATATAATGGATACTGGAGATCCTGATCCCTATAAGGTTTTTGTCCTCTCTTAACAAGACTAGCCTAGTGGTTAGTGGAGAGGCATACGTCCCGGGTGGTCGGGTGTCCTGATCCCTCTAGGGTTTCGGTCCTCTCTCAACAAGATAATATTGACAATAGGGGCCTTTTGGCTACCCAGACGCATCATGGCAACAAATTGGAGGTGCAATCTAGACAACAGTGATCACTCGACGGACAACGTATGCATGATGAAGCTGTGGAGGTTGATATGTCATCCATGTAGACGATGGACCCTCCGAAGGAATCGTGACATGGTCTAAGGCAGAACTAACATAAGCCAAAATTTGGCACCACCTCGAGGGGCCTTAGGTCTTGTGGTGGGAATCCAGTTGAGTTGAAGACATCGTTGTCTGCAGAGCCGGTCAAATAGCAGTCAGGATCTAGGTAGCGTCTTTGAGAAGGGGATTCATCCCTTATGTACCTGAAAAAGAAGAGGGCATCTCTAAACAATATTAATCCGAGATTAAAGCTTTGCAAGAGTCACACCTAAAAGATGGACATCCTTGTAAACCTTCGGAGAGAGGTTGTCACTACCATATTTCTAGAATAGGCTATTTTTGTCATTGTGTATTATTATAAATAATGCGGTTATATTTTATTTATATAGATGTGCATTATATATATATATATATATATATATATATATATATATATATATATATATATATATATATATATATAGTATGACTAATATGATTAGTGGTTAGTAGATTAAAATATTTGATTAGACTAGACCCTAGTGGACCTAACCAACTTGACATGACAACTTAACCCAATTGTTAGACTAGTCTATTGGACCCTAAATTAGCTAACCATTCTCATAAATTAAGGATTTAAATTAACCTTCATTAGGAGGATAAGCTTCCTCACTAATAAATTCTTCATGACAACCTAATAGGGACATAGGCATCATTTTACATTGCTTAGACAATGAGGAAGAGGGCCCTAATTAAGGAAGGGGGTTCTCTCTCTCCTCCATTTCTCATCTAATATTTCCTAATTAGTATTTTTTCTCAATAGTTCATCCCTCCACCAAATTTACCCTAAATTTCTCTCAAATTTACTCACCCTCACCATCTAAGAAGACTAGAAGCTAGTGGTTGCAAGAAGCTTTGGAGAAGAAGGAGTTGGGCTTGGTGTTTGTGTCCAAATTGTGTCCTATTGAGCTTTTATTAGAAATCCATCTCTCAATAGGTAAATTATGAAATCCCTCTATCTAATTAGTTCCATTTAGTATTTTAGAGCATTTATAATGTACCAATGCATTAGGACTACCCATAGGGAGGAGTTTGAACTCCTATTGATCCTATTTGTGATTTCTATATTGAGTTTGGTATCCATTTTGAAAAAAATTCGAGAATGGCACACAAAATATTTTTTATTAGGTTTGGTAGACCTAATTAGAGTTAGATTGGTCATGTGGGGGTAATATCGTGTCCACAATTGGATACGAGTAGGATGTATCATGATACAATATGATACAGTGTGATACAAGGCTATAATTTGGGGGTTTTGTGCTTGTTGATGTATTTTCTCTCTAATATTCATGATAACTAATCATATTAGATATATATAGTTATATGTGAGATGTATATATATTATTAGTTATGTATTGGGGGATTTGGCATGTAGGTTGATAGTGTATCATGACACTATAGAGAGTATCTTAGCTAGTGTACTCAGAGTGTTTGATAAATTATCTATTACTAGAAGTGTATTTATTTAGATGTTATATTCACTGTTATATATGTATATAATTATAGATATGTATGTGTACACATATATTGGTGTATATATACTTAAATGGTTGATTGATATCCATGTGGGAGTCAATGGTTGTGTGCATTTGAGGATTCCAGTGTGTATATTAGTATGCCTCAATAGGTTGTGTAGCAAGGTTTAAGTGTCTGTAGTGAAGCTTGCATAAGTGAAGCAGGAGGGAAACCTGGGTTCAATTGCAGTTAACTGAAGGGGACTATGTTCTGGACAGTTAACAGCAAGAGGGAAATAGAGCAGTGGCAGTTGCAGTAGGGTGGTGTTAGAGTTGCTAACTGCTATTATTATCGTGTGTTGCTATGGTTGATGGTATTAGTATTAGGAAGGGTATCAGTAACAGCAGTAAACACAGTTGGAAGAGAATAAGGTGTATCAAGGCTTGGGCCTTGGTGCCATGGATTGGGGTGATCGTGTTAGTATCAGTGGAGGGGTTTTAGATAGCCCCAAATGTCAGCAACAATACATGCAGCCTTGAGCAACAGGAAAGTGGCATATTCAGGTCTGTCCAAGACCTGAGCATAAGAATAAGTAACCTCAATAGTAGCAGTAACCAGATGGTACATGCAGTGCCTGTATGTGAGCTGTGGGTATTTAATAAAGGGCAGTTGCAAGAAGTGCAATATTATGCATTATATGCACTGTGCAGCAGGTAAGATGTTAGATTTATTGCAGTAGTTGGAAGGAGACTTGGAGTATACAATAATGATGGGTGCAGGGTTGATATCAGTGGGGGGCTCGAGTGTTAGACATGTTGAAGGAGGTGACTACAGAAAGTGTGCTGTGCATATTTGTGCACAGCAGGGGTGTCCACAGAGAGTGCATTATTGGGACTATAACTCTTGTGCAATAGGTGAGCAGGAATGGGTGCCAAGCATAAGTGAGGGTAAGATCAGAGGTTATATTGGTAAGGGATGTGTTCAGAAAAGTGAGAGGAGAGTGTTTACAGTTAGGGTGATGGTGGACTGTGGCAGTTAGATAATATAGGTAATAATTTAAGTTCAAGTTAAGGTTAACAAGGAGTAGATGGGGTATCATGGTGTAGGTAGCGATGAGGGTCTTTGGATACAGTTAGAATATGAGTGTATAGCTAGGATAGCATTTTATTAAGATATCAAAAAGTATATACCATATAAGTATGATGTAGTTAAGGCCTTACTTCATACCAATATATCTATATGAGTTATGTACTATTAGTATCTAGTATAGATAATACTAGCTAGGTATTAGTTAGTATACTTAGTATAAGACTAGTCTAAGCTAGAATACCTTAAGTACAACCTAGTATTGACCTAGTTTAGTGAGGTATTTGACTAATTGACCTAGTTAACCTAGTTTGGAATTAGACATGTGTAACCCCCTCACCAAAAAATAGATATTTTGTGTGTATTTTATATTTATTGTATTTATTTTAGATTATTTTAAATCAATTAAAGCTTAATTGATTCTATTAGGATACTACACCGTAGCTTGGACATTTATGATATAGGATGGCCCCAAAATCTGTATCGCCCTTCGTAGAAAGTAGCCTACACAGGAGACAGTACCCGTAGGACCTTTTCGTGGTACAAAATTCGATCATTTAGCATTAGTATGGCACTAGAGTAACAACCGTAGTCCTTACTTTTAATACTTAGATATTTATTTATATATGATTAATTTATGGTCATTTTCCAATCCCAACTTCCTACAATTAGCATCCCATAATTCTCTATGACATTTTAGACAATTTTTCTTTTGTGAGATTTGTATATTATTATTTGCCATTATCAATATCCCTTTATAATCTCAATCAAATCTTCATTATTATTACTATTGGATAATATTGACCAATTAGTTACTAATAACCTAATTAAGAAATACTAAATTCTAATTCTACCCATGACCGAAACTCCCTAATTTTATTTTGTATTTTAAGTATTTTTATTTATTCAAATGTTGAATTACCTTAGAGTATTCTTTTAGTTAATTATGAAATAGATTTCTTATTTTAGTTAATTACAAAAATACTTATTTGAAATTATTTCTCCAAAACATTTTTACTACTATTTATCTCTTGTTTAATATTATAAATGCTTTTAGAATTTATTTCATGTGCATATATAAATATTTAAATTTTATACAAACATCTTTATATAAATATATATATTTAAATATATTATTAATTAGAAAATGAATTCTTTGCATTATTTACTTATATAAATAAAGTGTTGCAATGTTTCTATAATTATTCATATTTTATGTTTTTGAATGCATCTTCTTATAAAATTCAACTTTTAGGTTTTATTGATTTTTATATACATGCATATACATTTATACTATCTATTTGTCCTAATAATTATTAATTATTAATTATTTTTATTAAAATAATAATATATATTATCTTACAAATTTCATATATAGAATGTCTATTTATACTTTTGTGCACAATATATTTTTCCTGATTTTTATATATTTTTTAGATTTTTCTATGGGATATATATAATATATATATATATATATATATATATATATATATATATATATATATATATATATATATATATATAAATCTAAAGTTAATTTGGTTTTAAACAAACCTATCCCAGATTTTCCCTCATCTATGCAAATCCTAAACACAATTTCTATTCCTAACTAAACCCACACACCCGCAGACACCCCTCCCCCCCACCCCGCAGACTCGCGGTTGCCCCTCAATCTTCATCTATATATACACCACCTATTTATCCGAAACCTAAATCCTAACCCTAAGACTCTCCTCTTCCCTTCCCGGCGACCCCTGATCGCCGCCGCCGCCGTGCGAGGCTGCTGCCGCACGGCCGTCTGACGTGCAGCCGCAGCAGCAACAACCCTATACCCCCAACTTTGTGGTAAGTTATCTCCCTAATCATCGTATCGTTTTATGAACGGTTTATCCGTATACACTCACAACTTGACCCCCTAGGAATCCCTTCAAGTGGAACAAATTTTGGAGCCCCGGAATAATCGAAAAATTGACCGAAAGTTGGCCGAAAAACTGTTCGAAACAGTTTAGAAATTCAATCCAACCACCCATGTTCATGTCCAATTTTTTACCAAACTTGTTTAATATTTTCAAAATCTAATTGAAAGGACTTCTTCACAATATAACCAAGATTTTTAATCTTCTTTTAGATTTTATTAGTTTGCTTTGTTGGTTAAATTATTCTGATTTCAAAACGATCAAAAACCAATTTTTAAAACCTTAAAATCTTGCGATACAGAGTACGTTTCGCCAAATGGGACCACCACGCTGCATACCGGTTGCACCAAAAGAGGCGTATGGTATATTCTGACGTGCGGACTTTCTAGGAAGTTGATTCGGACGTGTGTGCCGTCAGAATCAACCCGTATCCGTAAAATGTCCCGTATCACAACTTTTGCAAATAACCACCCCCTTTATGTACGCTCGTCGAAATGCGATAAAACTTTTTTCATTGGATTTGTGGTATCACACTGGTCATGTGACCCAAGTTTTACGTGATTTTGAGACAGTTGATCGAACCGCCTATTTGCGGGCCCACGGGTTGATTTGACGAGCGATTTTCTGATCGGCTCACCGAAATCCAAAATTGGATATACCATTGAGTTTCTATCATCATTTAGGATTTGTTTGATGTATAATTTATCCTATTTATAGACCTTTATTCCTGGCACACGTTTTGGTACAAAATGGCCTACATGTAGACCATACTTTGACCCGAAATTATCGTTTTGTCCCTGTGTTCAAATTGGACGAAAGGGTAGAGTTTTATGACAATATCACTGATTTCGGAGATGTTGGTGATGTTTAATTCAGCATCCAGAGATGTTCATTCGGAGGCAGTGGTTCTTGATCCCTTGTGCTTGACGTTTGGACATTTATATTACACAAATTGCTCGCCAGGCAAGTATACCTTACCATTGTACTCTGATTTATATTCCATATGGTGCATGCATTTTATTTCTGTTATTTAGTTCATATATTTTAACTGCTATAAAAATTATGCGTTCGAGAATAACTTGGGTACAACGACGGTTGTGTCGTCTTTTGTATTTATTTATATTATGTATATTGACCTAGAGTTAAGAGACCACCCCATAAGTTGAGGCATCATTATGTTTTATTTGGCCGTGATACATTTTTTACACGAGTTGTGAGTCTCATATAGATCACGGACTTATGTATTGACTGATCATCAGTACGTATGTGATGTGCGATAGAAAATAACTGCTAATAGAGATGTGTTAGAAGACTTAGCAGTTATTAGTAGTCCAGGAACATGGACTATCGTGCTATGGTAGTCCAACCCTTGTCCTTGTTTGGTTGTAAGATTGGGTTATTGTGCTGCTATATGCTATGAACCAAAGTTTCGACGTCGATACTTGCACTCCGTCTCGACGTAGTAGCTAAAACGTGTTATGGATGCAATATGAATAGAGCATGGGGTAGGAAGAACAATAAGTAAGGCGTTTGGGCTCATTTATACTTTTTCTTTTGTAACCCGTACGCTCCGTCGGAGATGCATGGTCAGATGACCCTTATATTATTTATAAGCGGCCTCTGATGTCCGAGAGACGTTATATTTTTTGGGCCCCTGATTCTCCGAGAGAGTCACGTCAATCCTATTTTTAGCCAGATGGCCCACGTGTTGGAAAGTTGTTCTCAAAAGTGCATTCGCATAGACGGTTAGGCGACCCTTTGGATGTTTATTTTTAGTACTTTATTCACATGCTTCTATGTATCTTGTTACGTCCCTCTAAGGACCTGCTCCCTTTCCAGTTGTAGATGTAAAACTCCTAATCCTAGAAAACCGTATTTACCCTTTTTTAATTAATTATTAATTTAATTGTAGTAATTATGAGCTAAATAGGGAAAATAGATTTTATTTAATTTTTATTTTTGGTATTTGTGAATTTAGGAGATTTATGGAGCCGGTATAAAATTTTCTAATTTATTTCATGTAGGAGACCCTTTGGGCAGTTGCTAGCTTAATGGTATACATTAATACAAATTCTAGATTTTCTATATATATATATATATATATATATATATATATATATATATATAATTTTATTAGAAAAGGATTGAGAAAGAAAAAGAAAGAAAAAGGAAATAAAAAAAAGAAAAAAGAAAAGAAAAAAAAGAATTAAAACTTCTTATTGGATCCTACCACTACCCACTTGGCTACCAAACCCGACCCAATTCCCCTATGGCCGACATAGAATTAGAATTCAGCAGCACCCGGCCCTTCAAATCAAATAAGAAGCAAGAGAAGCAGCAGCAATTAGAAGACCCCCCCCCCCCCGCGCGGCTTGAAGGCCCCCCTACCCCGCGTTCTATCTCACCCTCTCTCCTATATATATTACAACCTCTCTCGAAAACCCTAACCCTAATTCATTCTTCCCATCTAAAACTTCAACCGTGCCGCCCTTGACCAGAGACCACCGCCCTCAGCCGCCTCCAGCCACCGAAAACCGAACCCGACGACCGCGACCCCGCACACCAATCCACGCGCTGCAGAAAGTTACAGCAGGGTACCTGTGTTCCAGCCTTGTTTTCTGTCACTTCGCTGAACCAAACTCGACCCCGTCTTCACCGGTACGTTCACCACTTAACCCTCTTCAATATCTGTATGATAGTTGATCTCGAACATCGCGTAACCCTAGGCGAAAATAGCGTCCAAGTTGACAAAAAAGACCATTTTAGGGAATCGCAGAAAACTGCGGTGACTACCTATGTTCCCGGATTCGTATCTCCAACCACAGAGATCCGAATTCGATTTTTCTTTTTGGTATACGGAGACCACTTGACCTAGTTTAATTTTTGTTAATTAACATTAGATTATTAACTTTTGTATGTAGAATTAAATTTATTAGAAAACCCCAAAAACCTACTTTTTCCAAATTTTCTAAAAATTGTGAAATGGAGAGCGACCCACCAAACGGGACCGCCCTGCCGTATACCAAGTGTACCAAAAGGTGCGCGCAGTGTACCTGGACACGTAAGATTTTGCGAAAACTGATTCGGACGCGTGTGCGCGTCGAAATCAGCCCGTATCCGCGGATAATCTCCGTATCGCAACTTTTGCGAAAATTGTGCGCATTTTGTGCACGTTCATCAGATTGCGACGAAACTTATGGCACTGGACTCATGGTAATGTGCTGGTCCTGTGAACCAATTTTTACGCAATTCTGAGATAGTTGACCAAGTCGCCAATTGGTGGGCCCTACGGTTGACTTTTTGGGCGAATTTGTGCTCGGCTCATCGGATCCCACCTTTGGATATACCGTTGAGTTCGTATTGACATTTAGAGTTGGTTTGACCTGTAATTTATCCTATTTAGAGACTGTTATCCTTGGCATGTTTTTCGGTGCAAAGTGGCCCACATGTGGAGTCCACTTTGGCCCAAAATTACCGTTTTGCTCCTGTGTCCAAATTGGACGAAAGGGAAGCGATTTCTAGCTATTTTGCTTATTCTGGGAACGTTGGTAATATCTATTCAGCATCTAGAGACATTTTTTCTGAGACCATGACTTCTGATCCTGTGTGTTAGACTTCTAGACGTTACACTTTGCAGCTTTCTTGCCAGACAAGATACCTTGCCAAATTGCTTACAGTATTTTGTATGCTTAGTATATTTTTGTATATTTATTGTATTTCTGTTTATTCATTGCATGTGTAGTTTCTTTCAGTCATTACTATATATTAGATATGTTGACACACACTTGGCACTTAGTATCATAGAGGACAATCAGTAGGCGTATGGGCTTTAACCACTCTGGTAAACTATACTAACTAGCACGCACTATAGTGGTCATGTCCGATGGTCGCTACCCCTGAGGTATGTCGATTGATGGAGTCACGAGGATCGCTACCCCCGAGGTATGTCGGCTGATGATGTTCTAGACGGGTGTGTGAGTTGGGAGGCTTAGATCGAGTATCCTACCCTTGCCCATACGTCGAAAAGTTGTCCTCATTTGCATTCATATAGATTGTCTTATACAGCGTACTTATATATTTTCTACCTATTATGCATGTTTACTGTATTCAAATTGGCTTGCTTCTATGTATCTTATTACATCCCTCTGAGGACCTGGCCCTTCCAGGTGTATCTGTTCTTGAGTATTCGCAGGAGCGCAGATTCAGATAGTTATATATGTTTCGAGGATGTCTTCTCTTCGAGCCCCGTGATTGTTAGCTGGTATTCTTATATTGTGTTTATTGTATTGCTTTTATATTCGAGTTGGTAGTGGATTTGTTTCTATCCAACTATCATCTTTAGATACGTCTTATTGAGATCTAGTTATATAGATGTTGGTTATTTATTTATATTAATTTTCTGTGGATGAGATTTCGATTGTACCCTGTGACTTGTGATACATTTTATACCACTTATGGAATTGATATTTATATTACAGCGTACGTATGGGTTATGGTTTCCATATATTGGAGTTGCCATATCTATACGGCTGACATGCTTACGTGTCCTAGTCCTATATATTTTGGGCCCATACTGCTACTTCTCTATCTTTCGAGGAGGTATTCCCTTTGAGCCTCTCTGATCATTAGATGATATACTTATGATATTTCCTTTCCTATTCTAGTTTGGTAGTGGATTTGTCTCCACCCAATTATTAGTTCTTCTCAACTAGTTCATATTTGGTTCATTGACATATTTGATCATTTATTTCTTTATGATTTTTGGGGATGTGATTTAGTTATGTCCTGTGACTATTCATAATACAACGTACGTATGTGTTATAGTTTTTATATATTGGAGTTTTTATATACATACGACTGTCATGCTTACGTATTCCTAGTCCTACATATTTTGGGACTGGGGCATCACAATATGGCTTAGAAATATCTTTATTAGTTATCTAATCATGTTTATCCTTTAATTCACCAATTAACACTAATATTTTATATTTAGGTCTTTGTGACTTTATTTTGGATTCCGATCCTCATTCGTTGCTCAGGACCACATGCGAGTACATTCTCTGACAGTTTCTATTATTTTTTATGATTACTTTGATTCTAGTTTGTAGTGTTATACTTGATTCCCGACACAGTGGATACATAGGCTAGTATCATAGATACTTGTCATGATGAGTCGTGATTGGATCCATCGTACTAGCCGGGGACGAGGAAATATTAGCAAGTTCTGTGATCGTACCCCCACCTTTCATGCATCATAAATTACCCCATATCTCATGTTGGGTGTATCCTGACCATATTACATGCCTCATAGCCTGTTATATATGATTAGCCTGACTTTTGCTCGTATTATAGCTAACCAGATGATTAGCCTAACCTCACATGTATCATAGCTATTAATATATAACAAGCCTGATCTTGTCCCAAGCCGATCACATAGCAAACTAATATTTTAAGGTACTTAGCCAGTATTTTTATTCCTTTATTCCATTTCATACATTGCTAGTATTCACATCTATCTGTTTTTACTGCTTACATTTACCAGTGTACTCATTGCTAGTTATTTCTCTATGATATGATGATTGTCTCTCTAGTTTTTCTTACATTACCGTACTTTATTTCATTATGTATATTCCTTACTCATTACTTTATAGTTTTTATCAATATAATTAGAATTGCTGTTAGTGTTTGTGCTTCACTCCAATCCTGACTAGATATATTTTTCAGAGGATCTAGAGGACTTTTATCCCACACACTATGGACTGGGTGTAGATGAGGGTTACATTCAGGAGCTTCAGGAGGATCCCGTTCCAGTGGAGGATCCATTAGTAGTGACTTAGAGCCTAGCATTTATATTGTATTTGGGATTGTTCTACTTTGAGATATTCTAAGTTGTACTATTTGAGACTTATGTTGTTATTGAGTTATCTAGTCTCTTAGACTTATTGTTATTGTTGAGATATTTATTTTTAAACATATGTGTTGGAACTCCTTTGTATTATTTTATATCTTTATCGTGCCATTCATCTTTCTACAGACATTATTGTGATTGAGTATTGGTTCGACATTATATTTATATTCATCTTGTCCTCCTTATGGAGTTAAAATTATTGACAGATTATATATTATTGTGAGATGCGATATATAGTATTGTGACCTAGACAATGTTTTACTCCGATGCTATGACGTAGGCTGGACGTACCTATGACTCATGCCCAGTTTTCGGGTACGGATCATAACACATTTTTATGGTGGCTCATGCAGGTCTTAAGTTGCAACTAGTACGATATTGTACTAGCGCTCAGACTTAGAAAACTATTACGAGCCTGTTATAGGATATAGGATGAGTTTAACTATTGATTTTACTATCCCTATCATACTGAATATTTATTTTCTTTGAATATTACAGTCCTTTTTTGATGATATCTATCTTTTGACTTATTTGACTTCTTCTTGTTTCAATCTGCCATCAGGATGCCGCCAAAGACAGGATCACAGAGATCATGACCCGTAGCTTCAGAGAGGTCTACCACCTCTCGACCTGCCACACGGGCAGCTGGAGTTGCTCCTTCTGTTTTACCTGTTCACATAGGAGTTTTGGCAGCCTTCGGGGGTCCTCCTCCCCCACCTTTCCAGAGGGTTGTCCTAGCAGCAGTAGGGGACCTTCCTCCACCGCCACAGATTTCTTTTTTGGGAGGTGTGCCTGCTGATGGGGCACAGATGCTTGCTTTGATCCAGGGCATAGTAGACGCCCATAGGATGTCAGCGAAGGCTCAACGTGTTCAAGATTACGCAAAGAGGGTGCAAGCATAGGTGCACCAAGCGCAGACGGAGCTGATGAGGGAGAGCAAAGAGAATGCTCACTAGGTGGCTCTACATGAAGTGGAGAGAGTTGCCCAGCAGTATCCTGGCCAGCCGTAGTAGCAGAGGCCAGGCACTATAGTGGACTTTAAGAGGATGTCGCCTCGGGAGTTCAAGGGTACCGAGGGAATGCTCTACGCCCACGACTGGTAGGAGGATATAGAGAGGAACCTGCGTTTACCTCAGATTCCTGAGAGCCTACAGATCGAGGGCTGGCATCCAGCTGTTCGATATTGTACTGACTTGGTATCACATGGAGCCTAGGCTTACCGCACGAGGACTTAGTTAGGAGGCTTTCAAGGAGCTTCTCAAGGCGGAGTTCTTTCCCGACATGGCCCTAGGAGCCTTGGAGAGTCAGTTTCATGACTTAGCCATGCGGAACATATCGGTTGACAAGTAAGCCGCAGACATTCCATGATTTGGGACCTAGGAGATCGAGCCCGAAAGTTCAGGAAGGGGCTGATGAGAGATATCAATTCTCGTACTTCTAGTCATCGTACTGCTACCTTCGAGGGCATTCTGATGGATGCCCAGATTCTTGAGGATGATCAGGATATCAGGCCATAGAGGGTTCATGACATTCTATAGGCGCAAGTGGCAACGTAGGACCGATAAAGCATCCCCACTTTCAGTAGCAGCAGAGACAGTATTAGCACCAGGCACCATCTCGTGGACATGTTCAGCAGCAGCCGTAGAGGCAGACTTAGCCTGCTATCCAGTATGCGTACTGTGGGAAGACAGGACACACGAGGGACATCTACAAGAAGAGGTTTGGTACCTGTTTATCTTATGGATCATTAGAGCACCAGTTGAGAGATCGCCCATCGATTCAGACTCGTCCAGGTCTGGGTGGAGCAGCCGCTCAGAGGGGACCTGCTAGAGTACCTACTGCACCAGAAGCCAGTAGAGGGGACCTCTACTTCCACCACAGCAGCAGAGATTCGTCTAGCACCAGCAGCAGCAAAGAGGTGTACCCCAGGGATGAGCTTTCACTATAATGATCGAGGAGGCCGAGCCAGTGGGAGATGTAATTTCAAGTTCAGTCCTTCTCGATTCCATTCCAATATTTGCTTTATTTGATTCTGGTGCTTCCTATAGTTTTGTATCTGTATCTTTTTCTCTTAAGCATCATTTAAAGGCTGAACCCTTGGATATGACTTATAAGATCATAACTGGGGGTGGCATTATCCTAGTTAGTAATTTTTGCAAGGATCAAAGATTTACATTGGGAGGCCGACAGTTAAGTGTGTGCTTACTCGTAATGCCACTTTCGGGCTACGATATTGTACTCGAGATGGATTGATTGAGTAGGCACTATGATAGTATAGATTATCGTGGAGGCAGAGTATTGTTTTGACTGCCTGGAGAGCCAAAGATCGAGATTTCCAGAGGAGCAGCTGAGAAGAGCGAGGATATCATTTATAGAGCTTTAGTGGAAGAGGAGGAGCTGCCACATCCTTTGATAGCTGAGTTCCTGGATGTCTTTCCAGAGGAGTTTCCGGGATTGCCACCAGACATGGATGTTGAGTTCTCTATAGACTGGGTTCTAGGCACAGAAACAATATCATAACACGTCTATAGGGTCAACAACAGCGAACTGGCAGAGTTGAAGAAGCAGGTTGCTGAGGGTCAGGATAAGGGCTTCATCAGATACAGTTCATCATCGTGGGGTGCTCCGGTATTATTTATGCCAAAAAATGATGGATCGGTACGCATGTGTATCGACTACAGGATTCTGAACAACCTCACTATCAATAACAAATACCCGCTGTCGAGGATAGATGATCTCTTCTATCAGTTGATTGGAGTGAAGATATTTTTGAAGATAGATTTGAGGTCATGTTTCCACCAGGTGAAAATGAAGAAGGAAGATATTCTGAAGACAACTTTTCAGACTCGGTATGGCTAGTTTGAGTTGGTGATGCCATTTGGGTTGACCAATACCCCGACAGTATTTATGAACCTGATGAACAAGGTGTTCCACCAGTACCTTGAGAAGTTCGTGGTGGTGTTCATTGATGACATTCTTGTGTATTCGAAGACACCAGAGGAGCATGAAAAGCACCTGAGGATAGGTTTGGAGACTCTCACGAGGGAGAAACTTTATGGAAAGCTTTTGAAGTGTAAGTTCTTCCCTGACAATGTTGAATTCCTTGTTCTTGTGGTGACAGGTGACGGGATCTCAGTTGACCCAAAGAAGATCGTGGCGGTGGAGTCATGGGCTACTCCAAGTTCAGTGGAAGAGATCAAAAGTTTTCTGGGGCTGGTAGATTATTACAGGAGATTTGTACATGACTTGTCCAGGATTGTAGAGCTAATGATTAGACTGACCAGGAAGGATGTAGAGTTTGTCTGAAAAGAGGATTGTCAGGCCGATTTTAATAAGATGAAGAAAAGATTGACGATAACTCCATTATTGACGTTGCCCTCAGGGACGTGTGGATTTACTATCTATAGTGATGCTTCAGGGAGGGGTTTGGGTTGCGTTCTTCAGTAGCACGGGAAGGTAATTGCCTATGCTTCCAAGTAATTATGTCCTCATGAGAAGAACTACCCCAACCACGATTTGGAGTTGGCAACGGTCATTTTTGCTCTAAAGCTGTGGAAACACTATCTGTACGGAGAGCATGTGGAGATCTTCAAAGAACACAAGATCTTGAATTACGTATTTACACAGAAAGAGATAAACATGAGGTAGAGATGGTGGTTGGAGCTGATGAAGGACTTCGACATATCATTGCAGTATCATCCAGGGAAGGCGAACGTAGTCGTCAATGTCTTGAGCAGGTATCCGGTGGCTATATACTTGACAATGGACAGACACTTATTGGCCGATCTTGAGAGCTTGGAAATTGAGGTGCTAGTTCCTGGTATCAAGATACAGATGTGGTGATTGCAGATACAGTATGAACTGATGGTCAGGATCAGGGCCATGAAGTATGACGATGAGACTCTGAGGAGCATCAGGGAACATATTTAAATGGGATTATCGGAGGATTTTACTATTGCTGATGATGGATCGTTGTGGCACGGTACTAGGATATATATATCTAATGGGGAGTTGTACGAGAAGGTTCTACAGGAGGTGCATCGCTCTCATTACTCGATGCATCCACGTGCCAACAAGATGTATCGAGACTTGAGGGAGCACGTATGGTGTTATGGTATGAAGTGAGAGGTGGCGCGCTTCGTATCCACGTGTTTGGTGTTCTAGCAGGTAAAGGCAGATAAGCATAGGCCAGGTGGATTGCTTCAGCCTTTACCCATCCCAGAGTAGAAGTGGGAGCATGTGACCATGGATTTTGTTTCGGGACTTTCGTTTTCTTCAGAAGAAAAAAATACGATTTGGGTCATTGTAGACAAGTTATCCAAATCAGCCCACTTTTTTCTATTTAAAGTGGGTACGTCTACGGAGAAGCTAGTAGAGATATACGTGCGACAGATTGTCAGATTATATGGAGTTTCTGTGAGCATTGTCTCATATCAGGATAGTCGTTTCACTTTTCCCTTTTGGAGGAGTTTGCAGGCTAGCTTGGGCTCAGCTCAAGTTTAGTACCGCATATTACCCCCAGACAAATAAAAAGTAGAAGAGGACTATTCAGACTCTCGAGAATATGCCTCGTACTTGTGTTCTGGATCTGACAGGTTCTTGGCAGGATCATCTACACCTGGTAGAGTTTTCTTACAACAACAGTTACTAGGCCAACATCGAGATATCATCATTCGAGGTTTTATATGGACGGAGATATCACACTCCTTTATCTTCGGATGATGTCGGTGAGAGAGCCTTGTCGGGACCAGAGATGGTCGTGGATGCAATTGAGAAGGTGAAGCTCATTAGAGATAGACTTCGAGTGGTATAAGATATACAACAACATTGGGCCGACAGCCACAGGAGAGCTTTGGAGTTTAATGTATAGATTTTATTTTGTATTGCTTGTGATTGATTTATTTTAGATTGCATGTTAAGGCTATTTATTCTAGGAGGGCGATCTGGTGTCTGTGTCACGCTCTAGTCCTAAAATACGTGGGACCAGACAGGTGGCATTGCCAGCTGGTACGTCTCCATAGGGCTTCCCAATTTAATGGACCCGACGAAGTGCACTTACGCTGTCCAAAGTTAAGTGATCCAATTAATAATCTAATTCTAATATGCAACAAGTAAACTAAATCTCAATCCATGATAAATAATCTCAAGAAAGAACGATACGCATCATCAGTCTGCAGCCCAATAATACATCCGTTCGAATAGACCAAAAGAACAACATAGGCCTATAAACACTAGGCTATAAAAGCAGAATAAAAAATTAAAAGTATTACATGACTATAATAACTGAAAATGTAAAGATACCTGCAACGATGTCCACAACCCACTAGATCAAGCATCCTGCAAACTGCACAAATAACCTGAAAGGGAACCAGGTCCTCAGAGGGACGTAACAAAATACAAAAATACATGCCATAATATAAATACTGAGTAAAGTAAATCAGGGTGAACTATCCTCCTAAGTGAATGCAATGTGAGGACAACCTTGGTACGTATGGGTAGGTGTAGGCATAACGTCCAAACTCCGAAGTACGTGATATCTGTACATATAACGTCCATCGTTCTGAAGAATGAGGTATCTGCAAATATATACGTCCGTATCGCTCCGAAGAATGCGATATCTGTATAAAGGAAGTCATTGGATTCGTGGCTCCTCTGGATACTACAGATTCTAATGTGTGTATCCCATCCGCCTACCAGTTGTCCTCCCTGCCCAATGCTAATGTACATATCGCGAATACGACATGGACATCTCGTACTATAAATGCAAGTCACTAAAGAAATATACAACTAAACTTAATACCGTCACACGTGCTGCTCATACCGATGGCCAGTCAATCATGAAGCACGCGTCCCTACATAAACTCACTCTATGACGTGTAATAATATGTGTCAAGGCCTGAGGAGTCATATTGATAACTCTACAACTTTAGGTGCATCCACTAGACACTAGGTCAGACATAATTCCTAACGTCAACGCCTTCGTTGACTGCACCCGAGTCTTTCTCGGACGCGCACAGTTATATAATATTAAAATAATAAAATATGTAACTAAATAATAACTGAATTTAAATAATATAATAAGGCAAGGTATACTTGCCTGGGACCTCAAGCTGTGAGTACCAAAATCCTTCTCCCAAAGTCTCGCCTGAACGGTCCAGCGGCCCTATATTTATATAATATAATAATAATAATATAGCATCAGTCGTTACACTAGCACACACACAAACACAAATACACTGAACTCAGAAACTACGCTAGGGGTGATAACCGGTCCACTAGCAGGGTCAAGTGTGCACGTCTAAATGCACATGTGTCATGTCCATGAATACTGTGTGTAGCAAGATGAAATTACTAACATTATCACATATCCAAATCTCTAAATCTCGTGTAGCACTAACACATGGTCTAGCTAGCAGGTTAGGGTACACATAAGGTAGTGAGTTACCAAAATATGTTTAATATATAAATATATAACACCTTAATATATTACATAGTATTACCTACTACATATTTATATTAATACACCTAGGGTCATACCTAACATATATAAATACGGGATATCCACAACTAATACCTATGGTCCCACAACACATATAATACTGTCATACATAGTACTAGCAACCAGTTTCCCATAAAATATATATATATATATATATATATATATATATATATATATATATATATATATATATATATATCTACCTAATTATTATATACACACGCATGCACATGTATACTAGCTATTAGGGTTTACCAACGCACTGTCACAAAACGCACACACGGAAGATGGGCAAGCTACGAACCTTGGCGTTGGCGTGCACGTGAACGAGGTGTGGTCATGCTGACGGAAAGATGGTGGTGCTCGGTGGCTGCTGTCCCGGCGGAGAGGGAAGTCGACGATCGACTGTTCGTCGTGGAGAGGTCGAGGGAGTCGGGGTTGGCTCGGGATCGACTGCTCGGTGGTCATGATCGGAGACGGTTGATGCTGTGATGGACGTGGTGGTTGTCAGTGCTCGGGGGAGAAGAAGCTGTGGTGGTCGAGGCTATGGTGGCCGGGGTGGAGATCGATGGTGGGTGGTGTAAAATCGGGATGGAGGTACCCCGGCGGTGAGTGGGTCGGGATGATCGGGGTCATACAGAGGTGAAGAAAGAGATGGAGAAACGGTGGTCGTGAGGGTGGTCGAGATGACGATGATCGGTGAAGAGGAGTCGAGGGCTGGTGATGGTGGTGGTGACGATGGTGATGTTAATGGTGATGGGGGCGGTGGTGTTGGTCGACTACTGTGGGGTTCAGACGGGAAGGTCGGTTCGGGGTCGACGCTGCTCGGGTTGACGAGATGGGGTAGCGTCGTTAATGGTGATGGTGGTATAGATAATGATGATGATGGTGGAGGTCCCAGCGAGGTTGTGGGTCGACGTGATGGGGATGTCGACGATGGTCTGCAGATGACGGCAGTGATGTCTGTGCAGTCGACGGTTGGGAGTGGTGAAGAACGGGGTTGTTCGGCGGGTGATGGTGCTGCCGGGGTCGACTACTGTCGGTTGCAGCCGGCTGCTGCTCATGCAGAGCGGGGGCCTCTGTGAGTCAGGGACTGATGTCGACGGTCGTCCGGCGGTGAGTCAGGGTGCTCAGATGGTGGTCGAAGGCCGGAGATGGGATGAGGGAAGTCGGCTGCTATATTAGGTTTAGGGTTTGTTTAGGGTTTGGGTTTGTAGAGGAAGGATGGTGATAATGATGCAAAATAATGGAGAAAGAGTTTTTATGTAGGAGAGAGAAGAGGGGGTGCTAGCCTAGGGATTAGGGCCGGCTGCCTCCTAGGGATGGGGTTTGCTTATTTTTACATGAAAGAAATTGAAGGGTGGATATGGTGTTGGGTTAAATGGAGGGTGGATATGGCTTAAGGGGGAGAGGTTTGAGTGTTGCACACTACAAAAATATAAGAAAAATATATGTGATCGATCAAAAAAGAGGGGAGATATTTTTTCATATATTGGGTCCAATGAGAAGTGGACACCTCACTACACTTTTGCATAAAAGTCTCCAACAATTAGAAAATTGCACAAATGGTGGAGTTTGGGATTGAATGAGAAAAAATACCATGTTTGGTGTGATGTAGTGGCTAAAAAGGATGTGTGGTGTTTAGTATAAACCTTGAGGGTGTGAGTGGGGGTTTGGGTTGGTGTTGGGTCTAGTTTTGGGTTAGGTTGGGTCCTTACACCAATTTAATTAAAATTAGTATAAATGGTATTCTTTAATAAATTGGAAGTGCATAGGGTTAAGATTAGGTTGGACACAAGTATCATGGACGTAGTAGACTCAGAATAGAATATTATTATAAATTGGGTTATACAAAATGGGTCGAGATTGTGTCTCCAATTTTGATTGGAACGGACAAGGATGCAAAGTTAGATTTATTTGAATTTAAGAATGGACGTTTGTAACGAATATTGTGCGACTAAAATGAAGCACAAGGGAGGATATTTATGAGTTACATAAAGATCAAAATAGAAGGCTGGCATGTCTAGGAAAAGTGTGTAAAATTTGTTTGAAAGTAAATGCTGGTGTAGCACTCCAAATATCGAAGCAACGGTAAGGTGCACAAAGTGATACGAATATTGTACATTAATCTAAAAACTATGTTCTAATTCTAAATGGCTTCGAACTAACCCTAGTCTCTCTATCTAAGCCAGGTAGACCTAAATTTGGTCGAGGGAGTTTACAATCTACCCAACTTATAAGAATTTTATCCTCGAAATTAAAATAAACACATAATAAACTATAAATTATTAAGCAATGCTACGGACATACCTATGACCGATGCAGCTGGCCTTTGTACTATCTGCTGGGCTCTATTGATATACTAAAAATACTCCTAAGATTGATGTTGGTTCGATCTGTACCTCAAATACTGTCCTAACCTTCTTCTGCAACTAGGACGGATAATATCTCAACATTCTTTCATAGGTATAATATCATCATCCTATGGTATCCATAATGGAATCATGCAACCTAACTTCTTACAATCGCTCTTAGCAACAACAAGTCTAATCTAGCTAGTTAGTCATACCTAGTCTAGAAGCTCAACTCAAACAATTCCTAGGAGAAGTATATGTAATAAAATAAAACATAAGTCTCTACTCAATACATAGTAATAATAATATAGAGAAATTATGTAATAAATATCTATTCAATCATTCTAAATACCCTAGAATAAAATATAACCAATAATAAGAATACTAATCCTAAAATTTGAAAATCTACCGGCTAGGGTAATTTAAAAACATGTTCCCATATAACCACCTACTACTAAGGATTAGATTCAGCAAGCTCATGTCCTATTAGTCAAAAGTCTAAATCTCTGTCCCTAAGTAGTTTATATGTAATCCACAATATTCAGCTACTATTCCTGTCAGACTTCTATCTTCTATTTACACTCCATACTCACGTGTTAATATATAATCTAAGGTTCTAGTGGTAATCCTCTACCAATTGACCAATGAGTTAGCGTGTGATCTAAAATATTTTTTTTTTCCTTGAAACAAGACCTCCGTAGACAGTCCAACTCTGAAAGGTAAAAAGTGAGCGGTCTTGGTGAGTCGATCCACGATCACCCATACCGCATTGCGACCATTGGGACTCCTCGGAAAGCCTGTAATAAAGTCCATAGTGATGTACTCCTATTTTCACTCAGGTATCGGAAGTGGACTTAAGTAAACTTGCAGACCTCTGATGCTCAGCCTTGACCTGCTGACACACCAAACACTTCGCCACAAAGTGGGCTATCTTCCTCTTCATTCCATGCCACCAATAGTACTGTCTCAAATCTCTGTACATCTTGTGCCTCCTGGATGAATAGAGTATGCTGAACTGTGCACCTCCGATATCAGCTCCTGACGAATTTATCCATTTGGAACATAAAGACGATCTCCACATCCCAAAGTTCTGCCCTCATGTATGCACAATCATGTCTATATCCCGACCTTTGTCCTCTGTCGAAGCCTCTGGAATCTGGCATCTGTTGGCAAGGCAGCCTTGATCCTCTCAATCAATATCGATTGCACCTAAAAACTTGACAACTGGCCGTTTGCTCCGGGCATAATAACCTCTATACCCAACTTTCCCAGATCTCTCAATAGGTGTTGCTGGATAGTAAAAAAAATGCCATGGGCCTCCTACTTAATGCGTCAGCTACTACGTTGGCCTTTCTCGGATGATACTATAGCTCAGTCTCATAGTCTGTCATCACCTCGAGCCAACATTTTTGTCTCTGGTTCAGGTCATTCTCTTAATTTTAGAAAGCTCAAGGTCAGGAACTTGTCGCAAATCTTATCTTGTTGCCACTCTACCATTTTGCCTCGAACCTGAGGTTCTCCTAATTTACTCCATGCGTACTCTTCATCCAAATTACATAGGTACCCTCTTGTTTATAACTTACCGTCCATTATAGGTAGTTCACGATATCCAACTCAAGGCTATAACATCTGTCAATACTCTCATCCTTCAATCTAATTGCTCTATTTCAGATACTAGCTCAACTAATTGAGTTATCAATGGTGAAACCATGAGCCTAATAGACACAGATAACCCAAATAAATTGAGTACATCTAATCTAATTTAAAAGCTATACTGTAGTACTCAGGTTATCTCATCATCCAAATATTGGGTCTAGCAATCTACGTCTAGAAATTTACCTATCTGTTTTAGCTTAGTCGTAATCATTATTATCTAAAGGGTGGAAAAATTTCTAGGTCTGGTACTGTCACGACCCACACTCAAAAAATCGGGCATGAGTCGTGGGTACATCCAGCCTACGTCGCAGAATCGGCGGTAGAACATTGTAAAGGTTTATTCTAGGTCACAATCTATATATCTCACAAAACCTGTCAATAACCTCTCCAAAAGGACGGCAACCACGCAATATATATATTCCTCAATCATAATAACTAGGGAAAGAGTAAAAGCACGATAAGATATCAACAACGAAACAAGAACCAAAGAGAGCAAGACAATATCTAAATATATAGTCCAAGTCTAAAGTCTATAACATCATAGAAGTAACAAAATAATAAATACAGTCATCCAAAATATCAACTGGGAACAACCCAGGAAAACCTACCTAGCTAACTAGGGTGCTAACAACGTCTCCTCGACAGGCGCCTCCTCAGTCTCCGGGTCACAACACTCCTCGACGCCCGACCCGTAGAATGTCGGGCAAAAATTCTCAGGATCCTCTGAAAAAATATGCCCAGTCAGGACTAGAGCGAAGTACATAACTCTGAAAGCAACTCCAAATACATGGTAAGGTGTATATGACTAGCAATAGAAAAGTATACAAGATGCACAGAAAAATAAATATATGGTGGAGCAGATAAAGTAGCTGCAATGTAAAACTGGAGAATAATACAAGTAGTAGAGAAGTAACTGCATGTGAGAAAACATGAATACTAGCTAAGTGCCTTGAGCACAAGTTCGTTATGTGATCGGCTTAGGTTGCACATGAATAAACTACGATAACTCCGTTATGCGTGAGTTGCATAATCGACATACACATGAATACTGTTTGTCTTTGATCACATAACCAACTCCTACTCCCCTCCCCCACTAATACTCTTGGATCCAACCACGACATGCTATGTACATGATAAATAGCTCGCGCATATGAAGATGAGAGCACAAGAAGCACATGATAGCACATGAGAATCAATACCCGAAGCACAT
Organism: Iris macrosiphon; assembly: GCA_036927795.1. Classification (NCBI taxonomy): domain Eukaryota; kingdom Viridiplantae; phylum Streptophyta; class Magnoliopsida; order Asparagales; family Iridaceae; genus Iris; species Iris macrosiphon. Next base: position 56,583,372 of record JAYESA010000018.1, read on the forward strand.
GATAAAATACACCTGATAGAGTACCCGCTGAACACGGTAAGGGGGATAGCATCTCATGACGGGATCCACTAGTACCAGCTCGTGTAACAATGTGTCAGAATCAAGTATTACAGTTCTAGAATAGGTGATATAAATGCTATCATAAAATAGAAACAATCAGAGGTAGGTACTCGCCTGACGTCCTGAGCAACTAATGAGGATCGAGATCCGGGCTGGCGTCACAAGAACCTATTACGAAAGCAAGATTAAACAGGGTTCTAAAGAGTTAAACTGATATAAAATATAAAATAACTAAAAATAAGGTTCTAGGGGTATTCTAGGTCGAACGGATCAAACCGATAAAATTTGGATCAAAAATCAACCCAGGGTCCAAAAAGTCAACTCTAGGTCAAAACTAGGTCAAACGTTGACTTTTACAGTCAACGAGGACAATTATGGTCAATGCTAGGTCAAACTAGGGTGCCCCTAAAATTCTAGGTCAAAACTAGCTCATTAAGCTAGTAAACCTTCAAACTCGCCTCCTCGAGATACCGGGATACCCTCGTTATCCAATATCTCAACCTAGGCTACGCACCCCGCCTATACCCGCTAAAACCTGTGCTAGCACGCGTAAATATATACACATACATATATACAAATAACTCTAAACCTATTCCTAGGCTATTGCTCAAAAACCCCGCTCCGATACTCAATACCTTGGGTATCTCAAGGTATTGAGATACCTTGATATCTCAAGGTATTGAGATATACTACTAAACCCTCATTAACTACCCATCTAGCTATCTATCTATGCTTATATACACCTAGGTATATATATCTAGGCTACCATAGATATATCTAACACATATATATATATATATATATATATATATATATACACCTACATATCTATATGTATACATATATCCACAAATACACATATACACATACCCACTCTCACATATATATATATATATATATATATATATATATATATATATATATATATACATACCCATACCTATAAATATATCTATCTATCTATCTATATCTATCTATCTATCTATCTATTTATCTAACCCTCTCTAAACCTCTCGCTACGCTACTCCCTGCTAGTGCTAGGCCCCGCGGCGCTGCGCTAACTGGCTGCCGTTGCTGCTGCAAATGCTGCTGGCTGCTGCTGCTGCTGCTACTGTTGTACCTGCTGCTGCTGCAGTCCACTGCTGCAGTGCGCTGCGCTGCAGCGCACTGGCTGATGCCTCCCTGCTCAGACACACCACACACAGACACACATGCACTCATATATATATATATACAGACACATATATACATATATATATATATATATATATATATATATATATATACAAACATACATACGTATATATATATATATATATACACACAACCAAATATATATATACACACACTTATACATATATACTTACACACATATACACTCATGTATATAAGTACACACACACACACACATACATATATATATATATATATATATATATATATATATATATATATATATACACAAACACTTATAGATATATATATATATATATATATATATATATATATATATATATATATATATAAATACACACACTCATATAGATATACAAACACACACATATATATATATACATATATAGAGACACAGACACACACACACACGCACACACACACACACACACATATATATATATATATATATACAAACACATATACACACAACACACAACACAACACACCCAAAACCCCACCAACACGCACACAACCACCCCTACGCACACAAACACATATATATATATATATATAAAATACAACCCGAGAACTCTAGTATACACTCCCCGAAGCTAACTCAACGCGCACACAAGCCCAAAACTAAAAAACCAAGTCGAAATGGCCATTCGGTCATTTCGACGAACACGTGGTGTGCGATTCGCAAAACCTCCTGAAACGCACACCAAACCTACTCGGAATCGGCCCAAAATTTACCCACGGGTTCTAAACGATGTCTAGATCTTAGAAAAAATACTAACTCATCGATTCTAGGTCCATGGCAAAAATACGCACGCACATAGAACCTACGACGACGAAAACCCCCAAAACGCCCGAAACGCCCATTTCTCCGCGACACAACTTCACGTGTCCGAACGGAGACACGTACTAACCCTCAAGACACCTGACAACGTCTACCTAGGTTCGTCTGACCTAGGACATCATCCAAAATTGGGCCAATCTCGGATTTCACCCGAAATTGACACAAAACCTAATGTCAAAGTCTCCAAACACAACCAAACTTGTTCCAACTTCCTCCCACGGGTAGCCTTAGGGTCTAGGAAGGTTCTAAGCCACTAATTACACTATATTAGAGCAATTAGTAACAGGAAATTTAGGGTTTACCTCTTGGGAGTTGGAATCCCAAGGCCAAAGTCTCCAAAACTCTTGAAATTACCACCCTCAAGCCTCCAAGCCTCCAAATCAAGCCTCCACACTAAGTCTAGGCTCTAAACACCTAGATTAGGGAAAAGTGTAGGGTTAGGGTTCACATCCATGGAAGAAATTGAAGAAGAAAGAGAAGAATGACTTACTTGAAGCTTGAAATAGGGAGTGGGAGGAAGAAAAAAAGAATAAAGATTGGAGAAGAAGAAGAAGAAGAAGAAGAAGAAGAAGAAGTGAAGAAATGAAGAGGGAATGGGGGGCTCGGTTCTGGACCTGGGAAAGGGGGAGGCCGGCCAAGCATAGAAATAGTTTTACATGGATGGAAAAAGACCAAAATGCCCTCTCCTTAAGTCATGCAACTTGGGTTTTGGGTTTGGGGTTCCAAAAGCACTCAAATTAACTCCTAATCACTCCAACTAACTAAAATAAAATATAATAATTATTTTAAACCCAAAAATAAGCCTCACAAGGGTGTTGGTTGGGTCGGACATGGGTCCACTAGGGTCTGACACGGGTCCAGACTAGCCAAAATCCTAAAACAATCAATAAAAAAATAATACAACCAATAATTAAATATAAATATAATTATTTATAAACAATACACATTTACCAAATAAAAATAAAAATAAAAAATCCTATTTTCTAGAATTGGGTAGTGACAAACCTACCATCCTTAAAATAATTTCGTCCTCGAAATTAAACGACGAAACTAGGACAGGAATGCAAGAAAAGAACCATACCTCAGGGCTCGAAAAGATAAGGGTATCGCTCACGCATTTCATCCTCGCTCTCCCAGGTCGACTCACCTGGAGAGTGATGCCTCCACGCGACACGAACCAAGGGAATAGTCTGGTTCCTCAACACCTTCTCCCGCCGATCCAGAATCTCCACTGGCTGTTCTATATAGCTAAGAGTATGGCCCACCACAATCTCTGAGTGATCCAATACGTGACTGGGATCCGTCACGTACCGTCTCAACTGTGACACGTGGAACACATCATGAACTCCCTCTAGCATAGGCAGCAAATCTAGCCTATACACCATAACGCTGACCCTCTCATGGATGCTGAAGGGTCCGACGAAACGTGGGCTAAGCTTCTCGCCTCCACCGAAGTGAATAGTGCCGCACGTCGGAGAAATCCTCAGAAACACCAGATCACCAACCTAGCACAAACAAGATCTCAGCACTAATCTAAAATAAGCAATCACAAGCAAACACAAGAAAAAATCTAGATTCTAAGCTATACCTCAAACTCCAAAGGTCTCCGGTGGCTATCGGCCCAATGCCGCTGCCTGTCCTGTGCCATCCAAAGTCTATCTCTAATGAGCTTGACCTTCTCTGCCGCATCAACCGTCGTATCAACCACCATCTCCGGGCCAAGCAAAGCTCTCTCGCCTACATCATCCCATGATAATGGAGTGCGACACCTCCGTCCATACAATGCCTCGAAAGATGACATCTCGATACTGGCTTGGTAGCTGTTGTTGTAAGCAAACTCTACCAAGTGCAAGTGATCCTCCCAAGAGCCTTTGAAATCCAGAACACAAGGGTGAAGCATGTCCTCGAGTGTCTGGATGGTCCTCTCTGACTGACCATCTGTCTGTGGGTGATATGCAGTACTAAACTTGAGCTGGGTGCCCAAGCTAGCCTCCAGACTCCTCAAAAAATGCTAAGTAAAGCGACTGGCCCGGTCTGATACTATGCTCACAGAAACTCCATTAGTCTGACTATCTGGCGCACATACATCTCTGCTAGTCTCTCCGTAGACGTACCCACTTTGAATGGTAGAAAGTGGGCCAATTTGGTCAACCTGTCTACGATGACCCAAATTGCATCCTTCCCTATTAGAGAACGGGGAAGTCCAAAAATAAAATCCATGGTCACATGCTCCCATTTCCACTCTGGAATGGGTAACGGCTGGAGCAAACCTCCTGGCCTCTGCCTCTCTGCCTTCACCTGCTGGCACACTAAGCATCGGGATACGAAGCGTGCTATCTCCCGCTTCATCCCGTACCACCATACATGCTCTCTCAGATCTCTATACATCTTGTTGGCACCTGGATGCATAGAGTACTGGGATCTATGCGCCTCCTGAAGAACCTCCTCGCGTAATAATCCACTCGGCACACACAACCTGGTATCGTGCCGCAACAAACCATCATCAGCAATGGTGAAGTCATATGATAATCCAATCTAAACCTGTGCCCTGATGCTCCTCAGGGACTCATCCTCAAACTGTGTAGCCCTGATCCGGTCTACCAACTCTGACTGAATCTGCAGTCCCCATATCTGCATCTCAACTCCAGGCAATATCACCTCAATGCCCAAGCTCTCTAGATCTGCCAGAAGATAACGATCTGTAGTCAAGCACATAGCTACCGGATACCTGCTCAATGCATCCGCAACTACGTTCGCCTTCCCTGGATGGTACTGCAATAATATATCGAAGTCTTTCATCAACTCCAACCATCTCTCCTGCCTCATGTTCAGCTCTTTTTGGGTAAACACATACTTCAAGCTCTTGTGGTCAGTAAAGATCTCCACACGCTCTCCGTATAAATAGTATTTCCATAACTTCAGAGCAAAGATGACCGCTGCCAACTCCAAATTATGGGTAGGGTAGTTCTTCTCATGAGGACATAATTGCCTAAAAGCATAGGCAATCACCCTCCCATTCTGCTGTAACACACAACCCAGTCCCTTTTCCGATGTATCACTATAGATAGTGAAACCTCCAGATCCTGATGGCAACATCAACACTGGAGCTATCGTTAACCTCCTCTTCAGCTCATCAAAGGCGATCTGGCACTCCTCTGACCAAACAAACTCCACGTCCTTCCGGGTCAACCTAGACAACGGCTCTGCAACCCGGGAAAAATCCTGAACAAATCTCCTGTAGTAACCTGCCAGTCTCAGGAAACTCCTTACCTCGGCTACTGAACTCGGAGCACTCCATGCCTCAACTGCCATGATCTTTCTCGGATCCACCGAGATTCCCTATCCAGTCACCACATGGCCAAGGAATTCAACCTTGTCAAGGAAGAACTCACACTTCAAAAGCTTTCCATAAAGCTTCTCCTTCCTGAGAGTCTCCAGTACTATCCTCAGATGCTCCTCATGCTCCTCTGGGGTATTCGAATACACCAAGATGTCATCTATAAACACCACCACAAACCTGTCCAGATGCTGATGGAACACCTTGTTCATCAGATTCATGAACATTGCCGGGGCATTAGTCAACCCAAACGACATCACCATGAACTCATACTGTCTATACCTGGTCCGAAAAGCTGTCTTCGGAATATCCTTCCTCCTGACCTTCACCTGGTGGTAGCCTGTCCTCAGATTAATCCCGAAAAATACTCTCACTCCGCTCAACTAGTCAAAAAGATCATCAATACGCGGTAGCGGATACTTGTTCTTGATTGTGAGGTTGTTTAGAGGCTTGTAGTCGATACACATCCGTATCGACCCATCATTCTTCGGCACAAAAAGTACCGGAGCACCCCACGGAGAAGAACTAGATCTGATAAATCCCTTGTCTTGAAGCTCATCCACCTGCTTCTTCAACTTTATCAGCTCATTGTTGCTGACTCTATAGACGTACTGGGATATTGGCTCTGCGCCTAGCACCAAGTCTATAAAGAACTTCACATCTCTGTCCGGAGGTAACCCTGGCAACTCCTCCGAAAAGACATCCATAAAATCCGCTATTAGTGGATGTTGCAACCTCGGCTCTACCACCAGGGCTCCGTAGAAGACTCCCTCGCTCTGCTTCGCTGCTCCTCTGGCAAACTGAAACTCTGGCTCACCCGGCGGACTAAACAACACTCTGCCTCCATGATAATCTATACTAGCACAATGCATACTCAACCAATCCATCCCGAGTACAATATCGTAGCTCAGAAGTGGCATTACAAGTAGGCACACACTCAACTCCCGGCCTCCCAAGGTAACTCTTCGGTCTCTGCAGACATCACTGACTAGGATGATGCCACCCCCGGTCGTGATCTTGCAGAGTCTAGCTAAAGGTTCAGCAACAAGATGGTGTCTAACAGTAAAAGATACATACACAAAACTATGGGAAGCCCCAGAATCAAATAAAATAAGTGCTGGAATAAAATAAAGAAGAACAGAACCTGAGATCACATCACCAATGGTGCAAGATATGATATCATCAAGGAAGGACAGTAATATTGCAAAAGAAAACAATTTCAGAAATATTAAAGATAACAAAAGAAATCAGGAAGGGTCCTAGTTGTGATTGAGCACACTCTCTCTCAGCCTATATCCTATATCCTATTGCAGGTAGACCTAGAAACTAGACCTGCATACTAGACCATGCATGGGCCGCCTCCAAAAATGTGTCATGACCCGCACTCGAAAAATCAGGCATGAGTCGTGGGTACGTCCAGCCTACGCCGCAGAATCGGCGGTAGAACGCTGTAAAGGTTCATTCTAGGTCACAATCTATATATCTCACAAAACCTGTCAATAACCTCTCCAAAAGGAGGGCAACCACGCAATATATATGCCTCAATCACAATAACTAGGGGAAGAGTAAAAGCACGATAAGATATCAACAACGAAACAAGAACCAAAGAGAGCAAGACAATATCCAAATATACAGTCCAAGTCTAAAGTCTACAACATCACAGAAGCAACAAAATAATAAATACAGTCATCCAAAATATCAACTAGGAACAACCCAGGAAAATCTACCTAGCTAACTAGGATGCTAACAGCGTCTCCTCGACGGGCTCCTCCTCAGTCTCCGGGTCACAACACTCCTCGACGCCCGGCCCGTAGAGTGTCGGACAAAAATTCTCAGGATCCTCTAAAAAAATATACCCATTCAGGACTGGAGCAAAGTACATAACTCTGAAAGCAACTCCAAATACATGGTAAGGTGTATATGACTAGCAATAGAAAAGTATACAAGATGCACATGGAAATAAATACATGATGGAGCAGATAAAGTAGCTACAATATAAAACTGGAGAACAATACAAGTAGTAGAGAAGTAACTGCATGTGAGAAAACATGAATACTAGCTAAGTGCCTTGAGCACAAGTTCGTTATGTGATCGGCTTAGGTTGCACATGAATAAACTACGATAACTCCGTTATGCGTGAGTTGCATAATCGACATACACATGAATACTGTTTGGCTTTGATCACATAACCAACTCCTACTCCCCTCCCCCACTAATACTCTTGGATCCAACCACGACACGCTACATACATGATAAATATCTCGTGCACATGAAGGCGAGAGCACAAGAAGCACATGATAGCACATGAGAATGAATACCCGAAGCACATGATGAAATACACGTGATAGAGTACCTGCTGAACACGGTAAGGGGGATAGCATCTCATGACGGGATCCACTAGTACCACCTCATGTAAAAATGTGTCAGAATCAAGTATTATAGTTCTAGAACAGGTGATATAAACGCTATCATGAAATGAAAACAATCAGAGGTAGGTACTCGCCTGACGTCCTGAGCAACTGATGAGGATAGAGATTCGGACTGGCGTCGCAAGAACCTAATGCGAAAGCAAGATTAAACAGGTTCTAAAGAGTTAAACTGATATAAAATAACTAAAAACAAGGTTTTAGGGGTATTCTAGGTCGAACGGGTCAAACCGGTAAAATTTGGGTCAAAAAGTCAACCTAGGTCCAAAAAGTCAACTCTAGGTGAAAACTAGGTCAAACGTTGACTTTTACGGTCAACAAGGACAATTATGGTCAATGCTAGGTCAAACTAGGGTGCCCCTAAAATTCTAGGTCAAAACTAGCTCATTAAGCTAGTAAACCTTCAAACTCGCCTCCTCGAGATACCGGGATACCCTCGGTATCCAATATCTCAACCTAGGCTACACACCCCGCCTATACCCGCTAAAACCTGTGCTAGCACGGGTAAATATATACACATATACATATAAAAATAACTCTAAACCTATTCTTAGGCAATTGCTCAAAAACCCCGTTCCGATACTCAATACCTTGGGTATCTCAAGGTATTGAGATATCCCACTAAACCCTCACTAACTACCCATCTAGCTATCTATCTATGCTTATATACACCTAGGTATATATATCTAGGCTGCCATAGATATATCTAACATACATATATATATACACCTACATATCTATATGTATACATATATCCACAAATACACATATACACATACCCACTCTCACATATATATATATATACCCATACCTATAAATCTATCTATCTATCTATCTATCTAGCCCTCTCTAAACCTCTCGCTACGCTACTCCCTGCTAGTGCTAGGCCACGCGTCGCTGCACTAACTGGCTGCCGCTGATGCTGCAAATGCTGCTGGCTGCTGCTAGAGGCTGCTGCTGCTGCTGCAGTCCACTGCTGCAGTGCGTTGCAGCGCACTGGCTGCTGCCTCCCTGCTCAGACACACCACACACACAGACACACAAGCACTCATATATATATATATATACACACACACATATATACATATATATATACAAACATACATACGTATATATATATATACACACACAACCAAATATATATATACACATACTTATATATATATACTTACACACATATATACTCATGTATATAAGTACACACACACACACACACACACACACACACACACACACACACACATACACATACATATATATATATATATATATATATACACACACACAAACACTTATAGATATATATATACACAAGTATATATATATAAATACACACACTCATATAGATATACAAACACACACATATATATATACATATATAGAGACACACATACATATATATATATATATATAGACAAAAACACATATACACACAACACAACACACCCAACACCCCACCAACACGCGCACAACCACCCCTACGCACACAAACACACACATATATATAAAATACAATCCAAGAACTCTAGCACACACTCCCCAAAGCTAACCCAACGCACGTACAAGCCCGAAACTAAGAAACCAAATCGAAATGGCCGTTCGGTCATTCGACGAACACGTGGTGTGCGGTTCGCAAAACCTCCTGAAACGCACACCAAACCTACTCAAAATTGGCCCAAAATTTATCCACGGATTCTAAACGATGTCTAGATCCTAGAAAAAATGCTAACTCATCGATTCTAGGTCCGTGACAAAAACGCGCACGTACATAGAACCTACGACGACGAAACCCCCCAAAATGCCCAAAACGCCTATTTTTCCGCGACACGACTTCACGTGTCGGAACGGAGACACGTGCTAATCCTCAAGACATCCGACAATATCTACCTAGGTCCGTCTAACCTAGGGCATCACCCAAAATTGGGCCAATCTCGGATTTTACCCGAAATTGACACAAAACCTAATATCAAAGTCTCCAAACACAACAAAACTTGTTCCAACTTCCTCCCACGGGTAGCCTTAGGGTCTAGGAAGGTTCTAAGCCACTAATTACACTATATTAGAGCAATTAGTAAGAGAAAAGTTAGGCTTTACCTCTTGGGAGTTGGAATCCCAAGGCCAAAGTCTCCAAAACTCTTGAAAACACCACCCTCAAGCCTCCAAGCCTCCAAATCAAGCCTCCACACTAAGTCTAGGCTCTAAACACTAGATTAGGGAAAAGTGTAGGGTTAGAGTTCACATCCATGGAAGAAATAGAAGAAGGAAGAGAAGAATGACTTACTTGAAGCTTTAAATAGGGAGTAGAAGGAAGAAAAGAAGAAGAAAGAGTGGAGAAGGAGGAGAAGAAGAAGAAGTGAAGAAATGAAGAGGGAATAGGGGGCTCGATTCTGGACCTGGGAAAGGGGGAGGCCGGCCAAGCTAAGAAATAGGTTTATATGGATGGAAAAAGACCAAAATGCCCTCTCCTTAAGTCATGCAACTTGGGTTTTGGGTTTGGAGTTCCAAAAGCACTCAAATTAAATCATAATCACTCCAACTAACTAAAATAAAATATAATAATTATTCTAAACCCAAAAATAAGCCTCACAAGGGTGTTGGTTGGGTCGGACATGGGTCTACTAGGGTCTGACACAGGTCCAGACTAGCCAAAACCCTAAAACAATCAATAGAAAAATAATACAACCAACAATTAAATATTAATATAATTATTTATAAACAATACATAATTACCAAATAAAAATAAAAATAAAAAAAATCCTATTTTCTAAAATTGGGTAGTGACAGGTACTGTAAGTCACAAGGCAACTAGGGATTAACCACTATGGTTTGCTGCCTTAAGTGCTATTTCATACCCTATTTTTATTAGTATCCGATAAACTTCTTCTAGATGTGGGTCTAAAATTCTGTCTTTTCAAGTTCGTAATGTCATTCCTTGTATCACTACCATAAGACTACAACTAATTCCTACCATCTAGCTATGTCTTCCCTAATTTATTCTAGAGTCTTAGAAGCAAACAATCTTTCTAGCTTCTACTACTAGCTTCTAATACTTACAAATCTCTGCTACCCTAAGTAAGGGTAGGGTCTAGTTTTAAGTCTCTACTTCTATGTCTAATTCTTATGTCAACAGTCTATACTAGCTCTAGTAATAAGAAAGAACTTATCAACCTTCTTTACCATGGTTAACCATCTACTCAAACATCCTATCAGATATGCCATCTTTGTGTTGACGAGGATCTGCTCCTGGAGGAAATCACCGAGCGCGAGCATCCATCTTTCCGAAATAAGGAAGATGAGAAACAATAATAACGATATCGACGACAAATAAACGAATACAGTAATGAAGTCCAAGGGCAATAATCGAATACAAGAGGAGTTTTAAAATCAGTTATGGATTGAGATCTTATTCAACATTAAACCTAAGTTGCAGGCTCATTCGGTATAGTAACGTAACTGAAACGATATGCTCTGACCTACATGGGCCATCAATAAAATCATGTCACGCCCCAGTCCCAAAACACGAGGACCAGACACGTGGCATTGGCCAGCTGGTACGTCTCCGTAGGGCTTCCTAATTTAATGGACCCGACGAAGTGCACGTACGCTGTCCAAGGTTAAGTGATCCAATTAATAATCTAATTCTAACATGCAACAAGTAAACTAAATCTTAATCCATGGTAAATAATCTCAAGAAAGAACGATACGCATCATCAGTCTGCAGCCCAATAATACATCCGTTCAAATAGACCAAAAGAACAACATAGGCCTATAAATACTAGGCTATAAAAGCAGAATCAAAAATAAAAAGTAGTACATGACTGTAATTGCTGAAAATGTAAAGATACCTACAACGATGTCCACAATCCACTAGATCAAGCATCCTGCAAACTGCACAAATAACCTGAAAGAAAACTAGGTCCTCAGAGGGACGTAACAAGTTACAAAAATACATGCCATAATATAAATACTGAGTAAAGTAAATCAGGATAAACTATCCTCCTAAGTGAATGCAATGTGAGGACAACCTTGGTACGTATGGGTAGGTATATACATAACGTCCACACTCCGAAGAGCTTGGTATCTGTACATATAATATCCATCGTTCCAAAGAATGAGGTATCTGCAAATATATAAGTCCGTATCGCTCCGAAGAACGCGGTATCTGTATAAAGAAAGTCATTAGGTCTGTGGCTCCTCTGGATACTACGGATTCCAATATGTGTATCCCATACGCCTACCAGTTGTCCTCCCCGCCCATTACCAATTTATATGTCACGAATACGACATGGACATCTTGTACTATAAATGCAAGTCGCTAAAAAAATATACAACTAAACTAAATACCGTCATATGTGCTGCTCACACCGATGGCCAGTCAGTCATGAAGCACGCGTCCCTACATGAACTCACTTTATGACATATAATGATACATGTCAAGGCCTGGGGAGTCATATTAATAACTCTACAACTTTAGGTACGTCCACTAGACACTAGGTCAAACAGAAGTCCTAACGTCAACGCCTTCGTTGCCTGCACCCGAGTCTTTCTCGGACGCGGACAGTTATATAATATTAAAATAATAAAATATGTAACTAAATAATAACTGAATTTAAATAGTATAACAAGGCAAGGTATACTTGCCTGGGTCCTCAAGCTACGAGTACCAAAATTTTGCTCTCGAAGCCTCGCCTGAACGGTCCAGCGGCCCTATATTTATATAATATAATAATAATATAGCATCATTCGTTATACTAGCACACACACAAACACAAATACACTGAACTCAGAAACTATGCTAGGGGTGATAACTGGTCCACTAGCAGGGTCAAGTATGCACATCTAAATGCACAGTTGTCATATCCTCGAATACTGTGCGTAGCAAGATGAAATAACTAACATTATCACATGTCCAAATCTCCAAATCTCGTATAGCACTAACACATGGTCTAGCTAGTAGGTTAGGGTACACATAAGGCAGTGAGTTACCAAAATATGTTTAATATATAAATATATAACACTTTAATATATTACATAGTATTACCTACTATATATTTATATTAATACACCTAGGGTCATACCTAACATATATAAATACGGGATATCCACAACTAATACCTATGGTCCCACAACACATATAATACTGTCATACATAGTACTAACAACCAGTTTCCTATAAAAAATATATATATATATATATATATATATATATATATATATATATATATACCTAATTATTATACACACACGCACGCACACGCATACTAGCTATTAGGGTTTACCAATGCAGTATCACACAACGCACACAAGGAAGAAGGGCAAGCTATGAACCTTGGAGTTGGCGTGCACGTAAACGAGGTGTGGTCGTACTGACGGGGAGATGGTGGTGATCGGTAGATGCTATCCCGGCGGAGAGGGAATTCGACGATCGGCTGCTCTTCATAGAGAGGTCGAGGGAGTCGGGGCTGGCTCGGGATCGACTGCTCGGTGGTCGTGACCGGAGACGGTTGATGCTGCGATGGACGTGGTGGTTGTCAGTGCTCGGGGGAGAAAAAGCTGTGGTGGTCAGGGCTATGGTGGCCAGGGTAGAGATCGATGGTGGGTGGTGTAAAGTCAGGATAGAGGTAACCCGACGGTGAGTGGGTTGGGATGATCGGGGTTGTGCGGAGTTGAAGAAAGAGATGGGGAAACGGTGGTCGTGAGGGTGGTCGAGACGGCGATGATCGATGATGAGGAGTCGAGGGCTGGTGATGGTGGTGGTGACGATGGTGATATTAATTATGATGGGGGAGGTGTGTTGGTCGACTGCTGTGGGGTTCAGGCAGGAAGGTCGGGTCGGAGTCGACGCTGCTCGGGTCCACGGGATGGGGTAGCATCGTTAATGGTGACGGTGGTGTAGATGATGATGGTGATGGTGGAGGTCTCGACGAGGTGGTGGGTCAACATGATAGGGATGTCGACGATGGTCTACGGATGATGGCGGTGATGTCTGTGCAGTCGACGGTTGGGAGTGGGGAAGAACGGGGTTGCTCGGCGGGTGATGGCACTGCCGGGGTCGACTGCTGTAGGTTACAGCCGGCTGCTGCTCAGGCGGAGCGGGGGCTGCTGTGAGTCAGGGACTGATGTCGACGGTCGTCCGGTGGTGAGTTAGGGTGCTCAGGCGGTGGTCGACGACCGAAGATGGGATGAGGGAAGTCGGCTGCTATATTAGGTTTAGGGTTTGTTTAGGGTTTGGGTTTGTAGAGGAAGGATGGTGATGATGATGCAAAATAATGGAGAAAGAGTTTTTATGTAGGAGAGAGAAGAGGGGGTGCTAGCCTAGGGATTAGGGCCAGCTTCCTCCTAGGAATAGGGTTTGCTTGTTTTTACATGAAAAAAATTATAGGGTGGAGATGGTGTTGGGTTGAATGGAGGGTGGAGATGGCTTAAGGGGGAGAGGTTTGAGTGTTGCACACTCCAAAAATACAAGTATGTAACTGGTCAAAGAAGAGGGGAGGTGTTTCATCATGTGTTGGGTCCAATGGAAAGTGGATACCTCACTGCACTTTTGCATAAAAGTCCCCAACAATTGGAAAATTATACAAAAGGTGGAGTTTGGGATTGAATAAGGGAAAATACCATATTTGGTGTGATATAGTGGCTAAAAAGGGTGTGTAGTGTTTAGTATGAACCTTGAGGGTATGAGTGGGGGTTTGGGTTGGTGTTGGGTTTAGTTTTGGGTTAGATTGGGTCCTTACACCAATTTAATTAAAATTAGTGTAAATTGTGTTCTTTAATAAATTGGAAGTGCATAGGGTTAAGATTGGGTGGGACACAAGTATCATGGACGTAGTAGACTCAGAATAAAATATTATTATAAATTGGATTATAGAAAATGGGTCGAGATTGTGTCTCCAATTTCGATTGGAACGGACAAGGATGCAAAGTTGGATTTATTTGAATTTAAGAATGGACGTTTGTAATAAATATTTTATGACTAAAATAAAGCACAAGGGAGGGTATTTATGAGTTACATAAAGGTCAGAATGGAAGACTGGCATGTCTAAAAAAAGTGTATAAAATTTGTTTGGAAACAAATGCTGGTGTAGCGCTCCAAATATCGAAGCAACGGTAAGGTGCACAAAGTGATACGAATATTGTACATTAATCTAAAACACCATGTTCTAATTCTAAATGGCTTCAAACTAACCCTAGTCTCTCTATCTAAGCCAGGTAGACCTAAATTTGGTCGAGGGGGTTTACAGTTTGTGAGAATTTTTTTGACACGGGATACGATTCGCTTTGGTGGAGGCGGGAAGGTTAGTCCACAGTACATCAGACCTTTCAGTATTTTTGCGAGGATCCGTACAGTGGCCTATAGACTAGACATGTCACCTACATTAAATGGAGTACATGACATATTTTACGTGTCGCAGCTGAGACTGTACGTGGCAGATCCTAATTGTCACTACCACATTTTCTTGGAAGGATATTTTGATTATTTCATAATTTAATATATTTTTTGAATATTATTCATTTTATTATTTATTTATTGTTAGATATTAGATTTAATTTTGGACTTGTGTTAGTGGACCTAACTAGATTAGACTAGACTCATGGGCCAACATTAGTTCTAGTTAGATTTGAGCCCAACAATCAAGCCCATTCATTAGGAGGATGACTTAATTAGTTAAATCAATTGGATTAGAACCTTCCTTACTTAATTAATTCCTTTATGACAAGCCCCAAGTAGTATTGTAGAATTTTTATAGTAACTTGGAGTAGGGGGCAAGGCCGGCCATAGTAGGGAAAGAAGAGAGACTCTCTCTCTTTATCCATTTATTTCAATTATAGATCTAGAATTTCTCTTTTCCAAATTCCTTCATCCCTAAACCAATTCCTACCCAAATTCCTTTCTAATTCCTTCTCTACTCACAATTGGAGGCTATTAGAATAAGAAGGAGGCAAGAATCTACAAGGAGGAGGAAGGAGCACAAGTTGAAGGCTCTTGATACTTAATTGGAGACTTGTATTGGGAATCCATCTCCCAATAGGTACAATTCACTTTTAATTTCTAATTAGACTCTAAATCTATAATTTAATAATTAAAAACCCTTCCATGTACTAAGGCTACACATAGGAAGTGGGGTTAGGTTTATTGGAGGCCTATGAAGAAAGTTATTTAGTATTTTGTATCATTTTTGGAGAAATTTCGAGATTGGCACATCATGTGTTTCTCAATAGGTCAATTAGACCAAATTGATATGTGTTTGATGGTATGAGACTAGTGTCGTATCTATAATAGGATACGTGTAGGCCGTATCATGATAATTTGGCAATACGGGTTAATTTAGGGTTTTTTTTTGACACGGGGGTTTGAGCATATCATATTTTGACACGAGCACATAGTTGAGTAGCTAGCTCTTCGTGTTGCTTCTAATTATGATTCTAGACTTGCTCGTATCCTTCAAAAAATGTTTGGTGGTGTGGTGGAGCCGTATCACAAGCGTATCGTAGATTGAGTGTGATACGGGTGTGATGCACTCCACATGTTTGATACTTTGTATTCTAATTCAATTTTTCTTGGTTATAGCTACTAGAGTATTATATTTGTAGTTGTTATATGATATATATATATATATATATATATATATATATATATATATATATATATATATATATATATATATAGCTATATTTTTATTGTATTTGAGTGTGTTGGTTGTCATATGGAGAGTAGGGAAGTTCTTGTGCACTATTAGTGTTGATATATATATATATATATATATATATATATATATATATATATATATATATATATATATATATATATATATATAGGAAGTTATAGTGTGTGTATGTATGTTTGTGTGATTGTGTTAGTAAGGCAAGGTAGAGGAGGGACTCGGGCCTGTGCACTTGGTGCAAGGTAGTGTAGAGCAGCAACAACAGCAAGGTAGTATAGAGCTGCAGCAATAACAAGGCAGTGTAGAGCAGCAGCAGCAAGGCAGTGTAGAGCAGCAGTAAGGTAGTCTAGAGCAGCAGCATCGGCAGTGGAATGTGTCATATTATTGGGTCAGTTTGGAGTTTGAGGGCTCGGGTTCTGCCAGTTGCAGGCTCAACAACAGTAGCAGTAGGTTGGGGTTGTTTGATAGGTTGTCAGTTAGTTTGAGGTTTGAGTCAACTATTAATTGATTAGCTCATGTGTTGGTTAAGGTTACTATGCTAGTAGTAAATATAAGTTATATTATTAGTTATCAGTTATCAAGATTAAAGTTAGATAGTTAGTTAGAAGAGGTTGTTGGTTAGATTAGTGTTTAGTTAGATAGTAGTAACTGCAGTCATTAGTTACTTGATTTTCTTAGTTAGTTAGAGGATATCTGTTAGTTATTTAATTAGCTAGTGAGTTAGCAACTGTTAATTAATTAGAGTAGTATATGTTAGTAGTTATTTAGTTGGTGGTATAGTTAGAGGTATATGTATATGATAGTATATATATATATATATATATATATATATATATATATATATATATATATATATATATATATATATATATATATATATATTGTTATACATTAGCTAGTTAAGTATTTAGTTAGTTTAGTATTACTTGAGATACACCAAGGTAATTGTAAGTATTGGTATCTCATACCAATTGGATAACTTATTGTCATGTTTGGCTCAAAGCCAAGTAGGGTTATGATACTAGTATAGTATTAGTATTAATATTAGATAGTTATATTAGTGTATCTTGAGTATTTTGAGATACGTAATAGTATCACTACTCGGGTATCCTAATATAGCTAGTATAGCCTAGATAAATAGTATATGGACCCATTATCCAAGAGATGGACTCATACAACATAGAAATAGCTAGTTTGACCAAGTTTGACTAGTTTGACCTAGAGTTAACCTAATTTGACTATTTTGACCTAGAAATGGCTTTATTACCTAGAATTTGACTAGTTTAACTTGTCTTCATTTCAAAACTTTGTATTGATGTAATATTCCATATTTAGGTCCCCGAGACACCGTTTCAGACATCTTTGATACTGTTCACCGGATTCCAGGTAAGTATATTCTTTGATAGTTTTTCATTTATGATATCCTCTATATTTTTTGTATTTAGTGTAGATATCCTTAATTTTTTGACACGATGGTTACACGGATTGGTATTTTTGGATCTCGTCATGAGATATTATTCCTTGGTATTTATGGTGTATCTTGTGCAAGCCTTGTTCCTCGTTCTTCTTGTATATATACAGATATCGATTCTTGGGGAGACTAGCTACCTATCCAGTGAATCCCGTGTCATAACGACCATGGTTGGATCCACTATACCAGTTGGGATGGGGAGTGTTAGTGTAGATATGTGATCATACCCTCTTTGTGCATGTCATTGTGAGTGTTGATTATATAACACACATTTGATTAACCAGGCCCTAATCCTTGTGCAAGTTTCCAAGCCGATCACATGTTGAAGCTAGTACTTACGCACATAGTAGTAGTATTTCTTACTCATTTCTATGATGCTCATTTTTTATATTTAATTCCAGTATTACTATTTTGTATATCTCTTGTACTTGTATCTTGTATATTGTATATTCACTCTATTTACTGTTATATAGTTTTTATCATTTATTGGAACTGCTGTTAGAGGTGTACTTTGCTCTTTTTCTGACTGGATATATTTTTTCCAGATGACACTAAGGAGTGGTATCCCACTCACTACGAGCCTCAGGACGTAGTTGGCTTAGATCTAGAGACATTGGCTGAGGAGGGTCGAATCTCGGTTGAGATAGACGACCCAGTACATGTAGCTCAGTAGATAGATTTTTTATACTGGATTTGTCTCTAACATTTTGTTATTAGTATTCTTATTATATTAGATGACTCATTGGATATTATTTTATCTTGTGAGTTGTATCTGACTTTTCAGTTCTTTATATCATCTTCATGTGATTGTTCCATCTTATAGATCTGTGATTGAGTATGTATACTTAATTGGTGGCATTATATATCTTAATGATCATTATTGCTAGATAGATAGTTTATCCAAACAATGTTCTACCGTCGATGTTGCGACGTAGGCTGAACGTTGTTCACTACTCGCCCCCCTACACCGGGTGTGGGTCATGACACATTTTTAGTGGTAGCCCATGCAGGTCTTCGAGGTTACAATTATTGCGATTCGTAGTGGTGCTCTGATTGAGTGCTATTACGAGCCTGTTTCAGGATATAGGATATAGGCTGAGAGTACTCAATCACATCTAGGAAAAGCTCTATTGATTTATTTTAACTATTCTTCCTTGATATTGATATTTGATCTTTAACTGTCCTTCTTTGAATATATTATATCATGTGCCATATTAATTCTTTCCTTTCGCTTTGCCTTAGGATGCTGTCTAAGACTCGATCATAGCAGAGGAGCAGTTTCTGTGAGATATTCGACTTTCCAAGGGCCTGCACTAGTCACTTCTTCGGTGATTGGCGTATCAGCTGCGTTATGGGATCTACCTCTGTCACCCTCATATTTTTATTTAAGGGTAGTTTGGTAATTGACTTGGGTATTTTAAATTTAGGATTTATTTATATTTAAATATTGTGCATGTGGATTATTTATTTGTTGTATTATTTAATTCTTGTTAGATGCTAGATTATTTTTAGACTTGTGTAGTGTACCCAAACTATTTAATTAGTTGCATGAACCCAATATTTTAGATTGGTTTAGATTGAGCCCATGAATTAGGCCTATGGATTAGTAGGTTGGATTAATTAGAGAAACCATTAGACTAGAACCTTCCCTCCCTAATTAATTTCTTCATCAGAGGCCCCAAGTGGTAAATAGAATATTTCACATTGCTTGGGGAAGGGGGTATATGGCCGGCCACCATAGGAGGAGAGAGAGTGTCTCTCTCATTTTAATTTCCAATTCCATTTAGATCTAGTTTTTCCCTCTTCCAATTTTCTTCATTCCTGCATCAATTTTTCACCAATTTATTCACAAATTCCTTTCTTATTCTTTATTAGAGGCTTATACATCAAGGATCTACAAGAAGAAAGCAAGAAACAACAAGGAGAAGGCCAAGATCTACAAGGAGAGGAGCTACATTCCATTTATTGTTTTGGTTATTGGGAATCCAACTTCCAATAGGTATATTTCAGTTTTCCCGCTTCTAGTAAACTCTAAATTCGAAATTTAGCCATGAGAAACCAACCCACATTCATAGGCTATCCATAGGAATTGGTTTTAGGTTTATAGGAGATCTATGGTGGAAGTTATGTGCATTTTAGTGTCAATTTTGGGAGAATTCCGATATTGGCACATGTGGTGTTTGTCATTTGGTCAAATAGATCAAAATGATATATGATTGCTTATTTATGACTAGTGTCGTATCCATAATGATACGTGTAGGCCGTATCTCGTCAATTTGACGATATGGGTTAATTTTGAGAGTTTTCCTCCGACACGGGGACTTGTGTATATCACATCGTGACACAGACACGTAGTTGATCTAATTACTATACGTATTATTCATATTTAGTGTATTAGACTTGTTCGTGTTCTTCGGGATGCGTTTGGTTGTGTGTTGGAGCCGTATCGCAAGTGTATCATAGAATAAGTGTGATACGGGTGCGGTGCACTCCACGTATTTGTTTCTTTGTCCTCATTTCTATATGTACTTGTGTATATATACTTGTATATTAGATTATATGATATATATATATATATATATATATGAGTATATATTATAGTATAGCTAAGTATATATATAGCTATGTATAACTATATGTATCTAATTATATCTATATATATATATATATATATATATATATATATATATATATATATATATATATATATATATATATATGTGATTGTATATATATGTGTGTATGTTTATATATATATATGTGTGTGTGTGAGTGTTTATATATATATATATATATATATGTGTGTGTGTGTGTGTGTATGTGTGTGTGTGTGCATATATATACATAGAGAGAGGAGTATATATATATATAGATAAATAGCTACTGTTATATATATATATATATATATATATATATATATATATATATATATATATATATATATATATATATATATATATATGAGTGTTTATGTGTATAGTGTATATATGTGAGTTGTGTTGTTTGTGTATGAGTGAGGGGAGGCTCAGCATTCAGTGGCAGCAGGGGGACTCGGGGTGCAACACTGCTCGAGTGAGAAGTGCAGAGGGAAGCACACTGCTGTAGCAGCTAGGGAGTATGCAACTTTACCTCGAAGAGCAGTGCAGGCAAGTTTCTGCAGCAACTGGAGGCCAACTTAGATTTAGCACAGGTACTGCAATGACCCTTCAATGCACAACAACTCGGGGGGGGGAGCTGAAACAGAGAGTTCAGCAGTAGCAGTTCAGAAGAAGGAGCAGCAGTGAACTGCTTAGCAGTTGCAACAAGAGTGTGCAACAACTAGTTGTGTTCAGCGTGCAGCTCGAGCGTAGGGTAGTATGCTCAGCAAGGGAAGCAGCCAATTTAGCAGTTCAGAGAGGAGCACTACAGTCAGTGCAAAGCATCAATCTTGGAGATATGTATCATCTCGGGCACCAACAGTCAGTGCAAAGCATCAATCTTGGTGCAGTCTCGACTGTGCAGGCAAGGCACAACAGCCTTGTGCAACTTGAGCGCAGCCAGTACAGAATTCAAGTGCAGTATCTGCACAGTATAAACCAAGCAGAGGTAGTAGCAGTATCAGTTATCTGTGTCCAGTTTAGCACAGAGAGCTGCACAGTATCAATATTCAAGTATCAACAGAAGATGATCACTATTCAGTATCAGAAATAGCAGTTCAATTTCAGTCGAGACAAGGTTTTGGGTATCAATGAGTTAAGTATTATTTAGTTGGGCTTTGGGTTTATGAGGTATTGGGTTAGTTAGTTATCAAGGTATTTGGTTTATGGGTAGTTAGCTATTGATTAGTTATAGTTAAATGTATACATATCTATGTATGTAAGTTAGCTAAGTAACTATGTACTAGTAGAAGAATGTTGATAGTTAGTTATATTAGCTATATATAAGTATATAGATATATATGTATTGTATTATAGTTAGTTTTTATAATAGTATTGATATATATTATATTGTTAGCCTATATTAGTTTATTGGTTAGGGGTTTCTATATATTATTAGCTATATCAATAGGGTTTCAAATTACCTTGGTATACCAAAATAATATCAAGGTATTGGGTCGATACCCAAGGTATTGGATTTGGACATCGAGATAGGTGTGATATGTATTGGTCCAAGGCCAAGGTATCATAATTTTATTGATTTGTTATAGTGTTATGTATATTGACTTGAATATATATCTAAACTACTATTTTTATATAATTAAACTTGCGTATCTTAGGATACAACTTTTTGAGTGTTTCATAGTATCATAGGTTAGCTTGTATAGCTTAATTTCATAGTGCATTGACTTGGTATCCTAGTGTTAGACTCTTGGAACCTAGATTTAATCGGTTTGACCTAAAAATGACTTAGAATTGCATTTTTTAATTTATATTCATTCTAGAACCTTGTACTGATATAATATACCATATATAGGTCTGTGTGACACCAGCTTGGACATCGAGAGACACACCTTGCTCAGCACTTCAAGCGAGTATATTTCTCTGATAGTTTTCAATTCAAAATAGTGTATATATGCATGTGATTTTGACACAGTGATTTTATGAACTCGTACTTTATGGATCCCGTCAGGAGATGTTATCCCTTACCATATTTAGCGAATACTCGTGTACAGGTATTTCATCGTGTATATTCGGTATTAATTTATATTTTGTATTCATACTGCTCGTATTCAGTGTGCTTATTCGTGTACACCTACTTCTCGTGTTCAGTGGTTATTATATTCTTGTATACCCACTGCTCGTATTTAGTGGTCATATTCGTGTTCGTAGCATGTCATGATTGGATCCATCGGTATTAATTAGGGATGGGAGAGTAGGAGTTGATTATGTGATCAAAGCCCTATTATTCATCGTATACATTATGATTGCATATCTCACTTGTAATCGTCTTACCTTATTGATCATGTTCACCCAAACTGATCACATAATAAACTTGTATTCTGAAGCACATTAGTTAGATTGCAGTTACTTCATCATATTGCAGATATTCTTATTGTTGTTCTATATTCTCATACATTACCTGTATACCTATTGTTCATTCATTCATATGTTTAGTTATCTTGTATTTTATTTTTATTATCTGTTTTATATGCTCGATTATGTTATTGAAACTGCTTTCAAAGGTATGTACTTCGCTCTAATCCTGACTGGAGATATTTTTCCAGATGATTGGATTTTAGAGCAGTATCCCATATTCTACGGGCCGCATAACGGCGTACCTATAGAGGATACTCCTATAGACCAGGAGGACTTAGTTGCAGAGCTCGAGGTGGTCTAGTTATTTGTGTTGGCATTTATTGGACTACTATATTCGAGGAGATTCACAGTTTATATATTATTTTAGATTGTGGATTGTATCTTATTCTTTCCTTCGCTATTCCATTCGTGCATTATCTTCCGTAGTTTGTTTTGTGATGAGATTAGTTATACTTGTTAGATACCATATTGCTCCTCCGTTTGGAGTTAAGATGTTGGACAGGTACCATATTATATTGTTGAGATGTTAGATAGTTAGAAATGACCCAGACATCGTTCTACCGCCAATGCTGCGGTGTAGGCTGGGCGTAACCACGTACTCGTGCCCTAATATATGAGTGCGGGTCGTAAAATATTTTTAGTGGTGTCCCATGCAGGTCTAGATTCGCTATTAGTATGATTTCGTAGTTGTTCTCGTCTAGAGTACTGCTACGAGCCTGCTTTAGGAAATAGGATTTAGGTTGAGAGTTTAATCAATCACACCTAGGAAAATTCTAAATTTTGTTTTGCAATCCTTATCTTTTGAATATATTGTTTTACTTTGAATAAAGTTCTGTCCTTCTTTGATGATATCGTATCATATTCAATATTGATTCCTTATTTCAATCTATCTTCAGGATGCCGCTGAAGACTCGTTTTCAGCGCTCAGGTGTCGCGACAGCACGATCCGTCACCTCATCACCTATGAGGGTAGCACCCTCAGACAATGGTCCAGCACCTATATTCAGAAGGTCAGCTTTACCGGTCCAGGTGGGCGTATCAGCAACAGCTTTCGGAGGTGCTCCACCTCCAGTACCATGGACAGGGCAGACATTTTTGGGGGATCTTCCACCCCCACCACCCGTAGTTGATCAGACACAGATGTTCACGCTCTTCCAGCAGATGATGAAGGCACAACAACGTCAGTCAGAGGTCCTGCGACATAGCGTGGAGAATGCTCACCAGATCGCGCTTGCAACAGTTGAGAGAGCTTCTACAGTCCAGCCACAGACGGAACTACCTCAGTTTATTCCTCAACAGTCGAGGCCGGGTACCATCATAGACTTTAAGAGGATGGGCCCAAAGGACTTCAGAGGCACAGAGGGGATCCTTTATGCGGATGATTGGATCGAGAACATTGAGCGGAACCTGCGACTGGCGTAGATTCCAGAGATGTTGTAGATAGAGGCAGCGAGGTGTATGATGTTCGATATTGCTTTAACATGGTTCCGGATAGACCCCAGCATTGCAGTACCAGGATTCACTTGGAAAGCTTTCAAAGGGCTTTTCAAGGAGAAGTTCTTCCCAGACGTGGCTCTTACATCTCTCAAGAGCCAGTTCCATTACCTCGTCCAGGGAGGTATGTTAGTGGACGAGTATGCGACAGAGTATTGCCGACTAGGTTGCTTCATGAAGGGGCAGAACCCTAGAGGTAGATCCAGAAAGTTCAGGAAGAGCCTGAACCAGGAGGTCAAATCCCACACCAATAGAGATCCTACCGCCACCTTCGAGGAGATTCTCAGATAGGCACAGAGAGCGGAGGATGACTTAGAGCTTGGCTCTAAGAGGCCGAGGGACACGAGAGGATCCAGTACCAACACGGGTCCAGCAAAGAGGCCTCATTTCCAGCAGCAGCACCCGAGGCACTATCAGCATCCGAGGCAGCAATATCACGGGCCAGATAAAGCGTTGTGCAGCAGATGCACCAGATCCAAATGGCAGCTGTTCCTTACACTTTTTGTAAAAAGTAAGGACACAGATGGGATACATGCAGGATAAGACTAGGCCAATGCTTATTCTTTGGATCGGGAGATCATCAGTTGAGGGCTTGTCCTAAAGTCCCAACTCGTACAGCTCAGGGCGGAGGACAGGAACAAAGAGCACCCGCTAGAACACCAGCGGGACAACAGAGAGGACCTCTACCACCGCAACAGCAGCAGTTTGCTCTGCACCGGTAGCAGAGAGGTGCGCAGCGACATGAGCGAGCTTTTGACTTGACTGTCGAGGAGGAGGAGCCGGTTGGCGATGTCATCTGAGGTTTAGTTTATCTCAATTTCTTTCCAGCTCACGCATTATTCGATTCCGGTGCTTCTCATAGCTTTGTATCTGTATCTTTTGCTTTGAGGCATCATCTTGAGTCTAAACAGTTGGCGAGGACTTGCAAGATCATGACCAAGGGTGGCATTATCCTGGTCAGTGATATTTGTAAGAACCAGAGAGTTTATTTGGGAGGCTGAGAGTTGAGCGTATGTTTACTCATAATGCCACTTTTGAGTTACGATATAATACTCAGGATGGATTGGTTGAGTAGGCATCATGCTAGTATCAATTATCGTGGAGGCAGAGTTTTATTTCAGGCGCCAGGAGAGCCAAAGTTTGAGTTCATCCGAGGAGCAGCAGGACAGAGCGAAGGCAATTTCTGTGGAGCTTTGGTAGAAGAGTAGGAGCCTCTATATCCGTTGATTACAGAGTTCATGAATGTCTTTCCAGAGGAGTTGCCGGGGTTGCCACCGAGTAGCGATATAGAATTTTTTATAGATTTAGTACCAGGAACAGAGCCGATATCTCAGCACATCTATAGAATAAACAACAGTGAACTGACGGAGTTGAAGAAGCAGGTGGATGAGTTACAAGACAAGGACTTTATCCATTCAAGTTCATCACCATGGGGTGCTCCGGTACTTTTTTTACCAAAGAAGGATGGGTCGGTACGTATATGTATCGATTATAGGGCACTTAAAAACCTCACTATCAAGAACAAATACCCGTTGCCGCAGATTGATGACTTGTTTGACCAGTTGAATGGAGCAAATGTATTCTCAAAGATAGACTTGAGGTCAGGGTACCACCAGGTGAAAGTAAAGATGGAAGACATCTCGATGACATATTTCAGGACTCGTTATGGGCAGTTCGATTTTTTGGTGATGCCGTTTGGGTTGACCAATGCCCCAACAGTATTCATGAACCTGATGAACAAGGTATTTCATCAGTACCTGGATTAGTTTGTTGTAGTCTTCATAGATGATATTTTAATATATTCGAAGACCCCAGAGGAGCATGAGCATCACTTAAGGATATTTCTGGACACCCTCAGGAAGGAGAAGTTATATGGTAAGCCATCAAAGTGTGAGTTCTTCCTTGATAAGTTTGAATTCCTCGGGCATGTTATTACAGGAGATGGAATCTCGGTAGACCCAAAGAAGATTTTAGCAGTTGAATCGTGGTCTAACCTGAGTTCAGTAGCAGAGATCAGGAGTTCCTTGGATTGGTAGGCTACTATCGGACGTTTGTTCAGGACTTTTCTAGACTTGCCGAGCCGATAAGTAGACTAACCAGGAAGGACGTAGAATTCATCTGGACTAAGGATTGTCAGTCAGCATTTGAGGAGCTGAAGAGAAGTTGACTACAGCTCCAATCTTGATATTGCCATCAGGAGCAGAAGGATTTTCCATATACAATGATGCATCGGGAAAGGGTTTGGGTTGTGTGTTGCAGCAGCACGGGAAGGTGATTGCCTATGCTTTCAGGCTATTATGCACGCATGAGAAGAAATACCCTACCCATGACATGGAATTGGCAAAAGTTATCTTTGCTCTCAAATTTTGGAAACACTACTTGTATGGAGAGAGAGTGGAGATCTTCACAGACCACAAGAGCTTGAAGTATATGTTTACACAAAAAGAACTCAATATAAGGCAGCTGTGATGGTTGGAGTTGATGAAAAACTTTAATATTTTCTTGCAGTACCATCCATGGAAGGCCAATATAGTCGTGGATGCCTTGAGCAGGTATCCCGTGGCTATATACTTGATGAGAGACAGACATTTATTGGCCAATCTTAACAGTTTGGGCATTGAGGTAATAGTTGCTGGAGTCATAACACAGATGTAGGGACTTCAGGTACAGTCAGAGATGATGGACCGGGTCAGAGCGGGACAGTATGAGGATGAGTCTCTGAGGAGCATCGGAGCACAAGTTCAGATGGGGCTGGCAGAGGACTTCATCGTTGCAGATGATGGATCATTGCAGCACGGTATCAGATTGTGTATACCGAGATGAGCATTACACGAGAAGATTCTTTAGAAGGCGCATCATTCTCAGTACTCTATGCATCCAGGTGCCAAAAAGATATATAGAGACATGAGAGAGCATGTATGGTAGTATGGTATGAAGAGGGAAGTAGCTAGCTTCGTATCCAGATGCTTAGTTTGCCAGCAGGTAAAGGCGGAGAGACAGAGGCCAGATGGATTGTTTCAGCCTTTACCTATTCCGAAGTAGAAATGGGAGTATATGATCATAGATTTTGTATCAGGACTTCCGCATTCTCTAGGAGATAAAGATGCGATTTGGGTCATCGTGGACAGGTTGACCAAATCAGCCTACTTTCTGCCATTCAAAGTGGGTACATCTATGGAGAAACTCGCGGAGATGTATGTACGCCAGATTATCAGATTGCACGGTGTTCCAGTAAGTATAGTCTCGGATCGGGATAGTCACTTCACGTCCTATTTTTGGAGGAGTTTGCAGGCTAGCTTGGGCAATCAACTCAAGTTCAGTACTGCATATCACCCTCAGAATGACGGACAGTCAGAGAGGACTATTCAGACTCTCGAGGACATGCTACACACCTGTGTTTTAGATCTTGGAGGTTCTTGGAAGGATCACCTTCACTTGATAGAGTTTTCATACAACAACAACTACCAAGCCAGTATCGAGATGTCACTATTTGAGGCATTGTATGGATGGAGATGTCGTACTTTGTTATCATGGGATAATATTGGTGAGAGAGATTTATTGGGACCAGAGATGGTAGTGGATGCAGCCAAGAAGGTAAAGCTTATCAGGGATAGATTTCGAGTAGCACAGGATTGGCAGCGGCATTGGGCCGATAGCCACCGGAGACCTTTGGAGTTTGAGGTATAGCTTTTATTTTGTGTTCCTTATGATTGATTATTATTTTGTTAGAGTGCTAAGGTTGTATTTTGTGCTAGGTTGGCGGTCTAGTTTTCTTGAGGATTTCTCCGACACGTGGCATAATTTATTTTGGTGGAGGCAAAAAGCTTAGTCCGTAATTCATCAAACCTTTCAATATTCTTGAGAGAGTCGATGCAGTTGCATATAGACTAGACTTACAACCTGCATTGGAGGGAGTGCACAAAGTGTTTCACGTGTCGCAACTGTGATGGTACATGGTAGATCCCAGTCATGTGTTGGATCACTCGAAGATAGAGGTGGGTCCTACTCTTAGCTATCCAGAGCAGCCAGTGGAGATTCTAGATCGGAGAGAAGGTGCTGAGGAACCAGACAATTCCTTTGGTACATGTCGCATGGAGGTATTACTCGCCAGGAGAGAGTACCTGGGAGCGAGAGAGCGAGATGCGTGAGCGATATCCATATCTGTTTGAGCCATGAAGTATAATTCTTTCTTACATTATATTGTTTGCTTTTGGTAGTTAGTTTCTTCCTTAATTTTGAGGACAAAATTTTCTAAGGTGGGTAGGATTGTCACCCTCATATTTTTATTTAAGGATAGTTTGGTAATTGACTTGGATATTTTAAATTTAGGATTTATTTGTATTTAAATATTATGTATGTGGATTATTTATTTGTTGTATTATTTAATTTTTGTTAGATGCTAGATTATTTTTAGACTTTTGTAGTGTATCTAAACTATTTAATTAGTTGCATGAATCTAATATTTTAGATTGGTTTAGATTGAGCCCATGATTAGGCCCATGGATTAGGAGGTTGGATTTATTAGTGAAACCATTAGACTAGAACCTTCCCTCCCTAATTAATTTCTTCATGAGAGACCCGAAGGGGTAAATAGGATATTTCACATTACTTGGGGAAGGGGGTATATGGCCGGCCACCATAGGAGGAGAGGGTGTGTCTCTCTCATTTTAATTTCTAATTCCATTTAGATCTAGTTTTCTCCTCTTCTAATTTTCTTCATTTCCTTATCAATTTTTTACCAATCTCTTCACAAATTCATTCCCTATTCTTTATTGGAAGCTTCTATATCAAGTATCTACAAGAAGGAAGCAAGGAGCAATAAGGAGAAGGCCAAGATCTACAAGGAGAGGAGCTACATTCTATTTCAGAGTTTTTCATTGGGAATCCATGTTCCAATAGGTATATTTTAGTTTTCTCTCTTCTAGTAGACTCTAAATCTGAGATTTAACCATGAAAAACTAACCCATATGCATAAGCTACCCATAAAAATTAGTTTTAGGTTCATAGGAGATCTATGGTGGAAGTTATGTACATTTTGGTGTCAATTTTGGGGGAATTTCGAGATTGGCACATGCGATATTTGTTATTTGGTCAAATAGATCAAAATGACAAATGATTGCTTGTTTATAACTAGTGTTATATCCATAATTGGGTACGTGTAGGCCATATCTCGTCAATTTGATAATACGGATTGATTTTGGGAGTTTTTCTCCGACACGGGGACTTGTGCATATCATATCGTGACACGGATACGTAGTTGATCTAATTACTATACGTATTATTCATATTTAGTGTATTAGACTTTTTTGTGTCCTTCAGAATATGTTTGGTTGTGTGTTGGAGCTGTATCGCAAGCGTATCATAGAATAAGTGTGATAAGGGTGCGGTGCACTCCACGTGTTTGTTTCTTTGTCCTCATTTCTATATGTACTTGTGTATATATACTTATATATTAGATTATATGATCTATAGATATATATGAGTATATATTATATGTTATAGTATAGCTAAGTATACATATAGCTATGTATAACTATATGTATATATATATATATATATATATATATATATATATGTGTGTGTGTGTGTGTGTGTGTGTGTGTGTGTGTGTGTATATTTGTGTATGTGTTCATATATATATATGTGTGTGAGTGTTTATATATATATATATATATATATATATATATATATATATATATATATATATATATATATATATATATATATATACATATATGTGTATGTTATATATATAATTATATTATGTGTGTGAGAGTATATATATATATATATATATATATATATACATATATACATATGTACATATATGTGTATGTGTATGTGTATGTGTATGTGTATGTGTATGTTATATATATAATTATATTATGTGTGTGTGAGTGTATATATATATATATATATATATATAGGTATATGTGTTTGCATATATATACATAGAGGGAGGAGTATATATATATAGATAGATAGATACTGTTATATATATATATATATATATATATATATATATATATATATATATATATATATATATATATAGGAGTGTTTATGTGTATATATGTGAGTTGTGTTGTTTGTGTGTGAGTGAGGGGAGGCTAAGCATTTAGTGGCAGCAGGGGGACTCGGGGTGCAGCACTGCTCGAGTGAGCAGTGCAGAGGGAAGCACACTACTGTAGCAGCTAGGGAGTGTGCAGTGTCACCTCAAAGAGCAGTACAGGCAAGTTTCTGCAGCAACTGAAGGCCAACTCAGTTTCAGCACAGGTATTGCAATGACCTTCAATGCACAGCAACTCTGGGGAGGGGAGCTGAAACATAGAGTTAAGCAGTAGTAATTTAGAAGAAGGAGCAGCAGTAAACTTCTTTGCAGTTGCAACAAGAGGGTGCAATAGCTAGTTGTGTTCAGCGTGCAGCTCTAGCCCAGGGTAGTATGCTCAGCAAGGGGAGTAGCCAATTTAGCAGTTTAGAGCGAAGCACTGCAGTGCCCGACCTCGTGGAGATATGTATCAGCTCGGGCACCAACAGCCAGTGCAGAGCATTAATCTCGGTGCAGTCTCGACTGTGCAGGCAAGGCACAACAGCCTTTTGCAACTCGAGCTCGGCTAGTGCAGAATTCAAGTGCAGTATCTGCACAGTACAAACCGAGCAGAGGTAGCAGCAGTATCAGTTATTTGTGTCCAGTTTAGCACAGTGAGCTGCACAGTATCAATGTTCAAGTATCAACAGAAGAGGATCACTGTTAAGTATCAGAAATAGCAGTTCAGTTTCAGTCGAGGCAAGGTTTTGGGTATCACTGAGTTAAGTATTATTTAGTTGGGTTTTGGGTTTATGAGGTATTGGGTTAGTTAGTTATCAAGGTATTTGGTTTATGGGTAGTTAGCTATTGATTAGTTATAGTTAACTGTATACATATCTATGTATGTAAGTTAGCTAAGTAACTATGTACTAGTGGATGAATATTGATAGTTAGTTATATTAGCTATATGTAAGTATGTAGATATGTATGTATTGTATTATAGTTAGTTTTTATAATAATATTAATATATATTATATTATTAGCCTATATTAGTTTATTGGTTGGGGGTTTCTATAAATTATTAGCTATATCAGTAGGGTTTTGAATTACCTTGGGATACCAAGGTAATATCAAGGTATTGGATCGATACCCAAGGTATTGGGTTTAGACATCGAGATTGGTGTGATACGTATTGGTGCAAGGCCAAGGTATTATAATTTTATTGATTTGTTATAGTGTTATGTATATTGACTTGAATATATATCTAAACTACTATTTTCATATAATTAAACTTGCGTATCTTAGGATACGGTGTTTTGAGTGTTTCATTGTATCATAGGTTAGCTTGTATAGCTTAGTTTCATAGTGCATTGACCTAGTATCCTAGTGTTAGACTCTTGTAACCTAGATTTAATCGATTTGACCTAAAAATGGCTTATTGACTTAGAATTGCATCATTTAACTTATTTTCATTCTAGAACCTTGTATTGATGTAACATACCATATATAGGTCTGTGTGACATCAGCTTGGGCATCGAGAGACATACCTTGCTCAGGACTTCAGGCGAGTATATTTCTCTGATAGTTTTTAATTCATAATAGTGTATATATGCTTGTTCTAGAATTGTGTACTTAATTCCGACACAGCGATTTTACGTACTCATACTTCATGGATCCCGTCAAGAGATGTTATCCCCTACCGTGTTCAGCGGGTACTCATGTACATATATTTTATCGTGTATATTGGATATTAATTTATATTTTGTGTTCACATACTGCTCGTGTTCAGTGTGCTTATTCGTGTACACCCACTGCTCGTGTTCAGTGGTCATATTTGTGTTATTAGCATATCGTAATTGGATTCATCGGTATTAGTTGGGGATGGGAGAGTAGGAGTTGATTATGTGATCAAAGCCCCATTGTTCATCATGTACATTCTGATTACATACCTCATTTGTAATCGTCTTACTTTATTGATCATGTTCACCCAAACCGATCACATAATGAACTTGTATTCTGAGGCACATTAGTTAGATTACAGTTACTTCATCATATTGCAGATATTTATATTATTGTTCTATATTCTCGTACATTACCTGTATACCTTTTGTTCATTCATTCATATGTTTAGTGATCTTTTATTTCTATTATCTGTTTTATATGCTCGATTATGTTATTGAAACTGCTTTCAGAGGTATATACTTCGCTCCAATCTTGACTGGAGATATTTTTTTAGATGATTGGCTTTTAGAGCAGTGTCCCATATTCTAAGGGCCACAGGATGGCGTACCTATAAAGGATACTCCTATAGACCAGGAGGATTTAGTTACAGAGCTCGAGGAGGTCTAGTTATTTGTGTTGGCATGTATTAGACTATTATATTCGTTGGAATTCATAGTTTGTATATTATTTTAGATTGTGGATTGTATCTTATTCTTTCCTTCGCTATTTCAATCGTGCATTATCTTCCTTAGTTTGTTTTGTGATTGAGATTAGTTATACTTGTGAGATACCATATTGCTCCTCCGTTTGGAGTTGAGATGTTAGATATGTACCATATTATATTATTGAGATATTAGATAGTTAGAAATAACCCAGACAGCGTTCTACCGCCGATGCTGCGGCGTAGGCTGGGCGTAACCACATAATCGTACCTAAATATCCGGGTGCGGGTTGTGACAACCTCCAGCTCAGGGGACTGTTCCAGCTGTGTCAGTGGGGCTTCCACCTCCACCTTTTGTGCCGACATATGCGACTCAGGTGTTCGTATTTTTTTATGAGATGATAGAGGCTTAGAGGGCCCAGTCAGAGACTCACCAGAGGCAGACCGACGTGTTATGACAAGATATTGAGAGTGCTTATCAGCTTGCCCTTGCTGTAGTAGAGAGAGGAGCTTCAGTTTAACAACAGGTTGCTCCACAGGTTGCCCAACTTTGGTCGGGTAATATACAGGGCTTCAAGAAGTTAGAACCTCGGGTCTTCAAAGGGACCGAGGGCATCGTCTACGCTGATGATTGGCTCGAGGATATCGAGAATCTTATGTGGGTATCCCGTCTTGCTGAGGATCTGAATATTGAGGTAGAAGGACTTTATCTATTCGACATCGCCCGTACTTGGTTCAGGAATAAGCCACTTCTTGCTGATGCAGGGCAGTCTTTGGAGGTATTCAAGGACCTCTTCTAGAGGAAGTTCTTTGCTCGGGTGGGCAGATTAGACTTGGGAAAGCAGTTTGAGGGCCTTACTCAGAGGAGCATGTCCGTGGAGGAGTATACCACAGAGTTTGGTAGGCTGAGCCGATTTACAGAGTATTTGGTGAGGGAGACAGAGGTTCGGGCTATCCGCTTCCACGATGGTCTGAACTGGGAAGTGAAGTTCCTTATTCCGTCTTTCTATGAGACTTATTCAGAGATACTTGCGGAGGCACGCAAGGTTGAGTGGAAGTTGAGCTTGAAACCCAAGAGAGACCATGATTCTTTTTTGTGGGCTAGTAGCAGCGTAGGGCCTGCTAAGCGTCCTCATTTTCAGTCTAGACCTTTTCAGCAGCCACAACAATACCAGACTCCAGACAGGGCGCTGGTTCACCTGGCACCACAGCAGCAGTAGAGGCAGTCACAACAAGCTTTCTGCCACTTTTGCAAGAAGCCCAACCACATCTGGGAAGTTTGTAGGAAGAGGTTGGGAGTTTGTCTGTATTATGGTGCCTAGGGGCATCAGCTGAGGGATTATCCTTCCAACCTCGTCGTACAGTTAAGAGGGCAGCTCCACCTTCGAGAACACAAGCGAGAACACTTGCAGTACTGCCGAGAGGACCGCCGCTTCCGACCCAGCAACAATGTTATGCCCAACACCAGCAACATGGGTGTTTGCGGGATTTAAACAAAGAGGTTTATACAAAAACTTTGCTTGCAAACTTAAAAAAAAGAGTACAATTAATCCTATACGAGGATGTTATGTACAATAAAAATAATTCTGGGGAAGTATTTCTATAGAAGTCTGATCTACGATCGATTACTTTGTTCCTTGGACCACACGTTGATGAAGAAGTGCTGTAGAAGAAGAAGAACCTTCAAAGGTTGCAGGTGGGATTGAATTCTCGTTGCCGAAGTTGTCAACCAACACTCTTTGTCTGTGCTCTCTCTCTGATCTCTGATTATGCCTTGTCTGGTCTGTGTGTGTGTCTCCCTATGACCAGGGGTCTCTATTTATAGAGATCCATGAAATAACTGTCTAGGTTGGCGTAAAAGGCCAAACTGTGAAGAGAGTTGCATCTTTTACGCTGCGGTTATGACAACTGCTACCCACGTTCCCATAATCTTCTGAATTTGCGTATGACACGTGTCCCATTATAAGGTAACGCGTATAACTGCTTCTCGAAGATTATGGCATACAAGCCACGTAGGTAACTGCCCCTGCATAAAGATAGTTGGCGTAAAGGCCAAATAACTGTCTTGTTGGCATAAAAGCCAAACTGTGAAGAAGAAGACTTCTTTTATGCTGCGGTTATGATAACTGCTACCCCACGTTCCAATTGTCTTCTGAATATGCGTATGATACGTGTCCTTTTATGAGATAACGCGTATAACTGTCTTGTTGGCGTAAAAGTCAAACTCTGCGTAAAACTTGATGATGCATGAATAATAGATAACCAGCGTAAAATAGCCAATTATCCGTCACGACTGAGGTCTTGAGCGTATTCTGGGCTAAATAGCCTTATCAAGTACCTTTGTAAATATAGCCGAGTTGGCGTATTTCGAGGAGATAGCATACGGCGTACTCCTTATAGTTGAAAATAGCCTGGTTGGCATAAAATACAAGGATGGTGATGTGAGCGTATTAGTCCCAATCTTAGCTTTTCCAGTCATGACAAATGTTTTAAAAATAGAACAAAATCTTGTGCATTAAATGCAGAGATATGCCTCAATCTCGTGTATTAAATGTCGAGATTTGCCTCGAGCTCTGTAAGAGAAACAGCTTTTGATGTGGCATCTAATTTCGTCTTATCTTGAGCGTAAAATCTCATTTCTGCCCATGTAGAATAGGCAACGTATTCTTTGAATACGTAAAAATAACTTGTATTAAGAATATGTCGCTAAACGACAACCTGGGTCTCTGTGCAAAATCATCATCACAGCCGTCCTCTCGATCATCGTGCAGTACTTTTGTCAGGAGTCAGGTTCACTGATTTGTCTGACAAATTCATCCGAGGAATACGAAGAGTCCCTCGTACAACTTTACGCTGCATTAAAGACAAACGTATTTTAAACTTTACGCTGGAAGGTAAAGCAACCTTTTACGTTGAAACAGTCTTGAAGCACTGCTTTACGCGGACAGCTCTGACGCTCTACTTTACGCCAAACAGCTCTGAAGTCCTGTTTTACGCGGACAGCTCTGACGCTCTGTTTTACACGGACTTCATGTATGTTAGGGGTTTGTACTGTGTAATACGCGTACAATTCCCCAATGTATTTCATGCTTCTATAAGACCTCCTTCAAAGTTTTCAAATTTCTCGTAATTTGAAATACTTGAATGAAGCATAAAATGGTCAAATTTGACTCGTTCTTCGAGGCTGATTTTTCTGCAATATTTAAGAAGTTGTTGGGATTTGTATGTTCTCTTTTGCCTATATAAGGGCAAGCAAGTAAACTTGTTTTTCCATACTTCCTTCACCTTAAAGATGGCTGTTGAGATTCATTGGGCTGAACTGAGAAAGAAGAAGATTATGCTCTTCCAGCATGCAAGGATCCATAAAAAGAGACGTCTTCGAGCAAATATTCTCTGCAATAATGGAACATGGAAGGATATCATAGCTTCCTTTGCTCGAGATAATCATCTATTTTATATGGCAATTCGTCAAAGAGAGAGGAAGGGTCACATTAGACCACACAGCTTGCTAGCTGTATTTTCTCCTATTATGAAGCTGGACCCTGGTGGGCAGCTTGGCCGTGTCTTCCAGTATTGTGTTGGGTCTGAATCCCTAACCCAAATCTAAGTATGGCCGTCGATGACGTATGGAGGGGGGGCTTGAATAATTTAAACAGGCCCAGTTCTGTATCCTCCCTCCATTAACCATTTTCTTGGCGCCCAGCGTATAGGAGCCGAAGAAGTGCTGTAGAAGAAGAAATAAAGATCTCCATCATATGAGAACCTAGCGTAATAGATTCCCATCATGATCTTGAATATTAATGAAAATTCCTTTGTAAAATGGATTTCCATCATATGTAATCATGATCTCGAATATTAATGAAAAATCCTTTGTAAAATGGATTTTCATCATATGTAATCATGATTAATAAACTTTTCTTCTTTTACGCACTATTGATTTGCCATATTGCTGTGAGGAAGTCTGATAATACGCAGCTTCGATACGCTTGAGTAGTTTTTACGCTAACTCTGATA
Organism: Iris macrosiphon; assembly: GCA_036927795.1. Lineage (NCBI taxonomy): Eukaryota > Viridiplantae > Streptophyta > Magnoliopsida > Asparagales > Iridaceae > Iris > Iris macrosiphon. The sequence goes on from JAYESA010000018.1 coordinate 56,620,298, forward strand.
AATATGCATCCAATCACGTTCCAACTTTTACGCATAAAGGAAGATGCGTAAAACTCTTTAGCATTAGATTGTTTTGAAAATCCAATCGTCATGCTATTTTTGACGAGGAGTCGCATAAAATTTTGAACCGTTATTTCTTCTCCGAAGAACATCTGTTCAGAATATCATCTTCAAAAATGGCTTCTCGAAAGATTCTCGAGACAGGGCAAGAAATGTCTGCTTCAAACAGGCCCTCCCTGAACTAGATATAAAAGATTCAGGCTAGACTTCGAATGAACTATCACTGGCCTAAAAAGTCATCTCTAATAAAGACATATATTTTTAGGGAACTCCTTGGCCCTTCGTCTGATGAAGTCTTCTCGGCTGAAAAAAAAAGAGAAAACGCTGATGAGAAGAGCATTTCCTGCGTAAACTCTTATGATTGGCTTTTTCAAGCATAAAACCCAAATTATCAAGATATACGCGTATTCTGCTGACTGATCTGTCCCGCATAATTTAAGATGCACGTAAAATCATAGATCCTTAGCATTTAAGCGTAAAAATCATAGATCTGTAGCTTCTGAGCATAAAATTATAGATCTGTAGCTTCTGAGCGTAAAATCATAGATCTGTAGCTTCTGAGCGTAAAATCGTAGATCTATAGCTTCTGAGCGTAAAATCGTAGATCTATAGCTTCTGAGCGCAAAATTGTAGATTTGTAGCTTCTGAGCGTAAAATCATAGATCTGTAGCTTCTGAGCATAAAATCATAGATCTGTAGCTTCTGAGCGTAAAATCGTAGATCCTTGCTCTGCACGTAAAAATCTGAGCAAAAAATCAGGGATCCATTACGCAGCATGACTATTTGTCTTCCTTTTGAAATTATCTGCTGACGTGGTCCCAAATCATAACTGATTATGATAAGATCGAATTTGGTTAAGGATTTGAAAAGTTATCTGAACTCTATAAATAGACCTAGGTCGTGAGAGAGAAAAACCCTTCATCTCTTTCTGAAAAACCCTTCGTCTCTTTCTGAAAAAGAACTCAGATTTGCCATGGCACCGAAACAGACCTCCACCGCTAAGGGAAAGAAAGCTGCTTCATCATCTCGCTCCTCTGCTCCATCACGAGTGATTCCTGCTAGGCCAAGCGAGCCTCGTTCTGAACAAAGTGCTCCGCCGTCTAGCTGTGCTCCGGGCATCATAGGTAAAACTTCAAAAAATAAAAAACCCTTCGCACACATTTTACGTGTATGCACAAGGTTATCTTTTATGCTAAGAGTCTCTTCGAGGAACATGATGCACATAGATGTTTTATCAATACGCCCACATTTTAATGTGTCAGCGTAAAACTCCATATTTTGTAATCTGACATAAAACTCAGACTGTTAGGTTTTGGCGTATACTGCAAACCTCACGTTTTACGTACTGGAAGTAAATTTCAGCATAAAACTCTATATTTTGCAGTCTGGCATAAAAACTCAGACTGTCAAGTTTTGGCGTATAATGCAGGAATGTAGCCCTTTACGTTTTACGCGCTGAAAGTAAATTCCAGTGTAAAACTGACTTATTCTTTTTCTTTTTGCAATGGACCTACAGATCCCCCCTCTGGCTAAAATAATAGGCTCTGCTGCTGGAATGATGAATTCCAACTACTTGGAGGACTTATCCCATGTGACTTTTCCCGTTTCTGGAAACGAGTATCCTCAAGAAAGGGGTACTTTGATCTCGGCCTAAGGAGAAAGAATGTTGCTGAGTATGATCAGTGGGGAACCCCTGACGTACATAAACGATAATGAGTATAAGAAGCTAGCTTTCTTATTTGGGGATGTTATTGATAAGAAATCCCAGACCAAGCCCAAGAAGGAAGATTGGGTATTTTCTGCTGAGGGCACGGTTATGTACCTGCCAAAGATGTCCAGGAATTACCCTATTTCTGCATTCTTCCATGCCACACATCCCAGAAGGATGTCATGGACTCTGACTCCTGATCTTCATGGCCAGCGTCGGCCATGGGTAAATGTTGTCTTCACGCTTTCTTCAGGAAAATTAACATCAAATTGATATTAACTTTCTCTTATCTTATTTTCAGGCAAAGACATCTCCGGGGAGGGCAGAGTTGACACAACTTCTGATTTTGTTGCGGATCCAGCTAATAAAACGGCGGTGCCTGACGTCGACGAAGCATACTTTGAAACTGCCGATCTTTCATCCGTAACATTCTCGGGTGTCATCCCGCCAGTAGCAGTTCAAATAACATCAGAGGAGGATGAACCCACCATCTCGACTGTGCCTCCTTCGTTAAGCATGTCAGCAACTCCAACCGTTGTTGGTGTCTCTTCTTTTGTCGCACCATCTGTTGAAGCAACGACTGTGGCAACATCCTCTACAGTCCTTCCGGAAAAGAGATTTATCGATATTGCGGCTACTTCCAGCGTACATTCGATCTTTGCTATGCTAGTTGAACAATACACTAGCATATTCTATGTCACTTTGAAAGAATTGATATCCATGGTGCTGGAGAAGAATCTAGGCTTTGATGCTCTGAAGACGTCCTTCAAGCTCACTATAGCGTCGATTAGAAATTTCAATGACGTTGAAAGAGCTGATGTGCTAGAGCAAATAGTTAATGGTTTAGAATAACCTATTAACGAATATTTGCAACTATCCCAAGGCAGCATCGATGACCTGGTTCAAGCGGAGTATGACTCCCTAACTGCGAAACTTGCTCAGCAGATTGAATCTTTAAACAAATCCATCCAAGCACAACAACAAGAGATAGAGAAAGAGCAAACAGTATTGGTGGAGAGTATTCCTCAGCTGGCCAAGTGCTGTACAGAATGTGAGGGATACGAAGTGAGGGTTCAAGAATTGGAAGCTGAACTTGTTCAGACAAGGGAGAGGCTTCTCAAGGCATCAGTAGTTCATGATGTATTTGAGGGCCAAGTGAAGACAACTCAACAGAACTTGACACATGCGGGTGTCATCCACGCAAGTTTTGTTGATTCTCTGTCCGAACTATCTCTCTTGAGAAATAACGAAGCAAGGCTGGAGCAGGCTCGTACTAACATCTTGAACTCCAGGAATGAGAGGATGGCGGCTTTGGCGCAACAGATCCGCGATTTAACTACTCCTCCCCAATGATGTACCTTTCTTTTGCTCCTTATTTTCTCAGAGATAATAAAAATAAATTTTTTGACTTTGTGGACCCATCACTTTAAAATATAAATGATAGGCTTAGATGAAAGTGATATCAGAGGTAATATGAACATGATATACTTTCGGTAAGGCTTGGCTGAATGTAAATGTATTCATAGGTAATATGAACCTGATAGAATATAGTCCAACTAAATTTGTATACAAAACACTATCAGAGGTAATATGAATATGATAGGTTTACAAATTAGTTAAGCAGATCTATTCTGAGGTTATATGAACCTGATAGAATATAATCCAGCTAACCTTTGTACGTAGTATCGTCAGAATGGAATCTTCACCATACTCCGTTAAGAAAAGGAGATCAAGCATAGTACTTCTTCAGGAATTTGCTGTTGATAGGAGCCATTATCAAATCTCCATTAGGTTTGGCTAATCTGTAAGCGCCATTTGAGAATGTTGTTTCAATCACATAAGGGCCCTCCATTTCTTTATGGTTGTTTGTGTGATCTTCGAATATCGTACCAGAGGTAATATAGACGTAGTACAATACCGTGTTTGTTGAGGACATCCCACTGGAAGATCTTTGGTGGACTTATTATTTGTTGCGCATGTTGAGTACAAATAATAAGTTCGAAACAAGCCCTATAAGAGGTAATATGGACGTGAAAGATTTTGTGGATAGTAAAGACATCCTGCCGGAGGATTTTTTTGTGGACTCATCACTTTTTTGCGCACGTTAGTGCAAGTAATAGGTTTGAGACAAGTCCTGACAGAGGTAATATGAACGCTGTAACATATGACTCTGTGGGGATAGTGGAGAGACATATTTTTGTTTTTGTAACATATTACTTTTTTTTTGGACCTATTACTTTTTGTGCACGAGAGTGCAAGTGATAAGTTTAAGACAAGCCCTGCCAGAGGTAATATGGACGTGGCAGTTTTTGTGGACCTAACACCATTGGTGTACTTAGAGTTAAGTACGGGTGCTAAGTTGGGATGACAACCGATATCAGAGGTAATATGGACATGATAATCGATAGCCGAACCAGAAAGGTTTGCTCAGAGGTAATATGGACATGACAAACTCAGCCCGAGAGAAATAGTATGACAGCAGTTCAGAGGTAATATGGACGTAAACCCATGTCCGAAAAACTCATTGAGGAGTGATTCGTTGAGTGTGGTCTACCCAAACATAAAGATAGTCCAAAAGATCACTCTGCTGGGGAGATTGATGGGACGATAGCTCGAGACAAATATGAGCATGGCTAGCGTCTAACGAGGTTGGTTTGAATGGTCACTGTGGGAGTTTGCAAGTAACCCTAAGGATTGCTCCGCTGGGGAGATTTTGAGGATCCATTCTCCATTGCGTATCTGGGACTCTTGGATACGGATGATGGCTTCAAGAATTTGGCTTTTGCTGGGGATGAAGATCCAGAGATTTGTACATCCGAGTTGTGGACTTATTACCCATGGCGTACCTTAAGTACAGATAATAAGCTGAAATGACTAGCACTACCAGGGGTTAGGTGAACGTGATAGTAGAAAGTCAAAGATAAGAACTTCACTCAGTGGTAATGTGGACATGGAAAAGTTCTAAAAATATCTTACTTAGAGGTAATGTGGATGTGGTAAGATATTACTCTGTGGAGGTAAAGAAAAATAGGACAGAGGTGGTGATAATTTTACCCTGCTGGAGAAAGTGAAGAGACGTAGTTCAGAGGTAATATGGATATGAACTGCTCAATGGCAACAACCTGGGAGGTTTGCTCAGAGGTCACTTGGACATGGCAAACTCAGCTGGGGGAAAAATATTTGGACAAAAGTTCAAAAGTAATATGGACGTGAACCCATGTCCGAAAAACTCATTGAGGAATGATTTGCTGAGTGGGGATAGACCTGAAGGTTGCTCCGCTGGGAAGAGTTTTAGGGACTCATCCTCCGGCCCTTTTTGAGGGAGCAAATTGCCACGTGGGAGTGAGATCAATTTGCAGTGACCGTCTCCTCGTTTATAAATACAAAGCGATGACTTTGGCGTCGATCAACTCCTGGATTCTCTTTTTCAGTACATAGCATGCCCTTGTGGGGTGATGAATGTACCGGTGAAAGAGACAATATTCTGGATCATCGACCTTGCCAGCCTTTTCAGGATATCTAATGTTGGGTAGCTGAAGTTTGTTTTCCTTCATCAATATATTAAAGATTTCAATGATGTCATCTTTTTTGAAGAAGAAAGTCCCTTTTAGCTTTCAGGCGTACGATACCTGAGTCGTACGATCCTTAGGGAAGATGGTCATAGTTGCATCATCTTCGGACTTAGAAGAAATTTTACCCCCAGCTTTGGATGCTGCTCTTTTTTGTCGAGCGAGACTACCCCCAGACATGTCGTTGTCCGGTTGGTCTTCTTCTTTTTGTTTGCCTTTGTCCACAGAAGTTGATTTAGAAGGACCTGCCTCTGGTATTACAGGATCAGACTTTGGAGGTTTAGAATTTATAAGAGATACGGTATACCCTAACCCAAAACGAGTTCGTTGACAGTAAGGATAACTATGCAACGGTATTCTTCTGCCTTTTCCATAATTGAGGCCTTGCTTCAACTTCAAATCATAACCCATGTTTTGCAAAATCTTTAAAGCTTGTGGGCTATATCTGTGGACTTAAATTTTCCCAAAATCAGACTCGAGAGAATCCTCTTGCACAATCGGTCTATTCCGTATTCGACCGAAGACTATTGGATACTGATCGTTGCGAGTAGGTAAAACAATAAAGATAGAATCTTCACGTGGCCCATATGTCGTAACGACATTAGATGTTTACGCTACTTCCTATACGATCTCCCCATACTTGGTAGTTAGGGGCACTAAATCATGATTTTGACCCCTGTCTTTGCGTTTCTGGATCAAGAAATCACGCAAATCAGGGGGATTAATAGAAGAAGAAAAAGAAGAAGGCTTATTCTACCTTTTTAAATCAGTGGGAATACGGAGATTAGGGACCAGAACCCTTTTCCTGCCATAGGAATACAGCAGTTCACCCATGTGAGTAGCATACGATCCATCATCTGTCTGAGGAGCGTATTTTTCCGTGAAACGAGTCTTCTTTACACGGACAGACTTATCCTGGCAGAATTTAAAGTTTTGTACAGGCTCGCATAAAACAGGGATAGTCCTCAAGCGGCCTCCAGTGTCACACGTAATCTGAAGAGTGGGCAACTTCTTCTCTTGGTGGTGTACAACCCTAGAGGTTGGGAGATCCGCCACTCATTTTTTTTTGATGTGATCCAAGGGTCCATCTGCCTCATCATAGATGGGAGATATATTTTTACGTGCAGGGCGCGTTTGAAATTTTTGCACGGGCACTAAGGCCTTGCTAGAAATTTTGTCTGCCATGTCACAGACGGGAGATGAAGTTTTACGCGCAGAGCGCGTTTGAGACTTCTGGATTGGCACTGAGGCATTGCCAGAAGTTTTGTCTGCCACATCACAAACGGGAGACAAATTTTTACGCATAAGGCGTATAGGCCGTGTAGTCACAACCTTGTTGATCCGAGGAGGAGAGCTTGCGGGAAGGGTAGAGCATGTCTTGGGCATCCACACTTTACGCAGCTTCCTGTTGTTCTGGAAAGAGAGGGAATGAGAGCTACCCCCTGCACGAAGCATATCTTCATAAGCAGATCGGTCGAATTGGACGACCAAAGTCTTCTTCTTCGATCTGACGAATACAGCATCGTGTTGAGCAATTGCTTTCTCGTCAGATGAGAAAGTCGTCCCCAGCAGAGTCTCCATCTTGTGTTTGATGATAAACAAAAGAATAAAACTAGGTTTATACGAAACCCTTTCTTCGTTTACAAACAAGAAAAAGAGTACAATTAATCCTATACGAGGATGTTAAGTACAACAAAAAAATGATTCTGGGGAAAAATTTCTATAGGAGTCTGATCTGCGGTCGATCACTTTGTCCCTTGGACCACACGATGATGAAGAAGTGCTGTATAGAAGAAGAAGCTTCAAAGATTGCAGGTAGGATTGAACTCTCGTTACCAAAGTTGTCAATCAATACTCTCTATCTGTGCTCTCTCTGTGTCTTGATCTCTGGTAGTCTCCCCTTTCTCTGACCTTGCTCTCCTGTGACCAGAGGTCTCTATTTATAGAGATCAGTCACAATAACTGTCTAGTTGGTGTAGAAGCCCAACTGTGGAGAAAGTTGTACCTTTTACACGACAGTTATAATAACTGCTACCCACGTTTGAATGACCTCCTGAATCCGTATATGACACGTGTCCCATTATGAGGTAACACGTATAACTACTTCTCGAAGATCACGGCATGCGAGCCACGTAGGTAACTGCTCCTCGCATAAAGATGGTTGGCATAAAAGCCAAATAACTGTCTCGTTGGCGTAAAAGCCAAATAGCGGTCTTGTTGGCGTAAAAGCCAAATAGCTGTCTTGTTGGCATAAAAGCCAAATAGCTGTCTTGTTGGCATAAAAGCCAAATAGCGGTCTTGTTGTCATAAAAGCCAAATAGCTGTCTTATTGGCGTAAAAGCCAAATAGCTTTCTTGTTGGCGTAAAAGCCAAATTTTGCGTAAGACTTGATGCTGCATGAATAATAGATAAACAGCGTAAAAATAGCCAATTATCCTTCCTGACTGAGGTCTTGAGCATATTCTGGACCAAATAACCTTATCACGTACCTTTGCAAATATAGCCTGAGTTGGCGTATTTCGAGGAGATAGCATACAACGTACTCCTATAGTTGAAAATAGCCTGGTTGACGTAAAATACAAGGATGGTGATGTAAGCGTATTAGCCCTAGTTTTAGCTCTCCCAGTCATGACAAAATTATAAAGAATAGAACCAAATCTCGTGTATTTAATGCAGAGATATGCCTCAATCTCGTACATTAAATACCGAGATATGCCTCGAGCTCTGTACAAAAAATAGCTTTTGACGTGGCATCTGATTTCGTCTCATCTTGAGCGTAAAAGCTCACCTCTGCCTGTGTAGAATAGGCAGCATATTCTTTGAATGCATAAAAATAACTTATATCAAAGATATGTCACTAAACGACAGTCTGGGTCTCTGTGCCAAAATCATTATCACAGTCGTCCTCTCGATCGTCGTGTAGTACTTTTGTCAGGAGTTAGGTTCACTGTTTTGTCTTACAGATTCATTCGAGGAATACGAAGAGTTCCTCGTATGACTTTACGTTGCATTAAAGACAAACGTATTTTACGTCGTAGGGAGGTATAACAACCTTTTATGCCAAATCAGCCTAGAGGCGCTGCTTTACGCGGGCAGCTCTGAAGCTCTTCTTTATGCCAAACAGCTCTGAAGCTCTATTTTACGCATACTTCATGCATGTTGGGGGTTTTGATTATATAATACGCATACAATTCCCCAATGTATTTCATGCTTCTACACCATCGTGTCAAGAAATCTAGGATATCTATACTAAAAATAAAAAACATAGAAGATATCATAAATAGAAAACTATCAGAGAATATACTTGCCTGGAATCCGATAAATAGTATCAAAGATGTCTGAAACGGTACCTAGGAGACCTAAATATGGAATATTACATCAATACAAGGTTTTGGAATGAATATAAGTTAAACTAGTCAAATTCTAGGTAATAAAGCCATTTCTAGGTCATAATAGTCAAAATAGGTCAACTCTAGGTCAAACTAGTCAAACTTGGTCAAACTAGCTATTTCTATGTTGTATGAGTCCATCTCTAGGATATTGGGTCCATACAATATGTATCTAGGCTATACTAGCTATATTAGGATACCCGAGTAGTAATATTATTACGTATCTCAAGATACTCAAGATACTCAAGATACACTAATATAACTATCTAATAGTAATACTAATACTATACTAGTATCTTAACCCTACTTGGCTTTGAGCCAAACATGACGATAAGTTATCCAATTTGTATGATATACCAATACCTACAATTACCTTGGTGTATCTCAAGTAATATTAAACTAACTAAATACTTAACTAACTAGCTAACGTATAACAATATATACATACACTATTACATACATATACCTCTAACTATACCACCAACTAAATAAGTACTAACATATACTACTCTAATTAATTAACAATTGCTAACTCACTAGCTAATTAAATAACTAACATATATCCTCTAACTAACTAAGAAAATCAACTAACTAATGACTGCAGTTACTAATATCTAACTAAACACTAATCTAACTATCAACCTCTTCTAATTAACTATCTAACTTGAATCTTGTTAACTGATAACTAATAACATAACTTATATTTACTACTAGCATACTAACCTTAACCAACACATGAGTTAATCAACTAGGAGTTGACTCCAACCTCAAACTAACTGACAACCAATCAAACAACCCCAACCTACTGCTATTGTGGTTAAGCCTGCAACTGGCAGAACCCAAGACCTCAACCTCCCAACTCACACAGCAACATAGCATACTCCACTGCTGCTGCTGCTCTATACTACCTTGTTGCTGTTGCTGCTATATACTACCTTGCCGCTGTTGTTGCCCTACACTACCTTGTTGTTATTGTTACAGCTCTACACTGCCTTGCTGCTGCTGCTGCTCTACACTACCATGCTGCTACTGCTTCTCTACACTACCTTGTTGCTGCTGCCGCTCTACACTACGCCCGAGTCCCTCCTCTACCTTGCCTCACTAACATAATCACACAAACATACACACACACACACACACACACACACACACATACATACACACACTATAACTTCTTATATACATACATATATCTATATATATATAAATATCCATATATATATATATATACTTACATATATCAACACTAATAATGCATAAGAACTTCCCTACTCTCTATATGACAACCAATACACATATCAACACTAATAGTGCACAAGAACTTCCCTATTATATAACAACTACAAATATAATACTCTAATAGTCTATGATACGCTTGCGATACGGCTCCACCACACCACTATACGTATCCCGAAGGATACGAGAAAGTCTAAAATCATAATTAGAAGCAGCAAGAAGAGCTAGTTAATTAACTACGTGCTCGTGTCAAAATGTGACATGCTCAAACCCCTGTGTCGAAAAAAACCCCCCAAATCAATTCGTATCGCCAAATTGTCATGATACGACCAACACATATCCAATTGTGGACAAGACACTAGTCTCATACAATCAAACACATGTCAATTTGGTCTAATTAACCTATTGACAAACACATGATGTGCCAATCTCGGAATTCTCCCAAAATTGACATAAAATACCATATAACTTTCTCCATAGGCCTCCTACGAACCTAATTTCATTTCCTATGGGTAGCCTTAGTATATGGATGGGTTTCTAATGATTAAATTACAGATTTAAAGTCTAATTAAAGAGGAAAAACTAAATTGTACCAATTGGAAGATGGATTCCTAATACAAGTCTTCAATTGAGTGTCAAGATCCTTCAACTTGTGCTGCTTCCTCCTCCTTGTAGATCCTTGTCTCCTCCTTGTTCCAATAGCCTCTAATAGTGAGTAGAAAAGGAATTAGGAAGAAATTTAGGTAGGGATTGGTGTAGGGATGAAGGAATTTGGAAGAGAAAAATTCTAGATCTAGAATTAAAATGAATGGATGAAGAGAGAGGGAGTCTCTCTCCTCCCCCTACTATGGCCGGCCTTGCCCCCACTCCAAGTTACTATAAAAAGTCCATAATATCCCTTGGGGCTTGTTATGAAGGAATTAATTAAGGAAGGAAGGTTCTAATCCAATTGGTTTAAATAACTAAGTCATCCTCCTAATGAATGGGCTTGATTGTTTGGCTCAAATCTAACTAGAATTAATGTTGGTCCATGAGTCTAGTCTAATCTAGTTAGGTCCACTAACACAAGTCCAGAATTAAATCTAACATCTAATAATAAATAAATAATATAATAAATAATATTCAACAAACACATTAAATTATAAAATGACCAAAATATCCTTCCTAGAAAATATGGTAGTGACAAGTCTACCCCTCTTAAAATAATTTTGTCCTCAAAATTCAAAGACGAAACTACCCCCAGAAAAACAAAACAAAATCAGGAAGGAACATACCTCAAGGTACAAACAAATATGGGTAACGCTCTCACATTTTATCCTCCCTCTCCCAGGTAGATTTACCCGGAGAGTGATGCTCCATGCGACGTGTACCAAGAAAATGGTCTGGTTCCTCAGCACCTTCTCTCTCTGATCCAGAATCTCAACTGGCTGCTCTAGATAGCTAAGAGTAGGGCCCACATCTATCTCTGAGTGTTCCAATACGTGACTAGGATCCGCCACGTATCATCTCAACTGTGACACGTGAAACACGTTATGCACTCCTATCATGACCCATACCTGATGTAAGGTTGCAAGTCGGAAACAATGCCCAGCCTACGTCGCAGAATTAATGGTAGAACGATGTCTGGGTAAACTATCTAGCAATATAATGAACCACCAACAATAACAATATACTCAATCACAAAACTAAGATGGAACGAGCACGAATATGATAAAGAATATAATAGTCACATACAACTCATGAGTCTAAAATAATACATCAATGAGTCTAAAAGAAGTACTAACAAATAAGCTAGAGATAAATCCAGTACAAAAGAATACTAAGAAACTACTAAACTCGGGTCATCTGTCTCAGTTGGGATAAGTCTCTCCTGAGCCAGGATCTCTGACTCTAAACCCACAACATCCTGAGGTCCATAATGTGTAGGGTACCAGTCCTCAGTGTTATCTGGGAAAAATATATCCAGTCAGGAAAGAAGCAGAGTATATCTCTAACAGTAGTTCTAATTAATGATAAAAACTATGTAACAGTAAATAGATATGAATATACAAGATGCAACAATAGATACAAGAGATACACAATAAGGAAATACTGGAATAAATACAATAATGAATAATATGTCAATGAATAAGAATACTAATGACTAAGTGAGTGAGCACTAGCTTTAACATATGATCGGCTTAGGAACTTGCACAAGAAAACTTGCACAGGAATAATGGCCCGGTTAGTCATACGTGCGGTGTATGACCAACACTCACAGGAAAATAATACTTGCACAGAAAGGTATGATCACATGCCTATACTAAATACTCCCCACCCCCGACTGTTATAATAGATCCAACTATGGTATGCTATGACACGGGATTATCTAGGAAGGTAGCAAATCTCCCCGAGAATCGGTGTATGTACATGCACAAGATAATCAATAGAATAAGACTTGCACTAGATACACCATATACACGGAATAATATCTCATGATGAGATCTGGATATACCAATCCTTGTAACCATCGTGTCAAGAAACATGGATATCTACACTAGATACAATAAACATAGAGGATATCATAAATGAGAAACTATTAGAGAATGTACTCGCTTAAAGTCCAATGAATAATCTCACAAATGTTTGATATGTGCCTCAAAGACCTAAATATGGAATACAACATCAATACTATTGTTCCGAAAAGAAAATAAGTTAAACTAGTCAACTTCTAGGTCAACAAGTCAATTCTAAGTCAAAAGTCAAACTAAGTCAACTCTAAGGTCAACTATGGTCAGACTATGGTCAACTATGGTCAACTGTCTAATTCTAGGTTAAACAAGTCTAACACAAAAATATTGGGTTCAAATACTAAAGTCTAGGTCACAAAATCATATTTTAAAATACTAGGATACCGTATCTCCGGATACGTAAATCCATAGGTAAAATATCACATACAAATGCCAAAATAATACTATTAAATAAAATCTCAAAGACAAACATCAAATAGGTACCTTGGTTTTGAACCAACTTGGTATCACAACATAAACCTATAATCTTGATACCTAAATCCAATACCTTGGGTATCCCCAATTACCTTGGTACTTACCTTGGTATCTCAAGGTAATACCCCAAACTTGTTTATACTAACTACCCATAATATACATACACACTATACTTATTTATCACACACATAGTATACAATAAATACTATTAGCATATTAGGAAGTATTTACATATATATTAAATACTATATATATATATATATATATATATATATATATATATATATATATATATATATATATATAATAGAAAATTGTCAAACCGTCGCTAAAACCCTGCCCGCTGTCGCTGAAGACTGTTGTTGATGCTGATACACTACTGTTTTAGTGACAGTTTTCTGCATCTGTCGCCAAAGCTGTCGCTAAAGCTCCTGATATGCTGCTGATATTGCTGATGTTTCAGCGACATTTTCCTGCAACTGTCGCCAACTGCTGACGTTGTTTCTCCTGCTGCTGCTGTCTTTCAGCGACGCTTGCTGTCGCTGTTGCTCTTGCAGCTGCTGCTGCTTTTGGCATTTGCTACTGCTTGTTGCGACGCTCTTGCCCGTTGTCAGTAATACGTATATATATATATATATATATATAATAACGTATCTATATAACCCACAATATATATATATATATATATATATATATATCATCTGCATAATTACTACTAATAACTATACATACACCCTCACATAGGATTATGTACATAATACACATAGTAACATACATAGTATATATATATATATATATATATATATATATATATATATATATATATATATATATATATATATATATATATATACGTATAATCATTCACCATATATAACACACATTATATAATTATAATTATAACAACCCATAAATATCTATTTACATATACATATTTATACATGCTACCATATACAATTATATATACATATTTAAGAATAGCTACATACAATATATACACCTATAATATATACATAGATACATAGATCTAAGACACAAAATTACATAAATATATATACACCACCTTATATATATATATATATATATATATATATATATATATATATATATATATATATACAATTATATTCTCCATAAAATAAGAACACAAGAATATATCTACATACAATTTGCACAAACACATGGAGAGTATCACACCGTATCCCACTAGATCTACGATACGCATGTGACACGAGTCCACCACACATCCAAACATATCCCGGAGGACATGAACAAGTCACATATATTATTTATGAACAATACGAAGAGTCAAACACAAATCTACGTGTCCGTGTCAAAATATGACATGTACAAAGTCCCGTGTCGAAGAAAAAACCCCTAAATCAACACGTATCACCAAATTGATGGGATACGACCTAAACATACCCAATTATGGATACGACACTATCCCCAAAGACACAAGCACATGCCAAATTGATCTATAGAACTAATTGACACACACAACAAATATCAATCTCGGAATTCCCCCAAAATTAACACAAAAAAAATACCATAACTTTCACAATAGGCCTCCTATGAACACAAAACCAAATCCTATGGGTAGCCTATGCATATGGGTTGATTTTTCATGGTTAAATCTCATATTTAGAACCTACTTTAAGGGAAAAAAACTAAATTGTACCTATTGGGAGATGGATTTCCAATAAAACTCCAAATGTGATGAAATTGGCCTCCAACTCGTAGATCATTGCTCCCCTTTGTAGATCCTTGCTTCCTCCTTCTAGATCCTTGCTTCACTAGTCTCCAATGGTAATTTGGGAAGAAATTGGAATAAAATTTGGTAGGGAAATGAAGTAGGAATGAAGGAATTTGGTTGAGAGAATTTCTAGATCTAATTTTAAATGAAAGGAGGAGAGAGAAATTTATTCCCCCTCTCTATATAGGCCGGCCCCTCTTTTCCCTCCCTCAAGCTACTATGAATTTTCCAATATACCCCTTGGGGCCTCTTATGAAGAAATAATTAAGGAGGAAAGCTTCTAGTCTAATGGTTTAATTAATTTAATCCATCTTCTTAACAATGGACTTTCTAAATGGGCTAAATTCTATCAATTAATACATGTTGGTCCATAAGTCTAAACTAAACTAGTTAGGTCCACTAACACAAGTCCAAAACAAGTAACTAACATCTAACAATAATTAAATAATAAAATAAATAATTATTTATTATGCATAATATTTAATTAAATATAAATATACTCCATTTCCTAGAAAATATGCTTGTGACAACTCCCTCCAATACAGGTGGCAAGTCTAGTCTATAAGAAACTGCACCGACCCTTTCGAGAATACTGAAAGGTCTGAGGAATTGCGGACTAAGCTTTCTGCCTCCATCGAAATAAATCATGCCTCGTATCGGAGAAATCCTCAGAAATACCAGACCACCAACCTCAAACTCCAAAGGTCTCCGGTGGCTATCAGCCCAATGCTGTTGTCTGTCTTGCGCCACTCAAAGTTTGTCTCTGATCAACTTAACCTTATCCGCTGCATCCACAACCATATCTGGCCCTAGCAAAGCTCTCTCTCCAACATCGTCCCATGACAAGGGAGTACTACATCTCCGACCGTACAAAGCCTCAAACGGTGATATCTCTATACTAGATCGGTAGCTGTTGTTGTAAGCAAACTCTACCAAATAGAGATGGTCCTCCCAAGATCCCCCAAAATCTAGTACACAGCTGCACTGCATATCCTCGAGAGTCTGAATGGTCCTCTCTGACTGCCCATCCGTCTGGGGGTGATATACAGTACTGAACTTTAGTTGGGTACCCAAACTTGCCTGCAAACTCCTCCATAAATGAGAAGCAAAATGACTATCCTGATCTGAGACTATGTTGATAGGAACCCCATGTATCCTGACAATCTGCCTCACATACATCTCTACCAGCTTCTTCGTAGACAAACCCACATTGAAAGGCAAAAATTGGGCCGACTTGGTCAACCTGTCAACGATGACCCAAATCATGTCTTTTCCTCCTGGAGATTGTAGAAGTCTGGACATAAAATCTATAGTAATGTGCTCCCACTTTCACTCTGGAATGGGTAATGGATGAAGTAATCCACCTGGCCTCTGCCTCTCGGCTTTTACCAGTTGGCATACTAAGCATCTTGATACAAACTGTGCCACCTCCCTCTTCATGCCATACCACCACACACTCTCTCGTATATCCCGATACATCTTGTTGGCACCTGGATGCATGGAATACTGAGAGTGATATGTTTCCTGTAATACCTCCTCACGCAGCTCCCCACTAGGCACACATAATCTAGCACCATGTCGCAAAGAACCATCGTCAGCAATGGTGAAATCATCCTCCAATCCTGCTCTCACCTGAGCTCTGATGCTCCTCAGAGATATATCCTTATACTGGACTGCCTTAATCCTTTCTATCAACTCTGAGTATATCTGCAACCCCCATATATGCATGGCAAAACTAGAGACTATCACCTCAATGCCCAAGCTTTCTAGATCCTCCAACAAATATCGGTCATGTATCAAAAACATAGCTACCGGATACCTGCTTAAGGCATCGAAAACTACTTTGGCTTTCTTTTAATGATACTATAAAGATATGTCAAAATCCTTCATCAGTTCCAGCCACCGACGTCGTCTCATGTTCAACTCCTTCTGAGTAAAAATGTACTTCAAGCTCTTATGGTTTGTGAAGATCTCCACATGCCCTCTGTACAAATAGTGTTTCCAAAAGTGTAAGGCAAATATGACTGCTGCCAACTCCAAATCGTGCGTAGGATATTTCTTCTCATGATGACGCAACTGACTGGATGCATAGGCAATCACTTTTCCATTCTGCTGAAGAACACACCCCAGCCCTTTCCCCGATGCATCACTATAAATAGTGAAGCCTCAGACCCTAATGACAACGTCAAAATAAGAGCAGGCGTCAACCTCGTCTTTAATTCTTTAAAAGAAACCTGGAACTCCTCTGTCCAAACAAACTCTGCATCCTTCCTGGTGAGTTTAGTCATCAGCTCGACAATCCTTGAAAAATCTTGCACAAACTTCCTGTAGTATCATGTTAGATCCAAGAAACTTCTGATATCTGCCACTGAACTTGGGGTCTTTGATGGCTCCACTGCTGTGATCTTCTTCGGATCCACTGAGATCTCATCACAAGTCACAACATGTCCTAAGAACTCTACCTTATCCAGAAAGAACTCACACTTGGACAGCTTTCCATATAACTTTTCCTTCCTCAGCACATCCAACACAATCCGTAGATGCTCCTCATGATCCTCTAGTATCTTCGAGTATATGAGAATGTCATCGATGAACACTATTATAAACTTGTCAAGGTCCTAGTGGAACACCTTGTTAATCAAATTCATAAATACCGCCGGGGCATTAGTCAACCCAAACGGCATCACCATAAACTCATATTAACCATACCGAGTCCTAAAGCAGTCTTCAAAATATCCTCCGACTTCATCTTCACCTGGTGGTAGCCTGATCTCAAGTCTATCTTAGAAAATACCTTAGCGCCACTCAACTGATCGAACAGGTCATCAATCCGTGGCAACGGGTATTTATTCTTGATACTGAGATTATTTAATATCCTGTAATCGATGCACATGTGCACCGATCCATCCTTCTTCTATATAAATAATACTGGGGCTCCCCACGATAAAGAATTAGATCTGATAAATCCCTTATCCTGTAATTCATCTACTGGCTTCTTCATCTCGACCAGCTCATTGTTGTTTACTCTATAAATATGTTGTGAAATTAGTTTCGCACCTGGCATCAAGTCTACAGAGAACTCAATATCTCTATCTTGCGATAATCCTGGCAATTTCTCAGGAAACACATCCAATAACTCTTCTATCAAAGAATGAGGCAACTCCTTGTCTTCCACCATAGCTCCACAGATAATGCATTCTCTCTGCTCTGCAGCTCCTCTAGCAAACTCAAACTCTGGCTCTCCTGGTGGGCTAAACAAAAATCTACCTCCTCTGTAATCTATATTAGCACGGTGTCTACTTAACCAATCTATCTCGAGTATAATGTCGTAGCTCGAAAGTGGTATTACAAGTAGATACGCACTCAGCTCACGGTCTTCCAGAGTAACTCTTCGATCCTTACAAATATCAGTAACCAGGATAATGCCTCCCCCGATCATGATCTTAAAAATCCTAAGAAAAGACTCAGCTACCAAATAATGCTTCAAAGCAAAAGAAACAGATACGAAACTATGGGAAGCATCACTATCAAACAATGCTAAAGCTGGAATAGAATCAAGAAGAACAGAACCTCCAATGACATCTCCGGTCGGCTCGGCCTTCTCGACCGTTATAGCAAACGCTAGTCCTTGAGGTGCACCCATTGTAGAAGCATGAAATACGTTGGGGAATTGTACGCGTATTATACAGTAAAAACCCCCAACATACATGAAGTCCGCATAAAACAGAGCGTCAGAGTTGTCTGTGTAAAATAGAGCGTCAGAGCTGTCTGCGTAAAATAGGACTTCAGAGCTATTTGGCGTAAAGTAGAGCTTCAGAGCTATCCGCGTAAAGCAGTGCTTCAAGACTGTTTTGGCGTAAAAGGTTGTTTTACCTTCCAGCGTAAAGTTTAAAATACGTTTATCTTTAATGCAGCGTAAAGTTGTATGAGGGACTCTTCGTATTCCTCGGATGAATTTGTCAGACAAATCAGTGAACCTGACTCCTGACAAAAGTACTGCACGATAATCGAGAGGACGGCTGTGATGATGATTTTGCACAGAGACCCAGGTTGTCGTTTAGCGACATATTCTTGATACAAGTCATTTTTACGTATTCAAAGAATACGCTGCCTATTTTATATGGGCAGAAATAAGTTTTTACGCTCAAGATAAGACGAAATCAGACGCCAAGTCAAAAGCTGTTTCTCTTACAGAGCTCGAGGCAAATTTCGGCATTTAATACACAAGATTGAGGCATATCTCTGCATTTAATGCACGAGATTTCGTTCTATTTTTAAAACATTTGTCATAACTGGGAAAGCTAAGACTGGGACTAATACGCTCATATCACCATCCTTATATTTTACGCCAACCAGGCTATTTTCAACTATAAGGAGTACGTCGTATGTTATCTCCTCGAAATACGCCAACTCGGCTATATTTACAAAGGTACGTGATAAGGCTATTTAGCCCAGAATACGCTCAAGACCTCAGTCGTGACGGATAATTGGCTATTTTATGCTGGTTATCTATTATTCATGCATCATCAAGTTTTACGCAGAGTTTGGCTTTTATGCCAACAAGATAATTATTTGGCTTTTACGCCAACCATCTTTACGCAGGGGCAGTTACCTACGTGGCTTGCATGCCATGATCTTCGAGAAATAGTTATACTCGTTATCTCATGAAGGGACACGTGTCATACGCATATTCAGAAGATAATGGGAATGTGGGGTAGCAGTTATCATAACCGCAGCGTAAAAGAAGTCTTCTTCTTCACAGCTTGGCTTTTATGCCAACAAGACAGTTATTTGGCCTTTATGCCAACCACCTTTACGCAGGGGCAGTTACCTACATGGCTTGCATGCCATAATCTTCGA
The DNA here is from genome assembly GCA_036927795.1 of Iris macrosiphon. NCBI lineage: Eukaryota > Viridiplantae > Streptophyta > Magnoliopsida > Asparagales > Iridaceae > Iris > Iris macrosiphon. Next base: position 56,639,860 of record JAYESA010000018.1, read on the forward strand.
GAAGCAGTTATACACGTTACCTTGTAATGGGATATGTGTCATACGCAATTCAGAAGATTATGGGAACGTGGGTAGCAGTTGTCATAACCGCAGCGTAAAAGATGCAACTCTCTTCACAGTTTGGCCTTTTACGCCAACCTAGACAGTTATTTCATGGATCTCTATAAATAAAGACCCCTGGTCACAGGGAGACACACACACAGATCGGACAAGGCATAATCAGAGATCAGAGAGAGAGAGCACAGACAGAGAGTGTTGGTTGACAACTTCGGCAACGAGAATTCAATCCCACCTGCAACCTTTGAATCTTCTTCTTCTTCTAGAGCACTTCTTCATCATCGTGTGGTCCAGGGAACAAAGTGATCGACCGCAGATCAGACTTCTATAGCAATACTTTCCCAGAATTATTTTTATTGTACTTAACATCCTCGTATAGGATTAATTGTACTCTTTTTTTTAAGTTTGCAAGCAAAGGTTTCGTATAAACCTCTTTGTTTAAATCTCGCAAACATAGAATGGCGACGAGAAAGCAATTGCTCAACACGATGTTGTATCCATCGGATCGACGAAGTAGACTTTGGTCGTCCAGTTCGACCAATCTGCCTATGAAGATATGCTTCATGCAGGGGGTGGCTCTCATTCCTCCTCTTTCCAGAACAACAGGAAGCTGCATAAAGTGTGGATGCCTAAGACATCCTCTACCCTTCCTACAAGCTCTTTCTCACTGATCAACAAGGTTGTGACGATACAGCCAACACGCCATGTGCATAAAAACTTGTCTCTCGTCTGTGACGTGGTACTCAACACTTCTGGTAATACCTCAGTGTCAATCCAGAAGTTTTAGACGCGCCCTACGCATAAAACTTTGTCTCCCGTTTGTAACATGGCAGACAAGACTTCTGGCAATGCCCCAGTGCCAATCCAAAAGTCTCGAACGTGCCCTGCGCGTAAACTTTCATCTCCCGTTTGTAACATGGCAGACAAGACTTCTGGCAATGCCCCAGTGCCAATCCAGAAGTCTAAGACGCGCCATGCGCATAAAATTTTGTCTCCCGTCTGTGACGTAGTAGACAAAATTTTTGGCAAGGCCTCAGTGCCAATGCAGAAATTTCAAACGTACCCTGCGTGTAAAAATACATCTCCCGTCTATGATGAGGCAGATGGGCCCTTTGATCACATCAAAGGAAAACAAGTGGTGAATCCTTCACGCCCACAAAAGAAGAGAATTCCCACCTTATAGATTACGCGGGATGCTGAAGGTCATTTGAGGACTTTTCCTGTTTTACGCGAACCTGTGCAAAACTCTAAATTACGCCAGGATAAGTCTGTCCGCGTAAAGAAGACCCATTTTACGGGAAAACACGCTTCTCAGACAGATGATGGATCATATGCTACTCACATGGGTGAACTGTTGTATTCCTATGGCAGAGAAAGGGTTATGGTTCCTAATGTCCACGCTCCAACTGATATAAAAAGGCAGAATAAGCCTTCATCTTCTTCTTCTACAGCACTTCTTCATCATCGTGTAGTCCAAGGAACAAAGTGATCGACCGCAGATCAGACTTCTATAGCAATACTTCCCCAGAATCATTTTTATTGTACTTAACATCCTCGTATAGGATTAATTGTACTCTTTTTTTTAAGTTTGCAAGCAAAGGTTTCATATAAACCTCTTTCTTTAAATCTCGCAAACATAGAATGGCGACTCTGCTGGGGATCGAACCCAGAATCTCTGGTTTCGCAGACTTTAAGTCGCCAAAGAATTGGATGTTGAATACTTGGAAACTTTTGGTGATTCTCAGCTGATCGTCAATCAGGTCAGAGGATTATATGAAGTCTGCAATCCAGACCTAATTCCTTATCACCGAACAACGATCGAGATAGCAATGTCCTATAAAGGATTCTTCTTAGAACATGTTCCTCGATCTAAAAATTTGGAAGCTGATGCTCTGGCCAGTCTAGCTGCAGATCTAGCTATTCCTATAAGAAGGCAGAATTCGGTGATCCTTCTTAACAGAGATTTGTTTTGTGTGAAAAATAATTTTCAGATAGAACGCAGCTATGTTAAAAACATGATTTCTCCTAAGAGAGATTGGAGAAGACCCTTTATAGACTTTGTATCATATGGAATTTTACCAGAGGATTCTAAAGAAGCAGCATCTATCAAAAGACGATCGCTACATTTCTATTTTGATGCTTCTTCACAAAGTTTGTATCGCCGAACATATGATGGACTACTGTTACGATGTATCTCTGATGATGATGCAAGGCGGGTTATCCAAGAAGCTCATGATGGAGTATGTGGAGCACATCAACCCGGTCCTAAGTTACATGATCGTATCAGGAGGATGGGCTACTACTAGCCTACTATGATTGCAGATGCCGTGAAATATGTAAGACAATGCAAAGCCTGTCAAGTTTATGCAGATTTTATACATCAACCTTCTGAATATTTACATCCTACTATTGCATCATGGCCCTTTGAAGCATGGGGTATGGATATCATTGGTCCTATTCATCCTTCATCTTCTAGAGGACATCGGTTTATATTGGCTATCACTAACTATTTCTCCAAATAGGCGGAGGCAATTCCTCTTGCTGAGGTAAAGACATCCAATATGATCAGCTTTATCAAACATCATGTCATTTATCGCTTGGGGATACCCCGAAGGATAATTCATGACAACGGGCCTCAATTCATCAGTCAACCGTTTTACCGATTTTGCGATCAGAATCGGATACAAAATATGGCCTCAACGGCATATAATCCTGCTGCTAATGGTTTGGCGGAAGCCTTCAACAAAACCATCATCAAACTCTTGAAGAAGTTTGTCTCTTCGAACAAAAGAGATTGGAACGAGAAATTGGGGGAATGTCTGTGGGCATACCGTACAATATTACGAACACCAATGGGTTGTACCCTATTTTCATTAGTTTATGGGTGTGAAGCAGTTCTCCCTATTAAAATTCAAATTCCATCACTTAGAATAGCAGTAGATAATGAGATAACTGAGGAAAATAATGATCGTTTAAGACTTTAAGAGCTATAAGGGTTAGACGAGAAACGCCTTCAAGCTCAATAGGGCATCGAGTTCTACCAAGCACGCATCTCCAGAGCTTTTAATCAAAAAGTAAAGGAAAGAGTGTTCAAAGTTGGTGAGCTAGTATTAGCTGTGAAGAGGCCAATGATTATTACACATAAGAGTAAGGGAAAATTCTAGCCCAAATGGGAGGGCCCTTATGTGATTGAAACAATATTTTCAAATGGTGCTTACAGATTAGCCAAGCCTAATAGAGATTTGATAATGGCTCCTATCAATGATAAATTCCTGAAGATGTATTATGCTTGATCTCCTTTGCTTAATGGAGTATGGTGAATATTTTATTCTGACGATACTACATACAAAGATTAGCTGAATCATATTCTATCATGTTCTTATGACCTCTGAATAGATATGTTTAACTAATTTAAAACTTCAAAACCTATCACGTCCATATTACCTCTGATAGTGTTTTGTATACAAATTTAGTTGGATCATATTCTATTATGTTCATATTACCCTTGAATAGATATATTCAGCTAAACTTTACCGAAAGTATATCATGTCCATATTACCTCTGATATCACTTTCATCTTAGCCTATCATTTATATTTTAAAGTGATGGGTCCACAAAGTCAGAAAATGTATCTTTATTATCTCTGGGAATAACAAATTACAAAAGGAAAAAATTTACATCATTGGGGAGGAGCAGTTAAATCGCGGATCTGTTGCGCCAAAGCAGTCATCCTCTTATTCCTGGAGTTTAAAATGATGGTGCGAGCCAGTTCCAACCTTGCTTCGTCATTGCTCAAGAGAGATAGTTCGGACAGAGAATCAACAAAACTCGCGTGGATGACACCCACATGTGTCAAGTTCTGTTGAGCTATCTACACTTGGCCCTCCAATACATCACGAACTAGCGATGCTTTGAGAAGCCTCTCCCTTGTTTGAGCAAGTTCAGCTTCCAATTCTTGAACTCTCACTTAATGTCCCTCACATTCGGTACGGCACTGGGCTAGCTGAGGAATACTCTCCACCAATACTGGTTGCTCTTTCTCCATCTCTTGTTGATGTTCCTGGATAGATTTATTTAAAGTTTCTGCTTCTGAGCAAAATCTGCAGTTAGTGAGTCGTACTCAGCCTGAACCAAGTCATTGATGCTGCCTCGGGATAGTTACAAATTTTCGTTAATGGGTTGTTCTAAACCATTAACCATTTGCTCTAGCGCATTAGCTCTTTCAGCGTCATTAAAATTGCTAATCTGCACTATAGTGAGCTGGGAGGACGTCTTCAAAGCATCAAAGCCTAGATTCTTCTCCAGTACCACAGATATTAATTCTTTAAAGTGAGATAGAATATGCTAGTATATTATTCAACTAGCATAGCAAAGCTCGAATGGACGCTGGGAGTGGCCGCAACATCAGTAAATCTCCCTCCTGGAATGACTACAGAGGATGTTGCCATAGTCGTTGCTTCAACAGATGGCGCAACAAAAGAAGACACACCAACAACAGTTGAAGTTGCTGGCACGCTCGACGAAGGAGGCACAGTCAAGATGGTGGGTTCATCCACCTCCGATATTATTTGAACTACTGCTGGCGGGATTGTATTTGAGAATGTTGCGGATGAAGGATCAACGGCTTCAAAGTATGCTTCTTCGATGGTGGTCACCGCCGTTTCATCAGCTGGATCCGCAACAAAATCAAAGGTTGTTTCAGCTCCGCCCTCCCTAGAAAAGTCTTCGCCTGAAACTAAGATAAGAGAAAGTTAATATCAATTTAATGTTAAATTTTCCTGAAAAAAGCGTGAAGACAACATTTACCCATGCCCGATGGTATGTATATTGTGTCTGCGGCCTGTATAGCTAAATTATTTCTTAATGATGCTAAACAAGCTATCATACCTGGCGAGAAGGATACACCAACTAACGTTTGAGGGTAGTCATCCCAGTCATCACCCAGATCTACTCGAGGTTTATCGGGTGGAATCTTGCTTGAAATACTTACAGATGAAGGAGGGGCTACCCCCATTATTTGTCTGGGTAAAGGTATACATCAAAATCACGATGGAAGGTATTGATGGACACATAAAACTGTACGTATGAATGAAGAATGCGCAACTCCATAGAGAGAGAGATCGTGGGAACTACAAAGGTTGCTCTAGTACAACCTATGATGAAGTAACGCCATCCTCTAGCTCTATCAATAAGCCCACCTTTGAATTTGAAGCTAGTGATGGAATTTTCTACGTACAACTGATCATACCCAAATTTTCTGGCAAAACGGCTAGGCAGATAAGGCTCCAAGTAGTAGTGGTCCTCACTTCTGTACAGCAGGTGGGAAGGTCTAATGCAGACCAACCAGTAAAAGACTTCAGGAGAAAGAATAGTCTTCCCCTGACCTACATCCTGAAGTTTAGTCCCCTATTGATTGATATGTACGGGGGAGGGGGGACGGTGCAGAAGAACTTCTAACTATGGGTAAAATTTAGTGATAGTCGACAATTTATGACGCTAGTCACATTCCAAGAAGAATTTTTGTAATTCAACAGGAAGTTATTGCCCGAACCACTGGCAGATCCGAGAGACATCACTCTGGTGTTGTGAAGGATTGACCATCCCATCAGATATAAGAATGGTAATTTCACTCTGGGATATCCTTCGCGCTGTGTAGTATTGGCCAGCAGCCCATCAGTAATAGCCCTCAGGCCAGCTTGTATCCTGCATAACATGGCAGAAAGTAGGCCCAATCTTGCCCCAAATACCAAACGCACTGGGGGGCATAGGGTATTACGATGAATACGATCTGTCGACACAATATCAGGTACCACCCATCGGCATAGCCAAATAGAAAGGAAGCTAGCCAGTTGAGCTTCTTTTGACAGAGGCTTTCGGCAATGCCTCATATAACTGTAGGCTTTGGTCCCTGCAGGATAGCCCTCTATGTCTTCATTCAGAACACAATCTGGAGCCTCTGCATCTTTAATGAGGTCATCGATTGTGTTAGCATTAAGAATGCTCAGAGGGTTCAAAGGTTTGTCTTTGCTATCTACAACCTTATCCTGCTTGGCATTTCTAGCCTGATGGAAGAAAAGATAAGATACCCACTTGTTAATATGAGCCAAATCATAAGGCTCTCTGTAAAAAGTGGTGCATGCAAGATAGTGGCTCATCAATTCTTGTTACACAGCTACTGCCCGAGGATTGGTATCCTTCAGCTCCCTATTTGTGGGAACGTACTCTTCATAGGGAGTGTCTCCCATTGGTAGCTTTGAAATGTCTGTCATCTCATGAAGGGCTAGGCCCAACTCACCTATTGGAGTGGCGAAAGTTCCAGTGAGCGAGTTATATTACTCCATCAAAGCTAAGAACAAATTAGTGTTGATAGGCAGCCCAACACTAGTAGCACTCATAGCCTCAAATAAGTTGATACTCTCCAGCTCCATCTGAAATTGCTTCAGGGCCCATGTAGTTAAACTGGCCCATCGAAGATTGTGGGGGTTAAGCCATCTACTGGTACGAGGGTTAACCCTGATATATACTCCTCCCAGCCCCATAAATTTATTACAGAAAGTTGCCATTTGAAATGGCTAGAGCAGTGAAGAGTCTTCACTAGGGACGCTGCCTGGTAGTAGTCCTCTGAAGGGCATAACAGGGCCTGAGGGACTGCTTACAAAGGATCCTTGGTTTAATCCTTTCTTATAAAAGATTTCTTAATAATGCTAAACAAGATGTCATACCTGGAGAAGAGAGTACACTAACTGATGTTTGAGGATAGTCATCCCAGTCGTCACCCAGATCCACTCGAGGTTCATCGGGTGGAATCTCGCTCGAGATACTTACAGACAAAGGAGGGGCTAGGCCCATTATTTGTCTCGGTAAAGGTATACTGATCCTTATTATGCTCGGCCTCGAAGGCGATCTAGAAGCACTACCAGTAACGGTGGTAGCGGCAGCAGTATCAGGCAAAAAATCTCCAGCACTGTCAGCTGGAACTATGGAGGTTCCCTCTTTAAAAGGCGAAGGACCCCTGATCAAAGAATCATCCCCAACAGGGGAAACAATAGGCTCACTCCTAGAGGCCCCCTTGGTGGAAGTCCTTTTAGGACCTCCAGTAGTCAGCTTCTTCTTGTGGGGGGAAGGCTCTTTCAGAGTAGAAGCCTTTCATTTACTAGAGATTATGAGAGGCTCTGCTGGCGGAGCTATTACGCCTCTCGGTAAAATCAACAAATAATTATCTGCACCGGTGGTTTTATCACCTTCATCATAGGAGACAGATGGTATCTCCTCTCTACCAGTGGACCTATGTAAGGGCATCCTGAAACTTCCATGAACATCGAAATCATGATAGAAGGTATTGATGGATACATAAAACTGCGCATACGAGTAAAGAATGTGCAGCTCCGTGGAGAGAGAAGTCACGGGCACAGCAAAGGTTGCTCCAGTAAAACCCATTATGAAGTACCGCCATCCTCTAGCTCCATTAATAAGTCCACCTTTGAACTTGAAGCTGGTGATGGGATTCCCCATGTGCAACTGATCATACCCAAATTGCCTAGCAAAACGGCTAGGCAGATAAGGCTCCAAGTAGCAGTGGTCCTCACTTTTGAACAGTAGATGGGAAGGTCTAATGCAGACCAACCAGTAAAAGGCTTTGGAAGAAAAAATAGTCTTCCCCTGACCTGCATTCTGAAGTTTTGTCCCCTGTTGATTGATATGTACGGGGGGGGGGGGGGGATACAGAAGAACTTCCAACTATGGACAAAATTTAGTGCTAGCTGACAGTCTATAACGCTAGTCATATTCTAAGAAGAATTCCTATAATTCAACAGGAAGTTATTGCCCGAACCACTGGCCGACCCGGGAGGCATCACTCTGGTATTATGAAGGATTAACCATCCTATCAGATATAAGAATGGCAATTCCACTCTGGGATATCCTTCACGCCGTGTATCATCAGCCAGTAGTCCATCAGTAATGGCCCTCAGGCCAGCTTGAATCCTGCACACCATGGCAGGGAGCAGGCCCAATCTCGCTCCAAATACCAAGCGCACTGCAGGCCATAAGGTGTTACGATGAATGTGATCCACAGACGCGATACCAGGCACCACCCATCGGCATAGCCAAACAGAAAGGAAGCCAGCCAGTTGAGCTTCTCTTGACAGAGGCTTTTGGCAATGCCTCATATAGCTGTAGGCTTTGGTTCCTGTAGGATAACCCCCTATCTCTTCATTGAGAACACAATCTTGGGCCCCCACATCTTCAATAAGATCGTCGATTGTGTTGGCATTGAGAATGCATAAGGGATTCAAGGGTTTATCTCTACTATCTATAACCTTGTCCTGTTTGGCATTTCTAGCCTGATGGAAGAAGAGGTAGGATACCCATTTGTTGATATGGGCTAAATCAGAGGGCTCCTTGTAGAAGATAGTGCATACAAGGTAGTGGCTCATCAGCTCTTGGTACACTTTCACTGCCCGAGGGTGGGTATCCTTCAGCTCCCTATTTGTCAGAACGTACTCTTCATAAGGAGTATCTTCCATTGACAGCTTTGAGATATCTGCCATCTCATGAAGTGCCAGGCCCAACTCACCTATCAGAGTGGCAAAAGTCCCAGTGAGCGAGTTATATCACTCCATCAAAGCTAAGAACAAATTGGAGATGAGAGGCAGCCCAACACTAGTGGCACTCACAGCCGTAAACAAGCTAATACTTTCCAGCTCCGTCTGAAAGTGCTTCAGGGCCCATACAATTAAACTGGCCCATCGAAGATTCTGGGGTCTAAGACATCCACTAGTGCGAGGGTTAACCTTGGGGTATACTCCCCCCTGCCCCATAAAGTCATTACAGAAAGTCGCTATTTGAAGCGGCTGGATCAGTGAAGTATCTTCACTCGGGACGCTGCTCGGCAGTAATCCTCTGAAAGGCATGACAAAGCCTGAGGGACTGCTTACAAAGGACCCTCGGTCCAATCCTTTCTTATAAAAGATCTTCCCTGGCTGGCCATGAAGATCGGGAGTCAGAGTCCATGATATCTTCCTGGGATATGTAGCATGGAAGAATGTAGAGATAGGGTAATCTCTTGGCATCTTTGGCAGAAACAGGATCGTGCCCTCAGCAGAAAATACCCAATCTTACTTCTTGGAATGCTTATCAATCACATCCCCAAACAAGAAAACTGGTTTCTTATAGTCAGTCCCATCTATATATGTCAGGGGTTCCCCACTGATCATACTCAGCAACATCCTTTCTCCTTGGGCCGAGATCAGAGTTCCCCTTTCTTGAGGATACTCGTTTCCAGAGATAGGGAATGTCACATGGGACAAGTCCTCCAAATAGTTAGAATTTAGCATTCCAGCAACAGAGCCCATCACTTCAGCCAGAGGGGGATCTATAGGTCCACTATAAAAAGCAAAGAAAACAAGTCAGTTTTACGCTAGATGCTACACTCTTAGCAGTATACGCCAGAACTTGACAGTCTGAGTTTTTACGCCAGACTGCAAAAATTTGACTTTTTATGCTGGAATTTATTTCCAATGCGTAAAAACTCAAGGTCTGCAGTATACGCCAAAACCTAACAGTCTGTGCTTTTATGCCAGACTACAAAAATTTGAGTTTTATGCTAGAATTTACTTCCAGTGCGTTAAACGCAAGGATTGCAGTATACGCCAAATTTTGACAGTCTAAGTTTTTATGCCAGACTGCAAAAATATAGAGTTTTACGCTGACACATTAGGAATATGGGCGTATTTACACATACACGTACAATGTGTGCGAAGGGTTTTCTATGTCTCTCAAAGTCTTTACCTGTGATGCCTGGAGCGCAGCTAGACGGCAGATCACTTCGTTCAGAACAAGGCTCGCTTGGCCTAGTAGGAGTCGCTCGTGCTTGAGCAGAGGAACGAGATGAGGAAGCGGCTTTCTTTCCCTTAGTAGCGGAGGCCTGTTTTGGTGCCATGGCAAATATGAGTTCTCAGAAAAGAGACAAAGACGAAGAGTTCTCAGAAAGAGACGAAGGGTTTTGTAGAGACGGATGAAGGATTTTTTCTCTCAAGACCTAGGGCTATTTATAGAGTTCAGATAACTCTTTGAATCCTTAACCAAATTTGATCTTATCTGATCAGTTATGATTTGGGACCATGTCAGCCTATCATTTAAAAAAGAAGGCGGACAGTCATGCTGTGTAACGGATCCATAATTTTATGCACAGAGCAAGGATCCATGGTTTCACGCTCAGAAGCCACAAATCTATGATTTTACGCTCAGAAGCTTTTACGCTCAGAAGCTACCAATCTACGGTTTTACGCTCAGAAGCTTTTATGCTCAGAAGCTACAAATCTACGATTTTACGCTCAGAAGCTACAAATATATGATTTTATGCTCAGAAGCTTTTACGCTCAGAAGCTACAGATCTACGATTTTACGCTCAGAAGCTATAAATCTATGATTTTACGCTCAGAAGCTACAGATCTACAGTTTTACGCTCAGAAGCTACAGATCTATAATTTTTCGCTCAGATGCTACGAATCTCTGATTTTTACGCGCATATTAAATTACGCGGGACAAGATCAGTTAGTAGGATACGCATATATTTGGATAATTCGGGCCTTACACTCGAAGAAAGCCAATTACAAGGGTTTACGCAGAAAATGCTCCTTTTTGGTTAAAAATATTGCAAGTGCCTGAAACACACAGATGTCAGCATTGAAGATGACTCTTCTTCTTGGGCCATTGGAAGTTTATTCGAAGTCTAGCCAGAATCCTTTACATCTAAGTTCAAGTATGGCCTGTTCGGCGGACATTGTGTGCCCTATTCCGAGAAACTTTCTGGAAGCCATTCTTGAAGATGATATTCTGAACAGATATTCTTCGTATTAAAAAAGTGACAGTTCAGAATTCTACGTGACAGTTCAGAATTCTACAGTTCAGAATTCTACGCGGCCATGCTCAGATTTGTGTTAGGGGTTTAGATCCAACATAATACTGGAAGGCACGGCCAAGCTGCCCACCATGGTCCAGCTTCATGATAGGGGAAAATACAACTAGCAAGCTGTGTGGTCCAATGAGACTCTTCCTCTCTTCTGGACGAATCGCCATATAAAATTGCTCATTATCCCGAGCAAAGGAAGCTATGATATCCTTCCATGATCCATCATTGCAGAGAATATTTGCTCGAAAATGTCTCCTTTTACGGCTCCTTACATACTGGAAGAGCATAGTCTTCTTCTTTCTCAGATCAGCCCAAGGAATCTCGGCAACCATCTTTGTGGTGAAGGGAGTATGGAAAAATAGGTTCATTTGCTTGCCTTTATTAAGGCAGAAGAGAACATACCAAATCCCAACAACTTCTTAATTATTGCCAATAAATCAGCCTCAAAGAAAGAGTCAAATTTGACCATTTCATGCTTCATTCAAAGTATTTCAAATTTCGAGGAATTTAAAAAATTTGAAGGGGGTCTTGTAGAAGCATAAAATACGATGGGGAATTGTACGTGTATTATACAATAAAAACCCCCGACATGCATGAAGTCCGCGTAAAATAGAGCTTCAGAGCTGTTTGGCGTAAAGAAGAGCTTCAGAGCTGCCCGCGTAAAGCAGTGCTTCAAGGCTGATTTGGCGTAAAAGGTTGTTACACCTCCCTACGGCGTAAAATACGTTTGTCTTTAATGCAACGTAAAGTCATACGAGGAAGTCTTCGTATTCCTCGAGTGAATCTGTCAGACAAAACAGTGAACCTGACTCTTGACAAAAGTACTACACGACGATCGAGAGGACGACTGTGATGATAATTTTTACATAGAGACCCAGACTGTTATTTAGTGACATATCCTTGATATAAGTTACTTTTACGCATTCAAGGAATACGCTACCTATTCTACACAGGCAGAAATGAGCTTTTACGCTCAAGATGAGATGAAATCAGACGCCACGTCAAAAGCTGTTTCTTGTACAGAGCTCGAGGCATATCTCGGCATTTAATGCACGAGATTGAGGCATATCTCTAAATTAAATACACGAGATTTGGTTCTATTCATTATAATTTTGTCATGACTGGGAGAGCTAAAACTAGGGCTAATACGCTTACATCACCATCCTTGCATTTTACGTCAACAAGGCTATTTTCAACTATAGGAGTACGCTGTATGCTATCTCCTCGAACTACGCCAACTCAGGCTACATTTGCAAAGGTACGTGATAAGGCTTTTTGGCCCAGAATACGCTAAAGATCTCAGTCAGGAAGGATAATTGGCTATTTTTATGCTGGTTATCTATTATTCATACAGCATCAAGTCTTACGCAGAATTTGGATTTTATGCCAACAAGACAGCTATTTGGCTTTTACGCCAACAAGACAGCTATTTGGCTTTTACGCCAATAAGACCGCTATTTGGCTTTTACGCCAACAAGACCGCTATTTGGCTTTTACGCCAACGCGACAGTTATTTGGCTTTTATGCCAACCATCTTTACGCGAGGAGCAGTTACCTACGTGGCTTGCATGCCGTGATCTTCGAGAAGCAGTTATACGCGTTACCTCATAACAGAACACGTGTTATACGCGAATTCAGAAGATCATTCAAACGTGGGTAGCTGTTATTATAACAGCCGCGTAAAAGGTACAACTTTCTCCACAGCTGGGCTTCTACGCCAACTAGACAGTTATTGTGACTGATCTCTATAAATAGAGACCTCTGGTCACAGGAGATCAAGGTCAGAGAAAGGGGAGACTACTAGAGATCAAGACACAGAGAGAGCACAGACAGAGAGTGTTGATTGACAACTTTGGCAATGAGAGTTCAATCCCACCTGCAATCTTTGAAGCTTCTTCTTCTATAACACTTCTTAATCATCGTGTGGTCCAAGGGACAAAGTGATCGACCGCAGATCAGACTCCTATAGCAATTTTCCCCCAGAATTATTTTTTTGTTTTACTTAACATCCTCGTATAGGATTAATTCTACTCTTTTTTTTGTTTGTAAATGAAGAAAGGGTTTCGTATAAACCTACTTTTATTCTTTTATTTATCATCAAACAGATGGTTACACAGATTGGTATATCTGGATCTCGTCATGAGATATTATTCCTTGGTATTTATGGTGTATCTTGTGCAAGCCTTGTTCCTCATTCTTCTTGTATATATACATACATCGATTATTGTGGAGACTAGCTACCTACCCAGTGAATCCCGTATCGTAACGTACCATGGTTGGATCCACTATACCAGTCGGGGCGGGGAGTGTTAGTGTAGATATGTGATTATACCCTCCTTGTGCATATCATTGTGAGTGTTGATCATACACCACACTTATGATTAACCAGGCCCTAATTCTTGTACAAGTTTCCAAGCCGATCACATGTTAAAGATGGTACTAACTCACATAGTAGTAGTATTTCTTGCTCATTTACTTGATGCTCATTTCTTGTATTTAATTCCGATATTCCTATTTTGTATATATCTTATACTTGTATCTTGCATATTGTATATTAACTCTATTTACTGTTATATAGTTTTTATCAATCATTGGAACTGCTGTTAGAGGTGTACTTTGCTCCTTTTCTGACTGGATATATTTTTTCCAGATGACACTAAGGAGTGGTATCCCACTCACTACGGGCCTCAGGACGTAGTTGTCTTAGAGCCAGAGACCTTGGCTCAGGAGGGTCTCATCTCGGTTGAAACAGATGACCCAATACCTGTAGCTCAGTAGAAAGATTTTTTTTGTACTGGATTTGTTTCTAGCATTTTGTTATTAGTATTCTTATTTTATTAGATGAATCATTGGATATTATTTTTTCTTGTGAGTTGTATCTGATTTTTTAGTTCTTTATATCATATTCGTACGATTGTTCCATCTTATAGATCTATGATTGAGTATGTATACTTTATTGGTGGCATTATATATCTTGATGATCATTATTGCTAGATAGATAGTTTATCCAAACATCGTTCTACCGCCGATGCTACGGCGTAGGCTGGACGTTGTTCACTACTCGCGCCCCTACACCGGGTGCGGGTCATGACACTAGTCACGTACTAGATCACTCGGAGATCGAGGTGGGTCCGACTCTCAGCTATCTAGAGCAACCAGTAAAGATTTTGGATCGAAGAAAGAAGGTATTATGGAACCAGACTATTCCTTTAGTTCCAGTCGCATGGAGGTATCACTCTCTGGGTGGGTCAACCTGACAGAGGGAGGATGAAATATGCGAGAAGTATCCATATCTCTTCGAGCCTTGAGGTAAAGTTCTTCTTGTTCGGTTGTGTTCTTGTGCTAGTTTAGTTCTAATTTCGATGACGAAATTATTTTAAGGAGGGTAGACTTGTCACTACCATATTTCTAGAATATGAGTATTTTTGTCATTGTGTATTATTATAAATAATGCGATTATATTTTATTTATATAGATGTGCATATTATATATATATATATAAATATATATATATATATATATATATATATATATATATATAGTATGAGTAAAATTATTAGTGGTTAGTAGATTGGACTATTTAATTAGACTAGACCCTAGTGGACCTAACCAACTTGACATGACAACTCAACCCATCTGTTAGACTACTCTATTGGACCCTAAATTAGCTAACCATTCTCATAAATTAAGGATTTGAATTAACCTTCATTAGGAGGAGAAGCTTCCTCACTAATTAATTCTTCATGATAACCCAATAGTAACATATGTGTCATTTTACATTGCTTGGACAAGGAGGAAGAGGGGGCCGTCCCTAATTAAGGAAGGGGGTTCTCTTTCTTCTCTCATTTCTTATCCAATATTTCCTAATTAGTATTCTTCTCCAATAGTTCATCGCTCCACCAAATCTACCATAAATTTCTCTCAAATTTACTCATCCTCACCATCTAAGGAGACTAGAAGCTAGTGGTTGCAAGAAGCTTTGAAGAAGAATGAGTTGGGCTTGGTATTTATGTCCAAATTTTGGCATATTGAGCTTTCATTGGGAATCCATCTCACAATAGATAAATTCTGAAATTTCTCTCTATAATTAGTTCTATTTAGTATTTTTGAGCATTTAGAATATATTCATGCATTAGGGCTACCCATAGGGAGGAGTTTGAACACCTATTGACCCTCTTTATGATTTCTAGATTGAGTTTGGTATCTATTTTAGGGGAAATCTGAGAATAGAACACAAAGTATTTATCATTAGGTTTGGTAGACCTAATTAGAGTTAGATTGGTCATGTAGGGGTAGTATCGTGTCCACAATTGTGTACGAGTAGGATATCACGATACAGTATGATACAGAGCTATAATTTGGGGGTTTTGTGCTTGTTGATGTATTTTCTCTCTAATATTTATGATAACTAATTATATTAGATATATATAGTTATATGTGACATGTAAATATATTATTGGTTATGTATTAGGGGATTTGGCATAAAGGTTGATAGTGTATTATGACACTATGGAGGGTATCTTGGCTAGTGTACTCGAAGTATTTGATAAATTGCCTATTACTAGAAGTGTATTTATTTAGATGTTATATTCATTATTATTTATGTATATAGTTACAGATATATATATGTGTACACATATATTGGTGTATATTATACTTAAATGGGTGATTGATATCCATGTGGGAGTGAATGGTTATGTGTATTTGAGGATTCCAGTATGTATATCAGTATGTATCAATAGGTTGTGTGCAACAAGGTTTAAGTATCTGTAGTGAAGATTGCACAAGAGAAGCAAGAGGGAAACTTGGGTTCAATTGCAGTGAACTGAAGGGGAGTATATTTTGGACAGTTAATAGCAAGAGGGAAATAGAGCAGTGGCAGTTACAGTAGGGTGGTGTTAGAGTTGCTAACTGCTATTGTTATCGTGTGCTGCTATGGTTGATGGTATTAGTATTAGGAAGGGTATCAGTAACAACAATAAACCAAGTTGGGAGAGAAGGAGGTGTATCAAGGCTCGGGCCTTGGTTCCATGCATTGGGGTGATCGGTTTAGTATCAGTGGAGGGGTTTTAGATAGACCCAAATGTCAACAATAATACCTGCTGCCTTGAGCAACAGGAAAGGGGCATATTCAGGTATGTCCAAGACCTGAGCATAAGAATAAGTAACCTCAACAACAGCATTAACCAGATGGTACATGCAATTCTTGTATGTGAGCTTTGGGTATTTAATGAAGGGCAGTTGCAAGAAGGGCAATACTGTGCATTATATACACTGTGTAGTAGGTAAGATGTTAGATTTAGTGCAGTAGTTGGGAGGAGATTTGGAGTATACAAGAATGATGGGTGCATGGTTGATATCAGTGGGGGGGCTCGAGTGTTAGACATGTTGAAGGAGGTGACTGCAGGTAAGGTGTTGTGCACATTTGTGCACAGCAGGGATATGCGCAAAGAGTGCATTATTGGGACTACAACTCTTGTACAATAGGTAAGCATGCTTGGGTGCCAGGCATAAGTGAGGGTAAGATCCGAGGTCATATTGGTAAGGGATGTGTTTAGAAAAGTGAGAGGAGAGTGTTTACAGTTGGGGTGAAGGTGGACTGTGGCAGTTAGACAGTATAGGTAATAAGTTAAGTTCAAGTTAAGGTTAACAAGGAGTATATGGGGTATCATGGTGTAGGTAGTTATGAGGGTCTTTGGATACAGTTAGAATATGAGTGTATAGCTAGGATAGCATTTTATCAAGATATCAAAAAGTATATACCATATAAGTATGATGTAGTTAAGGCCTTACATGTTACCAATATATCTATATGAGTTATGTACTAGTAGTATCTAGTATAGATAATACTAGCTAGGTATTAGCTAGTATACATAGTATAAGACTAGTCTAAGCTAGAATACTTTGAGTACAACCTAGTATTGACTTAGTTTAGCAAAGGTATTTGACTAATTGACCTAGTTAACCTAGTTTGGACTTAGACATGGCCTAGAAACATCCTCATTAGTTAGTTAATCATGTTTATCCGTTAATTCACCAATTAACACTAATATTTTATATTAAGGTCTTGTGACTTCATTATTTATCCCGATCCTCATTCGTTCTCAGGACCATATGCGAGTACATTCTCTGACAGTTTTTATTATTTTTTATGATTACTATGATTCTAGTTTGTAATGTTATACTTGATTTCCGACACAGTGAATACACAGACTAGTATCATAGATACCTGTCATGACGAGTCATGATTGGATCCATCGTACTAGCCGAAGACGGGAAAATATTAGCAAGTTATGTGATCATACCCCACCTTACATGAATCATATCTCACCCCCACATCTCACGTAGGGTATAGCCTGACTATATTACATGCCTCATAGCCTATTATATATGATTAAACTGATTCTTGCTCGTATTATAGCTAACCAGATGGTTAGTCTGACCTCACATGTATCATGGCTAATAATATATAACAAGCCTGATCTAATCTCAAGCCGATCACATAGCAAACTAATATTTTAAGGCACTTAGCCAGTATTTCTATTCCTTTATTCCAGTTCATAGATTGCTAGTGTTCACATCTATCTATTTTTACTGCTTACTTTTACCAGTGTACTCATTGCTAGTTATTTCTCTATAATATGATGATTGTCTCTCTAGTTTTCCCTATATTCTAATAATGTATTCCATCATGTATATTTCTTACTCACTTCTTTATAGTTTTTATCAATATATTGGAATTGTTATTAGTGTTTGTGCTTCGTTCCAATCCTGACTAGATATATATATTCAGAGGATATAGAGAAATTTGTCCCACACACTATGGACTGGGTGTAGATGAGGGTTACATCTAGGAGCTTCAGGAGGAAACCATTCCAGTAGAGGATCCATTAATAGTGACTTAGAGCCTAGCATTTATATTATATTTGGGATTGTTCCACTTTGAGATATTCTGAGTTGTACTATTTGAGACTTATGTTGTTATTGAGTTATCTAGACTCTTAGACTTATTGTTATTGAGATATTTATTTCTAAATATATGCGTTGGAACTCCTTTATATTATTTTATATCTTAATTGTGCCATTCATCTTCCTATAGACATTATTGTGAATGAGTATTGGTTCGACATTATATTTATATTTATTTTTTCCTCCTTATGAAGTTGAGATCATTGACAGATTATATATTATTGTGAGATATGATAGATAGTATTGTGAGATATGATAGTTAGTATTGTGACCTAGACAGCGTTCTACCACATATATTGTGGCATAGGCTGGACGTACCTACGACTCATGCCTAATTTTTGGGTACTAGTCGTAACAGAGGTCTTCTCACCACATTAGATTTTGATAAACCAACTGTGTGCGAAGGGACGCGGGCGACGATCATTTTGGATGAGGAAATGACCGTTGCTACAAAGATATGCCAGAAGACGATTTGTAATTCCCCGCTTATAGTGGTGGCATTATGTCACGACCCGCACCCGGTTTAGGGGCACGAGAGCGTGGGTACGTCCAGCCTACGCCGCAGCATCGGCGGTAGAACGCTGTCTAGGTCAAGTACTATCTAAACAATCTCACGCTAGTATCCAACTCCATAAGGAGACTTGGATATCATAAGATAAATCAAAAATACTCAATCACAACTACAGCACGATAGGAAAATGAAGAAATAAAAGAATATATCACAAGTCTAATGACACAATAATCATACCTGCAATCATTAACTTCCAATCCTCAAGTGTCGGAACCAGTCTACTAAGGTCACAGTCTGGAAAAATATTTTCCAGTCAGGAAGGAGCAAAGTACATCTCTAAATAGCAGTTCTATATAAATAACATAAACTATGTAGCAGTTCTAGATGGAAATATACCAGATGCATGTATAGGTACGAGAAATGTATAATGAAAGAAATACTGGAAATACTGTAAGTAACTGCAGGAAAAGGAACAATATGTCCATGAGCAAGAAACCTAAGACTAAGTGTGTGAGTACTAGCTTTAACATGTGATCGGCTTGGGACTAGTAAACTCATTACATGGGTTAGTAGGGCTAACCGATGTAACAGTGAGGAGGCATGTAAACTCATTACATGGGTTAGTAGGGCTAACCGATGTAACAGTGAGGAAACATGTAAATGGTCAGGCCGCACCCGACGTGAGATGTGGGGTGAGCTATGGTGCATATAAAGTTGGGTATGATCACATATCTACACTAAAGTACTCCCCAAAACCCCCGACTGGTATAGTAGATCCAATCATGGTACGCTATGGCACGGGATTCCCTAGGGAGGTAGCAAATCTCCCCGGGTCTCAGTGTCTGTACATGCACAAGATATCAAGGAAACAAGTCTTGTACAAGCTACACCATGAATAAGGAATAACATCTCATGACGAGATCCGTGTATACCAATCCGTGTAATCAATGTGTCAAGAACATGGATATTTACACTAGATACAGTGAACATAGGAGATATCATATATTAGAAACTAATCAGAGAATGTACTCGCCTTGGGTCCTTAGCTGGTAAAACCAATGTCCTGTCCCAGAGTATCGTCTGGAGGAACCAACAGTCCTAAAATATATCAAATACAACATTTGCATCAGGTGCTACACTAACACATCACAAATACATGAACTCAGGGGCTCTGCCAGGTATGGCACTAGTCAACTAGGGTCATCTAGTAGGGATACGTATATAAATACACATATTATTAATTATCATTAATACTTACAATATATATACATGTACCAATTTAAATGTATTTACAATATATATATATATATATATCTTTTAAATACATATTTGATTTATACTAGTTGAACATTATATATGTATACTCATACATATGCTAAAATACATTTTAAAATATATATATATATATATATTGTCAATGTTATTATTAAAATATATACTAATACTAGTACATCACATTAAATACAAATACAATACATTAATCGTATGTACAAGATATATATATATTTATACTAATTAAGTCATTACTAAGCAATTAATGAATTTAGTACATACTAAGTATTTGGCACATTATAATGGAATATATTATATATTTAGAAATTGCTAACAAAATTTACTTATATAAAGTTGTGGCTATACTAAAACATGTATACACACACAAATTTATATACAAAGCTGAACATATGTACATAATTTGCATATGCGTACATTTACATAAAATAAGTTAGGTTGTAAAATGCTTATATTTTAACTCATATCTCAATACGTATATAACCAACAATAATACAAGTCTATATCTATATATACACTACTACCTATACGTGTACTACCTAATTATACAATAAATAACCTTATGTATGCATCACATAAAAAGAGTAAGAAGGGAAGGCAAAATAGGGAATTACACCTCAATTTCTTATGTGAAGCCGTATGCTTGCTGCTGCTGTGTTTGATTCCATTGGAGTATCACAACTCCTCAGGAGAAATCAGTCGAGCACTGTTGGCCCATATAGAAGTCGTTAGAGCCGGGGGAGGTTGTCGATTGCCGCTGTCTTCCCTCGATTCTCCGCCGTGGAGAAGATCTCGTCGAGGAACTCGCCTAGCCGCTCGCCGTTGTCTAGAACCGGTCGCTGCTCGCCGGAGCACTGAGAAGAAGTCAAGATCATGCCCGAGGAATTAGCCATCACGAGATGATCACTGAGAGGAAACTCTTGTCTGTCGTCGATGAAGCGACACCTCTATCGTGCCCGTCGCCAAGGCACCGGAGTTGAACTTCAGGTGGGATGGAAGTACAGCAGGGAGGGTCGGGAAAGATGCTGCAGGCCGCCGTGAGTGGAGGCCCGGGGTTCAGAGGGGGCGCCGGACTGTTTGCTGATGATGGTGGTGGTGGGTGTACTGCCGGCTGTAGGGAGGATGGAGGGGATGGAGCAAGGAGGTCGGAAATTGATGGAAGGATGGATGGAGTGGGGAGCAGCAGCGGGATGGCAGAGGGGGAGCCGCCGGAGAGAATAGGAGTACAGCAGAGGGAAGTCGGGGTAGTACAGGGATGAACAGGAACTGCGGGGTCGCCGGAAGAGATCGACAGGGGGAGGAGATGGGAGAGGAGTAGCTGGAGTGGGGGACTCGGTCGCCGGACTGCAGCAGAGGGAATGGGGAGCAGCGGCTGCCAGCGAGAGGAGTTCAGCGGAGGGGGAGGCCGTGCGGGTGCTGAGCAGCGTGGAGCTGCAGCCAGCGGCCGTGCTTGGCCGCCGGAGTGGGCCGCCGGGAACAGTAGGGATGGGGTGAGTAAACAGTAGCCAGGTTTTTCCCCCCTTTGTTCTCTAATTTAAATTCAAAGAGACAAAGAAGAAGAAGAAGAAGAAGAAGAAGAAGAAGAAAAAGAGAAGAAGAAAGGAAGAAAGAGAAGAAAAATTTTCATACGTATGAGAGAGGGGAGGTGGAGGCTTTTTTTTGGGATTAGGGTTTTCTAGGGAAAAGTGTTGAGGTGACATATATATGGGAGAGTGGGTGTTGATGGAGGGTGGTGATTGACCTCCTAGAATGAGTGGCCCAGATTTGTCAAGAGAAAAAATAATTCATGTAGGAATGAGGATGAGGTTTAATTAAAAATTAATAGGGCTCCCTCATTGGTTTAATCAAATGGGTGTTTACACCAAAAATTTGAATTTGCAATTTAGCCCCCTTAAATTTGGGAAATTGCACAACCACATGAAATGACGAAAATTGGGCGGGCGATTCGGGGTCCGATGTTTTGTAGGGTCAGGGGGTGCTGTAAGACTGGTACGGGCTGAATTTGCAGGGCACTGGAATTAATTGGGATTTTAAAATCAGATAAAATGGTATCCTCAATTTAAATAGAAATAAATGCAAGTTGTGTTCAACAATTAATTTGGAGTACTTGGGGCCAAAATCAGGTCAAGTCATCAATACCAATAATGAAGAAGACTCAGAACAGGATATTACCCTAATTTGGGCCGCACGAAAAATAGGTCAAGATGGCCTCCAATTTTCGATTGGAACGCACAACGATACAAAATAGGAATTTTAAAATAAACGTCCGCGACGATTTTTGTGCGGCTAGAAACAATGTACAGAGAGCACAATTATGAGTTACAAAAAAATAGTAGAATGGAAGGCGGGCATGTCTAGGACAAGATTGTGAAATTTGTTGGAAGACAAAAGTCAGGATAGTGCTCCAAATATCGAAGCAAAGGCAAAGCGCAAAATATTAAATAAAATACAACAATTAATTACACCTCCAATAAATTAATTCTAAATAAAACAATTAATCTCAAAATTCCATAATTCCGACAGGTGCTCATCTATTGGCTTCTAGGTCTAGTCTGCTAGCTAACATAAATAATAAACACTGCATATAATTATATATTTTGAATTACACATCGCACGAATTATTTAAATCAAATACATTATCATGAAATTAATAAATTGTAAATAACATAATTTTAAATATTGTAAAAATTCGAAAATACCCCTGTTTTCAGAATGTGGTAGTGACAAGTCTACCCACCTTAAAAGAATTTCGTCCTCGAAATTTAAAATCCTCATATTAGTGTTTATCATACACATTATTATTTCTCTCAAAATTTAAATTCATCATCCATGAAATCAGGTTATAATCCACAATGTCTTTTCACGACTTTTCAAAAATTCTGAAATTGTTGCATTCCGAAAAATCCTCGAAATAAAATCAAGGTATATTTTTATCAAAAATTTCCCAAAAGTTTTATTTAATAATTTAATACTCGGAATTTAATATCCACTCCTCAAATTTGATTTTTAATCTATGCACATATATAATTGTAATCTCGTCCCACAAGTTTTGAATTCAAACATTAGTCCATCAATAATTTTATTCCTCGATCTCCTCTTTCCTCAAAATACTTAACAATGCGACACCTATGGATCCTTCAAATGCAACGTCCGTAATAATAAAATTTAAATTACTATATTGCAATCAAATATATATACTGATAATTTTCCAAATTTCCTCAATTTTGTAATGATAAATTATATCACGATCAACCTTCCTGAAATTAACAATCATCAATTCTGCCATGTTAAAATTTTTAATCCTTTATTTAAATTAGCGTTTATCCTCAAATTTCAATCATACCTCGATCCTTGTAAAACCAATGATCCAGCAATTTTGTTATATCAACTCATGAATGCTTATCCTTGAATTTCTAATCATCTTGTCTCATTTTGTCAAGTCATAACCTTGTCATAGATCCTTGCTATGGTCAAAACCCTAATGATCATGGCTTAAGAAAATTCTACCTACAGCCATGCAATCCTAAGAAAATATATAGGTCATGTATCTTCTGTCATGGTATTTCAGTCTCTGTTAGGGTGCACTACTAGCTATATTCTAACAAGAAAATCATGAATACGAACTACGGCACTAGGGAAATCAATCATTCAAGAGACGGGAACATTAGGAAAAAGAACCTGCTACCATATTACTTGTAGTATCTACTATCTCTAACAAACACTTAACTCTAGCACATTCACTAACTAATTCCTATTCCTGTACACTGGTACCCATATCAACTAGTCATTTATCCACAAGATCCATGAATATATCCATATTGCACACACATGTCTATTAACACCAAAATCTGATACCAAGACCCTCTAACACGTTTATAGGTCAAATAATGCATGTAAAGTTTGATACCTCTATCTCTTTAGGTCTCTCTGTTCTACTATAAGTACACCCACTGCTAGTTCTCGTTCCTACGATAGTTGTCCGTACTATTTGTTCTCATCATTCCAGTGCATACCAAGTGTAACACATCATACTATTTACTGTTCTTTCCAATACAACTTTAGATGGACACCCAAGTCAGTCTGCAGTGCCATCTCGATCATGCTCAAGTCATCAGATCCTTACACATGTATATCATCTACTCATATATTAATATTCATATTTCTCATCTACCATAAAATTAATCCTCAAAATAATCGTCAAGGTTTAACTTCTCGATCAACTTAAAAATGAATTGTATATACCTCCTCAAATTAGATACTCAACATCGACACAAAATTTAATCACTTCTAAAATCTTTGTAGCCTTAACCATGTTTGTTGAATTCATATTTGAAATCCTCAAAAATTTGGTGACATAATCTCAACTCCTCTATTATTCTAAAAATAAAATCTTATTTCCACCTTTTAATTTATAACTCCACAATGTACATATCAGTGCTCACGGTCTCTGATACTCAAGGTGCACTCAATGCATCTAGTGTCTATAATTGTGTACTAAAATTGTACTGCCTGAATCACTTGCACCATTACCTCCCAATGATCAATGTATTTTCTTCCAGGACTTCCCAATCTACATCAACTAGTCTATAAGCTAATTATCATCAAGCAGCGTGCTTACTGTTATTTGTGTCATCCTCGACTAATCCTTGATATAGGACCATTAGCACTCTTGGTATTATATCACTAGCTTTATTACTGGATCCTCTCATCAAGCTCATTATAACTCATGATTACATGCACTTTCTATAATACCCATGCTTTACTTCAATCAAGGGCAGGCATATGGTTCTATATCTCGATTGATGTATAAGCATACCTCTTAATCCTTGTACAGCCTGTTAAACTAATTGTGATACACTTCACAACTTCCATTACTAATCCTGATATTTCTCTACTTATGACATCTCATTAAACCCTTTATGCATATACATTTCTTTACCTTTAACATTTTTGATATCAATTATCAAATTGGACATCATGCTCCATAAATCCTTAACACAATTCCTGGATACTTAATCGTTTACATAGATCACTCAATTACATAATCATGATTATCCAGGAAGGGTAATTGGCTCTGATACTAACTCTGAGAACTATCACTGATACTCTATACTCTCCTTAACTCTCAGTCTCTAATGACACTACTCCTAGAATCATTGGTACAAGGTACTATGCTAAGGGCTAACTCTAGATTAAAGCCTACTGCTCACATGTCCAACTAAGAAATACTTACAACTCACTAGCAACACAGTCAATACTAATACAAGACACAAACAAAATTATAAGCCACTAATTATCATACTTAACAAGAAATCCTCAAGGAATAGGAGCTCAAAGACTGAATTGGGGACAGAAGGTATCTTTACTGCTAGTAAAGAAAGAAGCGGTGGAACAAAGTCCTGGAATAACAGAAATAGATAAATCTTGAGATGATATTTTAAGAACCAATTTAAGATACAACCTGATAATCATACACGTCTATCCGAAATCATGACACAGAATCCTCGCCACGCCAGTAAGCATAGGTGCGATAACCGACAAGTTCCGTAACTAAGGTATGCAACTCTATAATCATGTCATCTAGAATCCTCGCCACGCCAACCGGTATGGCTGCGAGAGACTCTAAGTTTCATAACTATAGTATGTACATCCAAGTTAGGTTCCTACGTTCTCGTCACGACAGCTAATATGGCTGCGATAAACTCTAGGTTCCATAACCAAAGTAGACGTTTTACCTTTCTCACTGTCCTCATCAATATATGTCATCAGATGATACCATAAATTCTAGTCCGTAAAATTCATCTCAAAATAAAATCAACTCAACAACGATACCAAGAATTAAATTTAACAACTGGTCAACAAGAATCAAACTCAACAATGATACCAAGATTTTAATTTAATAACTGATCAATAAGGATCAAGTTCAATAACAACAAGCGAGAGCAGACGGGAACAAGGAGGAAAGATTTAAATGGGAATTTATAATAAGATTCTCAGGGGTCATCCCAGGAATCTCTCAATAATTTGTGATTGAGTATCCTCTCTCATCCTAGTATCCTATGTCCTATATTCTATAGCAGGTACGCAGTAGTACAACTATGACGTCGCACTACTACGACATCGCACAACTTGCGCAGTCAGACCTGCATGGGCCACCACTAAAAACGTGTCACGACCCGCACCCGGTTTAGGGGCACGAGAGCGTGGGTACGTCCAGCCTACGCCACAGCATCGGCGGTAGAACGCTGTCTAGGTCAAGTACTATCTAAACAATCTCACGCTAGTATCCAACTCCATAAGGAGACTTGGATATCATAAGATAAATCAAAAATACTCAATCACAACTACAGCACGATAGGAAAATGAAGAAATAAAAGAATACATCATAAGTCTAATGACACAATAATCATACCTGAAATCATTAACTTCCAATCCTCAAGTGTCGGAACCAGTCTACTAAGGTCACAGTCTGGAAAAATATTTTCCAGTCAGGAAGGAGCAAAGTACATCTCTAAATAGCAGTTCTATATAAATGACATAAACTATGTAGCAGTTCTAGATGGAAATATACCAGATGCATGTATAGGTACGAGAAATGTACAATAAAAGAAATACTAGAAATACTGTAAGTAACTGCAGGAAAAGGAACAATATGTCCATGAGCAAGAAACCTAAGACTAAGTGTGTGAGTACTAGCTTTAACATGTGATCGGCTTGGGACTAGTAAACTCATTACATGGGTTAGTAGGGCTAACCGATGTAACAGTAAGGAGGCATGTAAACTCATTACATGGGTTAGTAGGGCTAACTGATGTAACAGTGAGAAAACATGTAAATGGTCAGGCCGCACCCGACGTGAGATGTGGGGTGAGCTATGGTGCATATAAAGTTGGGTATGATCATATATCTACACTAAAGTACTCCCCAAAACCCCCGACTGGTATAGTAGATCCAATCATGGTACGCTATGGCACGGGATTCCCTAGGGAGGTAGCAAATCTCCCCGGGTCTCAGTGTCTGTACATGCACAAGATATCAAGGAAACAAGTCTTGTACAAGCTACACCATGAATAAGGAATAACATCTCATGACGAGATTCGTGTATACCAATCCGTGTAATCAATGTGTCAAGAACATGGATATTTACACTAGATACAGTGAACATAGGAGATATCATATATTAGAAACTAATCAGAGAATGTACTCGCCTTGGGTCCTTAGCTGGTAAAACCAATGTCCTGTCCCAGAGTATCGTCTGGAGGAACCAACAGTCCTAAAATATATCAAATACAACATTTGCATCAGGTGCTACACTAACACATCACAAATACATGAACTCAGGGGCTCTGCCAGGTATGGCACTAGTCAACTAGGGTCATCTAGTAGGGATACGTATATAAATACACATATTATTAATTATCATTAATACTTACAATGTATATACATGTACCAATTTAAATGTATTTACAATATATATATATATATATATCTTTTAAATACATATTTGATTTATACTAGTTGAACATTATATATGTATACTCATACATATGCTAAAATACATTTTAAAATATATATATATATATATTGTCAATGTTATTATTAAAATATATACTAATACTAGTACATTACATTAAATACAAATACAATACATTAA
This sequence comes from Iris macrosiphon, assembly GCA_036927795.1. Classification (NCBI taxonomy): domain Eukaryota; kingdom Viridiplantae; phylum Streptophyta; class Magnoliopsida; order Asparagales; family Iridaceae; genus Iris; species Iris macrosiphon. Next base: position 56,667,253 of record JAYESA010000018.1, read on the forward strand.
TCGTATGTACAAGATATATATATATTTATACTAATTAAGTCATTACTAAGCAATTAATGAATTTAGTACATACTAAGTATTTGGCACATTATAATGGAATATATTATATATTTAGAAATTGCTAACAAAATTTACTTATATAAAGTTGTGGCTATACTAAAACATGTATACACACACAAATTTATATACAAAGCTGAACATATGTACATAATTTGCATATGCGTACATTTACATAAAATAAGTTAGGTTGTAAAATGCTTATATTTTAACTCATATCTCAATACGTATATAACCAACAATAATACAAGTCTATATCTATATATACACTACTACCTATACGTGTACTACCTAATTATACAATAAATAACCTTATGTATGCATCACATAAAAAGAGTAAGAAGGGAAGGCAAAATAGGGAATTACACCTCAATTTCTTATGTGAAGCCGTATGCTTGCTGCTGCTGTGTTTGATTCCATTGGAGTATCACAACTCCTCAGGAGAAATCAGTCGAGCACTATTGGCCCATATAGAAGTCGTTAGAGCCGGGGGAGGTTGTCGATTGCCGCTGTCTTCCCTCGATTCTCCGCCGTGGAGAAGATCTCGTCGAGGAACTCGCCTAGCCGCTCGCCGTTGTCTAGAACCGGTCGCTGCTCGCCGGAGCACTGAGAAGAAGTCAAGATCATGCCCGAGGAATTAGCCATCACGAGATGATCACTGAGAGGAAACTCTTGTCGGTCGTCGATGAAGCGACACCTCTATCGTGCCCGTCGCCAAGGCACCGCCCACCGGAGTTGAACTTCAGGTGGGATGGAAGTACAGCAGGGAGGGTCGGGGAAGATGCTGTAGGCCACCGTGAGTGGAGGCCCGGGGTTCAGAGGGGGCGCCGGACTGTTTGCTGATGATGGTGGTGGTGGGTGTACTGCCGGCTGTAGGAAGGATGGAGGGGATGGAGCAAGGAGGTCGGAAATTGATGGAAGGATGGATGGAGTGGGGAGCAGCAGCGGGATGGCAGAGGGGGAGCCGCCGGAGAGAATAGGAGTACAGCAGAGGGAAGTCGGGGTAGTACAGGGATGAACAGGAACTGCGGGGTCGCCTGAAGAGATCGACAGGGGGAGGAGATGGGAGAGGAGTAGCCGGAGTGGGGGACTCGGTCGCCGGACTGCAGCAGAGGGAATGGGGAGCAGCGGCTGCCAGCGAGAGGAGTTCAGCGGAGGGGGAGGCCGTGCGGGTGCTGAGCAGCGTGGAGCTGCAGCCAGCGGCCGTGCTTGGCCGCCGGAGTGGGCCGCCGGTAACAGTAGGGATGGGGTGAGTAAACAGTAGCCAGGTTTTTCCCCCCTTTGTTCTCTAATTTAAATTCAAAGAGACAAAGAAGAAGAAGAAGAAGAAGAAGAAGAAGAAAAAGAGAAGAAGAAAGGAAGAAAGAGAAGAAAAATTTTCATACGTATGAGAGAGGGGAGGTGGAGGCTTGTTTTTGGGATTAGGGTTTTCTAGGGAAAAGTGTTGAGGTGACATATATATGGGAGAGTGGGTGTTGATGGAGGGTGGTGATTGACCTCCTAGAATGAGTGGCCCAGATTTGTCAAGAGGAAAAATAATTCATGTAGGAATGAGGATGAGGTTTAATTAAAAATTAATAGGGCTCCCTCATTGGTTTAATCAAATGGGTGTTTACACCAAAAATTCGAATTTGCAATTTAGCCCCCCTTAAATTTGGGAAATTGCACAACCACATGAAATGACGAAAATTGGGCGGGCGATTCGGGGTCCGATGTTTTGTAGGGTCAGGGGGTGCTGTAAGACTGGTACGGGCTGAATTTGCAGGGCACTGGAATTAATTGGGATTTTAAAATCAGATAAAATGGTATCCTCAATTTAAATAGAAATAAATGCAAGTTGTGTTCAACAATTAATTTGGAGTACTTGGGGCCAAAATCAGGTCAAGTTATCAATACCAATAATGAAGAAGACTCAGAACAGGATATTACCCTAATTTGGGCCGCACAAAAAATAGGTCAAGATGGCCTCCAATTTTCGATTGGAACGCACAACGATACAAAATAGGAATTTTAAAATAAACGTCCGCGACGATTTTTGTGCGGCTAGAAACAATGTACAGAGAGCACAATTATGAGTTGCAAAAAAATAGTAGAATGGAAGGCGGGCATGTCTAGGACAAGATTGTGAAATTTGTTGGAAGACAAAAGTCAGGATAGTGCTCCAAATATCGAAGCAAAGGCAAAGCGCAAAATATTAAATAAAATACAGCAATTAATTACACCTCCAATAAATTAACTCTAAATAAAACAATTAACCTCAAAATTCCATAATTCCGACAGGTGCTCATCTATTGGCTTCTAGGTCTAGTCTGCTAGCTAACATAAATAATAAACACTGCATATAATTATATATTTTGAATTACACATCGCACGAATTATTTAAATCAAATACATTATCATAAAATTAATAAATTGTAAATAACATAATTTTAAATATTGTAAAAATTCGAAAATACCCCTGTTTTCAGAATGTGGTAGTGACACATTATATTGCTTTTAGGTAAGTGGGCAATTTTTGCTTTCTGATTCTTTCACAATTAATAATAAACCTACAAAGAATGGATATATTATTTCCTTATAAGAATAAAGTTTGTAATCACTAGAATAATAATTACAATAAATTTGTATGCCCTTAATAAGAGATTTATTTTGATTAAGTTATAGACTATGAATATAATTGAAAGCCTGTTGCTATACTTGTTAAAGAAAGATAAAAATGTTGCATAGACTCTGTATCGTATTCTATTAAAAGAGAAGAATTGTATGCTTGAGTTATATATTGTTTACAGAATTTAAAGAACTGATATTTTGTTGTATAGAAAGAATGAAAACTGTAGCATATGAGACCTCGCGCTACCCCATCCAATACTAATAGTCTCATCGATATATATATATATATATATCACAAATTAAGAAGAAATCCCTAGTGATAATCAATACATTTAGGGAACTGAGCCACTAAGCACACAAATATTCTTTATCCACAAATTAAGCCAGCGTCCCCTCGGGACAATCCTTACCACGGTGGTCCCAACGAGCACAAATATAACATCACTTCTTTGCCACTCATCAATCATTGAAAATCAAACAGTAACCATTCTACTTGAACAACTAACTCATTTACATTCCTTGAAGTATAGACACACTTCCTTTAATACTCACTACGATCATACAACATCCAAATTATCTATTTATCCAAACACCTTGTTCTTACAGTTCTCTCAAACCATATGCTACTACTCTTTGAAACCATCACTATACAATAAAATACCCACATTAGAAATTATAACATATATATATTTATTGTATGGAACTCTTAGTAGAACATCAAGGAGGGCAAAGACTTTGATCCCGAAAGCAACTTAGTGTTGAAAAGAATCAATTGAGGGTCAAAGAAAGTAAAATCACACTCTGATACTATTATGTCATGCCACTGTTCTGCAAAACCAAAATTTGTCACTGGACGTGATGTCGTACAAGCCTAAATTGTACTTATACATGGCAAGAACAAATACGGGAGGTATAACCATCTTAGAAAAATTCATTACAACAAAATAAGCAAAAAAGTTGATAGACACAAGATATATGAAAAATAATTTTTTATTGATAATTTGCAGTAGAATTACAATGACTCTTAGGCCAAAATAATAACTTAATTCTAATACTGGATCTTATTACAATGAAGGATGTCACAAGCCTTACAACTCGAAAACTAATACAATCAACAATGTTCCATACATTATGTCCTTTATAAACAAAAAATAATATCTCCAGCAGAATAGTTTCAAGGTGCCAAACAAGGTGTAATGCCTCAGCACGTCTAAGCAGCTTCCCGCACTCGTAAAGGAGGGTATCAGCACATTGAGGAATGCAATGGCGAGCGATCTCTAGCCGAGTTATATAAACCAACATGGTAATCATGTAAGGACAAGTAAAATTATTAAGTGGTCTTTTTATTCTTACCTTGAAATCAGTTAACAATTTATAATCATATATGTATATGAGCATTAAAATATCATCAGTATACATAGCATAAATATGCACTTGACATAATGAATCTTACCCACGGTTACCATCCTTTCCTGAAAACAGTATTATCATTTATAACATATAAATTTATCACAAGTGCGTCCCTAAATCAATGTTAGCCTTCATAAAATATAAATGTATCATAAATTTGTCCTTGCAAATAACTTGATAGGCCTGCAAATATATTGACATTAGCATGCAGCCTAACTATATGAAGGTCACTGGACTATCTCTAGTAAGATGGCGTGCAAGTAGCGAGCCCCACTGAAGGTCCTGAATTACCTGTGCTAGTACGTAAGCACTTATTTCCTTTTTTTCCCTAGGTCGAACCGCTCCCGGTGCCCCGACAACTGTTCGAGGAACTAAACCTTGTGTACAACTTGTCCTTGATCATGCATGCATATGCAACATAGCTATTAAACATATAACATGTATGATAACATAAAACTTGAAATAAGTATGCAACCCATTCTCTTTTCTATTACTATATTCTTCGAGCCATCGTTCGCACTTCTATTCTTCCTAATATAGGGATTTATACCTTGGCGACTCAACGGTCCCTAACATTTTTTATATTTCTATTTCTCTGAAATGATAGTACAATATTCCATAAGATATCATAACAACAACACTATATTCTATATATCTGTAACAATAGTTCATTATCCATGACTATAATAATAGTACGATAATCCACGTTTATAACAACAAAATAATAATCCATGTTCTAATAGAAAGTTAACAACAATAATATTACTCTTTTTTATCTTGGTTCTTTTTACTTAGCATTAACAATCTCATGGCATATAGAAACAAAGACTAGTAAGTACATATTTTTATTAAGTGTGAAGATAAAGGAGAGAATGATAAAAATCACCCACTATTTGACGAATCAATTTCGTCCCTATCATGAAGACTCTGAATGATTTCACTGCATGATTCGAAGACCAACTAGGCCATGTTACCTTCGGGGTTTTCTTTTAAGAAAAAGCGTGCTAGTTTTTATAAAAAGAAAATATAAAAACTTGTTTGTTTTGCTTACAAAGAATCCTAGATATAGGAGAAATTATAAACACAAGCAAGGATAAAAAGATTTTGGAAAAGTGGTAGCGGTGGAGATCAAGTTTAATGTTGAATTCTTTACTCCGTTGACGATCCGGTACGAAGATGGGAGAAGCCTTCCGACTCTAGCTCACAAATACTGTGGAGTGGAGTTTGGTCACACAAGAATGCTCAAGATCTCGATAGCGTATTAGCTTTAGATACTCTCGTACTCTATCTTTAAAAGTCTTTTCCACCCTTTTTTCTTCGACCTCTCAAATGGCATAAGTCCCGAGGTATTTATAGGCAAAACTGCTAGCTTGGAACTTCTACATAGGGTGTATGCAAAACTCACTATTTTTGCCTCCCTGTGCTATTTTGTATAGAAACACTGTTTATGCCGACTTCAGGATGCATGCCATATGTCACTTAGTACGAGGAATAGAATAAATTTCATGATTTTCTCTGAAAGCTATGCTCCTGACCAATTGGTTGTTTGTGCTACGACTCTGGCAACTGTGCACTTGTCAGTTGGTAGCCTGTGCCACTACTCTGGCAGCTATGCATCAAGCCAAAGGATACAACATGTGGTGGCCTACAATGAGGCCATGTCATATTGCTCGCTGGTAATTGCAACCGTTGTGTCAGTCGATAGTCTGACCCACTACTCTGGCAGCTGTGCATCGCGCCAAAAGGGAACACATGGTGGCCTACGCTGAGGCCATATCATATTTCTTGCCGAAAATTATAACAGTTGTGTCAGTCGACAGTCTGTGCCACTACTTTGGCACCTATGCATCACACCAAAAGGGGACAAGTGGCAACCTACACTAAGGCCATGTGACATTACTCGCTGACAATTATAAATATTGTGTCAGTTGATAGTCTGTGCCACTACTCTGGAAGCTTTGCATCGTGCCAAAAGGGGACACGTGGGGGCCTACACCGAGGCCATGTCAAACCTTTTTAGTTGGAATCAAAACTGTCGGACATAGATCATGAATCAGTTTGACAGTTTCGTCGTATGCCATCAAGTCGGGAGGGCAGGTGGCAGCCTACGCCACTTTCTCGCCTTAAATTCTGTCAGAAGGGGACAGTCGCCCGTATACACTGCTTCCCTTTTCGAGAAGAATCATCGTTGTACTTATATCAGTGCTGTCTTTCCCTCTTCTCACACGACTGTTGTGTGTTAGAGGGGTGCAAAGTATGGTGCCCCGTTCCCCATATTCGGGGAGCGCGACTAAGAAATACAAGACGGTATCGTTCGATCGGGATAGATTGAAACAAGAACCCATCCTCTTTATGGATTTGCTTCTTCGGAATCGATTCCCATATTCAGTAGACCTTGCCCCTGGGATCGACTTAGCAGCAGAGTCAGGAGGAACCTCTCCGCTGCATTCTTTTATTACCTAGTTTTCGCTATCGCTTGTTGCTTTCGTGCTTTGAGTTAGTTTTCGGATTTGCTTGAGATTTCTTGAACGGTTTCGATGATTTCATTGTTTTTGTTCTTCGAACTGTACTTCAATTCCGATAATAGAAAGAGTGAAAGAGGTATTGATTAGCTGTTCGTGGCAATGCAGGTGATCCAGCAGTAGGCACCGCTCGAACGGACTCCTAAAGCACTTCTTTCCTTCTTCCTTCCAACTACTAAGTGAGTGGCTACCATCCCGATTAGCTAGCTCTTCTTGCTAGTCTTCATATCTGAATCTTGTATTCGTGCTTGCCCCGATCAAACGATACCAAGTAATAACTAAAATATATCAAGATAATAAGGGAATAGACTTGGATCAATTGCTTGTCAATGAAACTTGTGAACGGTTACTTACATGCTTGCTCGTTTGAATTGTTCATCATATGCATAAATACAAGTTAGAATGCTTACTTCTTCTATAAATATGCTATATGTAGAACACTCTTTGTCATGCAACAATTGATCAGGGAGACTATGCAAAATAAACTATACAATGCTACATATCTCCTAATTTCATGCCTCAGTTACATAAATGGTAAACATAACTCAAACGCCGTTGATCACGGACAACTTATGCACAAGGCCTTCGGGTTCCTGTGGACGGTTGCTAGGGCACTGGCACCGATCCGATCCGGACGGAACTTCATGATAGTCTCATGTCCCGGGCAGGATTATGCAGCGCCTCCACTACTTCGTTGCATACCATCCTCGCCCATAGACTATAACGTCCATTATGGCATCAAGCCAGTGATCCCCTCGTATATTTAAACCTGTTGCAACTAACTTGTGTCTTCTTGGCAGGGAAGGCAGGGTAAGTATTATACAGGTGGTTCAGACGGACAGGTAAAAGTCACCGAGCGGTGGCAGGTTATTTTATTGATTTCTATATCTATTGCTTGCTGTAAAATAAACTAAGGCAAGATAGAAAGACCATAATAAATATGCATGCTTCATTAAAATAACATATTGATTGGTATAGTTGGGTTAGCTTGCCTTCACCAGTACGTTTTGATGTACTGACCCTCATTGAAACAGGTTCCCCGTGCTAAGAAAAACCAAACGAGGAGCATGAGACAAACCCCCAATCCAGTCCAGCTGTAGGCACGCCTTGACCGTGCCACCTTTTGAAGCATTTTAAAGAAGAAGCTAGCCACCAAGCAAATATGCAGCTTCGTGGCAAAGCCGTCGTTCCAACCGAAGGTCTTATATTTTGAGTTGTAGTAAATGATGTAATGTACAGGACTGCTATCTCATTTTGTGTCAACACTTTTGTAAGCCCATGGAGGCAAATCCTTATGACTCAGTTCAAGGAGTTTGTAATAGATGTTCATATTATCAATAAAAAGAGAACTTTTTCATGCTTTAAATCTGTGTTCATTTAATCTACGTACTCTGAATATGTGCTCGCTATGCGAAAATAAATACTTAGCCTTGTGCGGTGCGCAACCTAGGCCCGCACGGCGGTCACGCCCGGGGGACGACTATCAATTCCACAGAATCGGAGCGTGACAAGTTGGTATCAGAGCACAGCTTCAAAGTTCCTTTGACTCTTGAACTGGAAAAGTTCCTTTAACGATAAATCCCTGTGCGAACTCCTGAACTCGTTAAGGCCAAAATGAGATACGTTCATGCAATAAGTCCATAATACCTTATGATCCTGATATAATTTACTTTCTTTTGAAGGAATGACGCAAGCGCAACCTTCAGCGCTAGCACCAGGCGACACACAGGCTCAAGAGATCAGTGCCAGAACTTCAGGAAGCTCTCGGAGCCAACGGGGCATGTCTCGAGCAGATCCGCTTCAGTAAGTGATGCAAATGTTAGAAGCACAACGACAGAGAGATGATGTCCGCCAAGCCAAGTTCGAGAGCAATCTAGAGGCCCGACTCTTAGTCCAACAAAAGCAGGTAGATACCCTGTACAGCTTGTTCAGACTATGGCCTCCAACCAGTCCGCAGCGACAGCAGCGACTCCGGTGGAACAACCAATCCTTGAAGTCGAGACACCGCTAATGCCAAGGACGAGGGAAGTGACTGCCTTCACCTTTGGTAACTTCAAGAAGGTCTGCAACATGCCATTTAAAGGGACTGAGGACCCAATCGTGGCCCTAGATTGGCTCGCCGAGCTTGAAGACCATTTTTCTCTCCTAGAAGTGCCTGAAGACAAGCGCGTCGCCTGTGCCCAACTACAGCTTCGCCTCAATACGCACGACTGGTGGGACGTGTATCGATAATCTCTTCAACTTGGCCATGGAGATGAGGCGATCGCGTGGATGACTTTTCGTGTCGCATTTGAGGAGGAGTTTATAGCCCCGCCTGTACGCCGTCAGCGAGAAAATAAGTTTGTACAACTACGGCAGGGCAGCATGACGGTTAAGCAATACTCTGCAGAATTCAACAAACTTGCTAAATTTGCTAGTTCTTATCTACCAGATGCAGCGAGTCGTGCCAAACGATTCGAAGGAGGGCTACGTCCTGGCATCCATGCGCATGTAGTCGTTCCACAGTATCAGACGATGAGGGAAGTTTTAAACCATGCCCTCTCCCTCGAACCGCAGTATCCTCATATTCCTGTCGGTGCTGTGCAAACCCCCAATCACAAATGCCAAGGCAACAATAGAGAAAACACTGCTACAAAGCGCCCTAACAATGGTGGTTCAAAAAAAGGAAATCCAGGGCCACCATGTTCCTTCTGTGGCATGCTCTACCATACGACCGATAAATGCCGTCAGAAACTAGGCTTATGCCTCATTTGTGGAGATGTGAACAACGGGATTATTGATTGTCCTTGGAGCCGCCACAATCGTCGCACTCAACAACCAAATCAGACTGCGACAAATTAGGCCAAACGAGTTGCGCCTCAGCAAGGGCGTAATCAGGCTCAAGGCCGGGTCTATACCATGACACGAGAAAAAGCTTTGGCCTCGGACACCGTTGTGTCAGGTAATTTGCTTTTTAATAACATACCTGCTCGTGTTCTATTTGATTCTGGTGCAACACATAGCTTTATATCTACAAACTTTGCCACGGAGAACAATATAGAAATGACTCCGTTGCATTTAGATTTAAGTGTTAGCACCCCATCTGGTACGAAAATACCTGTCCGTTCAGTCTGCCAAGGTGGTCACGTCTGTATTGGAGGAAGAAAACTATCGCTTGATGTTTTAGTTCTAGATGTTCGGGACTACGACATCATTTTGGGAATGGACTGGCTTGGCGCCTGCGCGGCAACTATAGAATGTGTAGAGAAATGCATCCTTTTCTGTCTGCCTGGAGAAGCTGAGTTCTGTTACACTAGTAGTCAAGCGATATATACGACTAGGGCCTGCATGGTGATATCTGCAACATCTGCTCCGCGAATGCTCCACTCGGGCAGCGAGAAATTTCTAGCGTCGGTTCGGGACACACGGCAGGACTACGCAAACGTCGAGTCTACTTTTGTTGAGGCAAAGTTCCCCGATGTGTTTTCGAGCGAACTACCCGGCATACCGCCCAACCGATAGATTGAATTCATTATCGATACATTTCCAAATACACAGCCGATTTCCAAGCCTCCGTACAGAATGGCTCCTGCAGAACTGAAGGAATTGAAATGTCAACTTCAAGAATTACTTGATCGTGGGTTCATCCGTCCGAGCGTGTCTCCTTGGGGTGCGCCTGTGCTCTTCGTAAAGAAGAAAGACGAAACGCTATGCCTCTGTATAGACTACAGAGAATTGAACAAGGTCACAATCAGAAACAAATACCCTCTGCCACGGATTGATGACTTGTTCGATCAGCTACAGGGGGCAGCAGTGTTTTCAAAAATTAATCTTCGCTCGGATTATCACCAGCTGAAGATTAAGCCCGAAGACACGCCAAAGACTGCTTTCTGAACCCGATACGGATATTACGAATTCACAGTGATGCCGTTTGGACTGATAAATGCACCTGCTGCATTCATGGATTTGATGAACCGTGTATTTCGGCCTTTCATCGATAAATTCGTGGTGGTTTTTATCGATGACATCTTGGTGTACTCGAAAACTAGGGATGAGCACGCAGGACACCTACGGATGGTGCTGCAAACCCTTCGAGACAACAAGTTGTATGCCAAATTGAGTAAATATGAGTTTTGGCTAGACAGTATATCCTTTTTGGGATATATCATCTCTTCGGAAGGCATTTCAGTTGATCCGAAGAAGGTAGAAGCTATTATGCAGTGGAAACGACCGGAGTCAGCTAGCGACATCCGAAGTTTTCTTGGACTGGCAGGTTACTACCGCAGGTTTATACAGAATTTTGCTAGAATTGCTTCGCCCTTGACTCAGCTCATACGTAAGGGTGCAAAGTTTACTTGGACGAACGATTGTGAAGCTTCGTTTGCGGAGTTAAAGCAGCGCCTCATCTCTGCCCCAATCCTCACTCTGCCGAACGGACCGGATGATTTTAAAATATATAGTGATGCATCAGGTAAAGGACTGGGATGCGTTCTGATGCAGAGGGATAAGGTGATAGCCTTCACATCGAGGCAGTTAAAGCCTCAAGAGAAGAACTATCTGACTCATGATTTGGAATTAGCTGCAGTAGTATTTGCGCTGAAGCTGTGGCGCCACTACCTTTATGGCGTACCGTGTGAAATCTATACGGACCATAAGAGCTTGAAATACTTATACACTCAAAAGGATTTGAATCTTCGGCAGCAGCGATGGCTTGAACTCCTAAGCGACTTCGATCTCATAATCAGATATACGCCTGGAAAGGGAAACATAGTAGCTGACGCATTGAGTCGAGTGTTCGTAGGGAGTTTGGCTATTGATGATAGGCTGTCACTACCACATTTTTAGGAAAGGGTATTTTAGTCTTTTCCTATTTAAATAAATATTGTGCCAGATAAATAATTATTTGTTGTATTATTTAATTATTGTTAGATGTTAATTAATTATTTTGGACTTATATTAGTGGACCCAACTAGTTTAGTTTGGACCCATGGAGAAAGTTATGGTACTTTTTGTGTTAATTTTGATGGAATTCCGAATTTATATTTTGTTGTGTGTGTCAATTGATCCTATAGATCAATTGGGCATGTGCTTATGTGTTTTGGGATAGTGTCGTGCCCACAATTAGGTACATATAGTTCGTATCCCAATAATTTGGTGATACGTATCGTTTTGGGGATTTTTCCTCCGACACGGGACTTTGTACATGTCGTATTTTGACACGGACACATAGATCTACTTTTTACACTTTGATTTATTCATAAATATTATTTGTGACTTGTTTGTGTCCTTCGGGGTATAATTGGTTGTGTGTTGGACTCGTGTCGCATGCGTATCCTAGATCTAGTGGGATACGATATGATACTCTCCAATTGTGTGTATTTTTGTGTAGGTCTAATTATTTATGCTTTAATTCTTTATTTATAATTAGTAAATATATATAGATGTTATATATCTATTTTTAGTGTATTTATTATAGTATTTGTTGTAGCTTTGTAGTATGGTAGTATTCTTTTGTACTGGATTTGTCTCCAGCTTATTTTGTTACTCTTCAGACTCATTGATGTATTATTTTAAACTCATGAGTTGTATGGTGACTATTCTATTCTTTATCTGATTTGTGCTCATTTCTATCTTAGTTCTGTGATTAAGTATACTATCATTATTGGTGGTTCATTATATTGTTAGATAGACTATCTAGACAGCGTTCTACCGCCGATTCTGCGGCGTAGGCTGGACGTTGTTTTCGACTAGTACCCTTACACTGGGTGCGGGTCGTGACACATTTTTGGTGGTGGCCCATGCAGATCTAGCTTCACAAGTATGTGATGTCGTGGTAGTACGACAACTTAGTTGTACTACTGTGAGCCTGCGATAGGATATAGGAAATAGGCTGAGATACTCAATCACATCTAGGAAAATTCTTTTGATTCAACTATTCTCTTTTGATATTGCTACTTGATCTCTTAATCTGTCCTTTCCTTGAATGTCTCATTGATTCTATTCTTCTTGATTCTATTTCAGCTTTAGCTTTGTTTGATAGTGGTGCTTCCCATAGTTTTGTATCTGTTTCTTTTGCTCTAAAGCATGGTTTGGTAGCTGAGTCTTTGCTTAGGACTTGCAAGATCATGACCGGGGTAGGCATTATCCTGGTTAATGATATTTGCACGGATCGAAGAGTTACTCTGGGAGGCCGGGAGTTGAGTGTGTGTCTACTTGTAATGCCACTTCCGAGCTACGACATTGTACTCGGGATGGATTGGTTGAGTAGGCACCGTGCTAGCATAGACTGTAGAGGAGGAATAGTTTTGTTTGGTCCGCCAGGAGAGCCAGAGTTCGAGTTTGCTAGAGGAGCTGCAGAGCAAGGCGAAGGCATTATTTGTGGAGCTATGGTGGAAGACAAGGAGTTGCCGCATCCGTTGATAGCAGAGTTCTTGGATGTGTTTCCTGAGGAATTGCCAGGATTGCCGCCAGATCGAGATGTTAAATTTTCTATAGACTTGGTGCCAGGTGCAGAACCAATTTCGCAGCATGTCTATAGAGTAAACAACAGTGAGCTGGTCGAATTGAAGAAGCAGGTAGACGAATTACAGGATAAGGGGTTTATCAGATTGAGTTCTTCACCATTGGGAGCCCCGGTATTGTTTGTACCGAAGAAGGATGGATCGGTGCGCATGTGCATTGATTACAGGGCTTTGAATAATCTCACTATCAAGAATAAGTATCCTTTACCACGGATTGATGATCTGTTTGATCAGTTGAGTGGTGCAAAGGTGTTTTCCAAGATAAATTTGAGATCAGGCTACCATCAAGTAAAGGTGAAGCCGGAGGACATACCGAAGACTGCTTTTAGAACTCGGTATGGTCAGTACGAGTTTATGGTGATACCGTTTGGTTTGACTAATGCACCGGCGGTATTTATGAACTTGATGAACAAGGTGTTCCACCAGTACCTTGACAAGTTCGTGGTGGTGTTCATCGACGACATACTCATATACTCGAGGACACCGGAGGAGCATGAGGAGCACTTGAGGATTGTGTTGGATGTGTTGAGGAAGGAGAAGTTGTATGGGAAGTTGTCCAAGTATGAGTTTTTCTTGGACAAGGTGGAGTTCTTGGGGCATGTTGTGACTGGTGATGGTATTTCAGTAGATTCGAAAAAGATTTCAGCAGTGGAATCTTAGAAGACTCCGAGTTCGGTAGCAGAGATCAGGATTTTCTTGGGATTGGCAGGCTATTACAGGAAGTTTGTGCAAGATTTTTCGAGGATTGCCGAGCCGATGACCAGACTCACGAGGAAGGATGTGGAGTTTGTTTGGACGGAGGATTGCCAGGTTGCTTTTGATGAGTTGAAGAAGAGGTTGACGTCTGCTCCTATTTTGACGTTGCCATCAGGGTCCGGAGGTTTCACTATTTATAGTGATGCATCGGGAAAGGGTTTAGGTTGTGTTCTTCAGCAGCATGGGAAAGTGATTGCCTATGCATCCAGGCAATTGCGTCCTCATAAAAAGAACTATCCTACCCATGATTTAGAGTTGGCAGCTATTATTTTTACCCTGAAGTTGTGGAAACATTATTTGTACGGAGAGCATGTAGAGATCTTCACAGACCACAAAAGCTTGATGTACGTTTTCACGCAAAAGGAGTTGAACATGAGGCAACGTCGGTGGTTGGAACTAATGAAGGATTTTGATATCTCTTTGCAATATTATCCTAGAAAAGCAAATGTAGTTGCCGATGCTTTGAGCAGGTATCCGGTAGCTATGTTCTTGACGCAGGATCGATATTTGTTAGAGGATTTGGAGAGCTTGGGCATTGAGGTGATTGTTCCTGGGTGTGCTATGCAGATGTGGGGATTGCAGATACACTCAGATTTGATGGACAGGATCAAGGCAGCACAGTATGATGATTTATCTCTAAGGAGTATCAGAGCTCAGGTGAGAGCAGGATTGGAGGATAATTTCATTATTGCAGAGGATGGATCTTTGAGGCATGGAGTTGGATTGTGTGTGCCTAGTGGGGAGTTACGAGAGGAGGTATTGCAGGAAGCGCATCGCTCTCAGTATTCCATGTATCCAGGTGCTAACAAGATGTATCGGGATATGCGAGAGAGTGTGTGGTGGTATGGCATGAAGAGGAAAGTGGCACAGTTTGTATCCAGATGCTTAGTGTGCCAGCAGGTAAAAGCCGAGAGGCAGAGGCCAGGAGGTTTACTTCAGCCATTACCCATTCCAGGTGAAGTGGGAACATATTACTATGGATTTTGTGTCCGGACTTCCACGATCTCCAGGAGGAAAGGACGCGATTTGGGTCATTGTTGATAGGTTGACCAAGTCGGCCCACTTTTTGCCTTTCAAGGCGGGTTTGTCTACGGAGAAGTTGGCAGAGATGTATGTGAGACAGATCGTTAGGATACACGGAGTTCCCGTCAGCATAGTCTCAGATCGAGATAGTCGTTTCACTTCTCATTTCTGGAGGAGTTTGCAGGAGAGTTTGGGCACTTAGCTCAAGTTCAGTACTGCATATCATCCCTAGACAGATGGGAAGTCAGAGAGGACTATCCAGACTCTCGAGGATATGTTGCGCACTTGTGTACTAGATTTCGGAGGTTCTTGGGAGGACCATCTCCATTTGGTAGAGTTTGCTTACAACAATAGTTACCAGGCCAGTATAGAGATGTCACCTTTTGAAGCTCTATATGGTCGGAGGTGTCGTACTCCTTTGTCTTGGGACGATATTGGAGAGAGAGTTTTGCTTGGGCCAGAGATGGTTGTGGATGCAGCGGAGAAGGTTCAGTTGATCAGAGACAGACTTCGAGTGGCGCAGGATAGACAGCGGCATTGGGCCGATAGCCATCGAAGACCTTTGGAGTTTGAGGTATAGTTTAGATTTTGTTTGTGCTTGTTCTTGTTTGTTATTGATTAAGTTCTTAAGATGGTATTTTGTTCTAGGTGGGTAGTTTGGTGTTTCTGAGAATTTCTCCGACACGAGGCACGATTTGCTTCGGTGGAGGCGGAAAGCTTAGTCCGCGATTCATCGGACCTTTCACTATTCTAGAGAGGGTCGGTGCAGTTGCTTATAGACTAAACTTGCCACCTGCATTGAAGGGAGTGCACAATGTGTTTCATATGTCGCAGTTGAGACGATACGTGGCAGATCCTAGCCATGTATTGGATCACTCGGAGATAGAGGTGGGCCCTACTCTTAGCTATCCAGAGCAGCCAGTTGAGATTCTGGATCGGAGAGAGAAGGTGCTGAGGAACCAGACTATTCCTTTGGTACGTATTGCATGGAGGCATCACCCTCCGGGGGAGTCTACCTGGGAGTGAGAGGATGACATGCGAGAGCGTTATCCATATTTGTTTGTACCTTGAGGTATGTTATTTTCTAGTTATGTTCTGTTCATTAGTAAATTGTGATTCTTTAGTTCTGTTTTGTGATTTTTCTGGGGGTAGTTTTTATCTTTGAATTTCGAGGACGAAATTATTTTAAGGAGGGTAGACTTGTCACTACCACATTTTTAGGAAAGGGTATTTTAGTCTTTTCCTATTTAAATAAATATTGTGCATGATAAATAATTATTTGTTGTATTATTTAATTATTGTTAGATGTTAATTAATTATTTTAGACTTATATTAGTGGACCCAACTAGTTTAGTTTGGACCCATGGAGAAAGTTATGGTACTTTTTGTGTCAATTTTGATGGAATTCCGAATTTACATTTTGTTGTGTGTGTCAATTGATCCTATAGATCAATTGGGCATGTGCTTATGTGTTTGGGGATAGTGTCGTGCCCACAATTGGGTACATGTAGTTCGTATCCCAACAATTTGGTGATACGTGTCATTTTGGAGATTTTTCCTCCGACACGGGACTTTGTACATGTCGTATTTTGACACGGACACATAGATCTACTTTTGACACTTTGATTTGTTCATAAATATTATTTGTGACTTGTTTGTGTCCTTTGGGGTGCAATTGGTTGTGTGTTGGACTCGTGTCGCATGCGTATCCTAGATCTAGTGGGATACGGTGTGATACTCTCCAATTGTGTGTATTTTTGTGTAGATCTAATTATTTATGATTTAATTCTTCATTTATAATTAGTAAATATATTTAGATGTTATATATCTATTTTTAGTGTATTTATTATAGTATTTGTTGTAGCTTTGTAGTATGGTAGTATTCTTTTGTACTGGATTTGTCTCCAGCTTATTTTGTTACTCTTCAGACTCATTGATGTATTATTTTAAACTCATGAGTTGTATGGTGACTATTCTATTCTTTATCTGATTCGTGCTCATTTCTATCTTAGTTCTGTGATTAAGTATACTATCATTATTGGTGGTTCATTATATTGTTAGATAGACTATCTAGACAGCGTTCTACCACCGATTCTGCGGCGTAGGCTGGACGTTGTTTTCGACTAGTACCATTACACCGGGTGCGGGTCGTGACATAGGCTGCGCTGAGATCTTGAATCACTGGACATTACACTAAAAATAGATACAAAAAGTGGATGCAAGTAGCACAACTGCGCCTCAAACCCGACTTGTTACATAAAGTGAAGGCCGCTCAGAAGGACGACCCATTCCTGCAAAAGATTCATGCCCTTATCTTAGCAAGAAAGGCGTCCGACTTTGCGGTAGGCACGGACGGGATACTTTGAGTGAAGGGAAGACTGTGTGTTCCGAATGACGCGGCCCTCAGAAAAGAGATACTCACGGAGGCCCATTATGCAAGTTATACTTCTCATCCGGGTAGCACAAAGATGTATCGGGATCTTCGTACGACGTTTTGGTGACACGACTTAAAACGGGATGTGGCACAGTTTGTGTCGTATTGCATGGCTTGTCAGAGATTAAAGGCCGAACACCAGAAACCAGGCAGAGAGCTTCAGAACCTTGCTATTTCAGAGTAGAAATAGGATCATATAACAACGGGTTTTATTGTTGGCTTGCCAAGGACGCAACGGGGACATGATGCAGTCTGGGTTATTGTCGATCGACTCACCAAGTCAGCTCACTTTCTGCCTATCAAATCTACTTGGAGTGCTGACCGCCTGGCTCAGATATATCTCAACGAAATCGTTCGGCTCCATCGCGTGCCCATATCCATAGTCTCCGATCGAGATGGTCGATTTATATCGTATTTTTGGGGAAGCCTGCAGTCAGAAATAGGGACGAAGTTGAAGTTCAGCTCCGCCTACCATCCACAGACCGACGGCCAAACAGAACGTGTCAACCAGATCCTCGAAGACATACTGCGGCTCTGCGCCTTGGACTTGAAGACTAGTTGGGACCTTCATCTACCTTTAGCCGAATTTGCTTACAACAATAATTATCAATCAAGCATACAGATGGCGCCGTATGAGGCATTATACGGGTGAAAGTGTCGATCTCCGATCTGCTGGGACGAAATTGGTGAACGACAGATACTTGGCCCTGAACTTGTGGAGTAGACTGTCCAGAAAGTTCGATTGATTCGGGAAAGATTAAAGGTAGCTCAAAGCCGTCAAAAGAGCTACGCAGATATACATCGAAGACCGCTAGAGTTCCTAGTAGACGACCGGGTATTCCTCAAGGTTTCGCCTATGCGAGGAGTCAGCAGGTTCGGAGTGAAGGGAAAGCTAAGTCCGCGATTTGTCGGTCCGTTCAAAATACTAAAGTGGATTACCTCATTTGCTTATCAGATTGCCCTACCACCATCCCTATTCGACGTACATAGTATATTCCATGTTTCTCAAGTTAGAAAATATGTGTACGATCTGAGCCATGTGGTATACCTGGAATAACTGAACCTTCAGCCCGACTTGACGTATGTTGAACAACCTGTGCAAATTTTGGATAGGAAAGAAAAGCTGCTTCGGACTCGTTCGGTTCCTCTAGTGCGCGTGCTTTGGCGGAATCACTCTGTCGAAGAATCTACTTGGGAGCTTTAATCAGAATGAGGGAAAGGTTTCCCTCATTATTTCCTAGTGGTAGGTTATATTCTTTAAGTTTCGGGACGAAACTTCCAATTAGTTGGGTAGGATATGGTGCCCCGTTCCCCCTATTTGGGGAGCGCAGCTAAGAAATACAAGACGGTATCATTCGATCAGGATAGATTGAAACAAGAGCCCATCCCCTTTATGGATTTGCTTCTTCAAAATCGATTCCCATATTCAGTGGACCGTGCCCCCGAGATTGACTTAGCGGCAGAGTCAGGAGGGACCTCTCCGCTGCATTCTTTTGTTGCCTAGTTTTTGATGTCGCTTGTTGCTTTCGTGCTCTGAGTTGGTTTTCGGATTTGATTGAGATTTCTTGATCAGTTTCGATGATTTTATTGTTTTCGTTCTTCGAACTGTACTTTAATTCCGATAATGGAAAGAGTGGAAGAGGTATTGATCAGCTGTTCGTGGCAATGCAGGTGATCCAGCAGTAGGCGCCGCTCGAACGGACTCCTAAAGCACTTCTTTCCTTCTTTCTTCTAACTACTAAGTGAGTGGCTACCATCCCGATTAGCTAGCCTTTCTTGCTAGTCTTCACATCTGAATCTTGTATTCGTGCTTGCCCCGATCAAACGATACCAAGTAATAACTAAAAGATATCAAGATAATAAGGGAATAGACTTGGATCAATTGCTTGTCAATGAAACTTGTGAACGGTTACTTACTTACATGCTTGCTCATTTGAATTGTTCATCATGCATAAATACAAGTTAGAATGCTTACTTCTTCTATAAATATGCTATATGTAGAACACTCTTTGCTATACAACAATTGATCAGGGAGACTATGCAAAATAAACCATACAATGCTACATATCTCCTGATTTCATGCCTCAGTTACATAAATGGTAAACATAACACAAACATCGTTGATCACGGACAACTTGTGCACAAGGACTTCGGGTTCCTGCGGACGGTTGCTGGGGCACTGGTACCGATCCGATCCGGACGGAACTTCATGATAGTCTCATGTCCCGGGCAGGATTATGTAGCGCCTCCACTACTTCGTTGCATACCATCCTCGCCCATAGACTATAACGTCCGTTATGGCATCAAGCCAGTGATCCCCTTGTATATTTAAACCTGTTGCAACTAACTTGTGTCTTCTTGGCAGGGAAGGCAGGGTAAGTATTATACGGGTGGTTCAGACGGACAGGTAAAAGTCACCGAACGGTGGCAGGTTATTTCATTGATTTCTATATCTATTGCTTGCTGTAAAATGAACTAAGACAAGATATAAAGACCACAATAAATATGCATACTTTATTAAAATAATGTGGTGATTGGTATAGTTGAGTTAGATTGCCTTCACCAGTACGTTTCGATGTACTGACCCTCGTTGAAACAGGTTTCCCGTGCTAAGGAGAACCAAGCGAAGAGCAGGAGACAAACCCCCAATCCAGTCTAGCTGTAGGCACGCCTTGACCGTGCCACCTTTTGAAGTATTTTGAAGAAGAAGCTAGCCACCAAGCAAATACGCAGCTTCATAGAAAAGCCGTCGTTCCAACCGGAGGTCTTATATTTTAAGTTATAGTAAAGGATATAATGTACATGACTGCTATCTCATTTTGTGTCAACACTTTTGTAAGCCCATGGAGGCAAATCCTTATGACTCAATTCAAGGAGTTTGTAATAGATGTTCATATTATAAATAAAAAGAGAACTTTTCCATGCTTCAAATCTGTGTTCATTTAATCTGCGTACTCTGAATATGTGCTCGCTATACGAAAATAAATACTTAGCCTTGTGTGTTACGCAACCTAGGCCCCCTACGGTGGTCACGCCGGGGGGACGACTATCGATTCTACGGAATTGGGGCGTGACACAAAGAACGATCAATCATCAGTCCTCGCCATTAATACTCTGTCAGTATTAATTTGACCTTACATCCACTTAGGACAGTAGCATTGGAGTCCAACGGTCAGAGTGGCATAGAACCTTATGGGATATTAGCATGGACCTCCCTTGGCTTGGGTGGCGTAGAGCACGTAGGAAAACTTTTGGCGCAGTCAGGCCTTGGCCATTTAGTTGGCGCAAGATAATAATGGCATAGAAACTTTTTCTGCTTCCACAAGACCCCCTTCAGTGTTTCTAAAGTTGATATAAGTTCGAAAAACTTCTAAAGAAGCATAAAAAGGATCCCCTTCTGCTCATGTATACTAACTTGATGTAGGAGGCTTCATCTGGTTTCAGTTGCGGTGCTCTAAACAGGTGGTAGACCCATTATCTGTCAGCCTTGAGTCTTGTGACGAGTCAGCCGATAGGGTCGGGGACTTTGTATAGTGACTTACGGGACAGAATGACGCACTATGCTTGGGAATTAATCACCCAAAGTCTTGATTTGATATAACAAATAACGATTGGCGTGTCTGTACTTAGTGCTCCGATTGGCGCCATCAATCATCCTTGATAAGATGAACCGCCACTTTCGAGATACTCGAGGTCCATCATGGTGGTTCATTGTGTTTCCTCAAGGAGACAAACCTCTATTTTATCACCTATATATATACGAGGGACTATGCAGACAAGGTTGTTTCTGGCTGGGAGCCTTGGCCTCCTGTTGTTCCTTCTAAGCGTCCCTCACTTTGACGTGTTCTAGAGTCATGTCATTACTAGTCGTTCCTCGTGAACAACGTTTTGCATCTTAGTTGGCGGCTTCTTCTGTGGCACCTCCCCATCATCGAGGAAGAGGGTATAAGAGGATGATAATTTGGTTCTGGCGAATAACGTCCTACCTTATTTGTCTTGATGCTCAAAGCTATTGCCAAGCCTGTGGAGGTGGTACCGAACTATGATTTGTTGTCCTTGACTCCAGATAAGAAGGATATGTTAGGGTCAAAGGAGGTTGTGAGTTGACTGTTACATAATTCAGATGTGTGTATGCTGCAGGATGTTGCAAACATCATTAGTGACTCCAGTTGTCTCTCTGACTCTGACTAGTTGTGTTATGCTCTTCTACTTTTGTATAGGCCTAGGTGGCCAAACTATATCATTCTCCTCCCCTTTTTAGTAATATAAAGTCTCGCTTCCTCTTGCTAAATGTTGTAGTCTATGGGCGGAAGTAAAATCGAAGGCAAACACTGACACAATGCCACAAGGAATTTTAATGACCATTATGCACTCGTAAGAGTGATTTATGACTCATTTTTGCACATAGGTAGGGTATTTTTAACACAAGAGCATTTCTACATGGGCAAAGTAGGGCTTGCCCTGCACGAGCAAATGTAACGCTTTCTGCGCCAGCAAATTTCCCTGTGCATCTTTTCGTGGCTGCGTAGAGATGTTTTATTCCTTACTTCTGCGCCAGCTTCACTGTCTATATGTACTTTGAAAAGGAGCATATCCAGGAAGTTTAACTTGGCAAGCTCAATTACTGAGTGTAGACGTGTAGGCTTTTGTCACCAGGATGTTGGGTTCTCGTCGACTTTTGTCCCATCAGTGAAGTCGCTGAGTTTTCGATATGTATGAATTCTGAGGCGTCCCTTCAGTTCGCAGTCAATGGACCACCTCAGGGACCATGCCACCATTTAAGCGCATATTAATACATGCACCAGCACTAAGGTACCCTTCACGCTTAGGAGATTAATGCTACTGCATATATAAATAGAGGGAGGGGGAGTTTTCTCCATAAGTGGTCTCTCTCAATGATCCCTAAAGCTCCTCCTTCTTCTACCGAGAGGTCTGCTAGAGTAAGCACGCAGTCGCCCCTCTGCCACTGCCGACCAAGCATCCTTGTAGGCATGTCCCTCTTGAAGGTGAAGAGATGCTAGTTTTTTCCTTCTCTCTTCCTTTTCTTTCTATTTTTGACAATGAGCAGAAGTATTTGAACATGAATACAGGTGAAGGTACTGATGTGCACAATCATTGCTGCAAAGCTTCATCTCGAACTTGTGTCGAAGGTAAAAACTCCTTCCGTGATGCACATATATGTGGCTGTCTTTGGACGTTCGCAACGCATATGCGCAAGGAGAGATGCGTAGCTATCACAGGCCCGTCTTACTGACACGATGTAATATACGCAGTATCCAGAATACACGTGAGCTCGGGGTTCTTGTTCCTCCACATTATGCTCCTGAGATGTCCACTTCACATACACCTAGGTTTTCTCTGTTTGATATTGATTGTGTACTTTCTATGCAAAGATCTGCTTCGAAGATCATAGAGCATGGAGGGATATCATAAACCTTCTTGTTCCTCGTGAACAATAATATTACCTGAAGATTACGACAGTCCTTAGTCCCCGCTCGTCATATGTACTCACAAAACACGGTCGCTATGTTGATTACATGATTCAGGTTGAATCCCAATCAAAACCCTGTCGGCGATGTGCGATTGGTGGTTTGTGGAATGAATTATCCATCTGTTTTCCTTCTCTATTTGTTATACATCAGTGTGATTGTCCTCCTATATTAATGTTTGTACTGAGGATCTTGAAGGTGGGATATCCCAGATACGTTGAGATTTCATAAGTATCAATAAAAATCTAGAGTAGATTTCCATCATATGTATTCGTGAACATTAATAAAAATCCAAATATAGTAGATTTTTATCATATGTAATCATGAATATTAATGACAATCTCTTCTTTGGTCAATTTTTTTGAGTACAAATACGAGTATCCTGCTAGAGGTGATGTAGATGCAATACAATATTGCATTCTTAAGACCATTCCACTCGGGAATTTTGTGGATTTAAATAGGTAAAAAAGGAAGGACCTTTCTATCAGATGTGAGGTGGGTGTGTTAGATAGGATTGAAGCTATAAATCAACTGGGAATTTATATAATGTTTAGGTAACATGCCAAACATTATGGCATGAGTAGTGGACAAGGCTATCATGGACTTGATAGGCCTAGAAATCTCTATTAGGGGAGCTTTTGTAGACTTATTATCTACGACGTACTTTAACTAAGTACGGACATTAAGTTGAAAGTGAGATGCTATCAAAGATAATATGGATGTGATAGACTGAAATAACTCCACAATGGGAGTATTTTGTGGACTTATTATCCATGACACTTAGAACTAAGTACGAACAATAAGTTGAAACAATATATTTTCAGAGGTAATATGGACGTGATAGATCGAGATATTTCTACTGGGGGAGTGTTTTGTGGGCTTATTATCCATGGCATAATTAGAACTAAGTACGGACTATAAGTTGAAACGAGATGCTATCAAAGGTAATATGGACGTGATAGGTCGAGATAACTCTACTGGGAAAGTATTTTGTGGACTTAGTATCCATGGCATACTTGAACTAAGTACGGACAATAAGTTGGAACGAGATGCTATAAGAGTAATATGGACATGATAGGCCAAGGTAAGTTTGCTCGGAGGTGATGTGGACATAGCAAACTTGGGTAATTTTGCTGGAGAATTTTAGTACATATGCTCAGAGGTGATGTGGATATGGCAGAACATAGTACGGACACTTGTGGGGATCAAATTTTTGGTAGAAAATAATTCAGAGGTATTGTGGACATGATTGTTTGCTAACATTGATTATTTCTAGCCCAAATGGGGATTAGAAATGGAGAATCCCGGGAGCGACTGTGTTCCGAGGATGGGCTCGCTTCATTAGGGAAGGAAAATTTCACTGGAAGATGGTTCAGAGGTGATATGGACACCTCTTTCAAAAATGATTAGCCAATGAGAGTTGAATAGATCATTCCCAAATAAAGTGGGGTAAAGAAGTAAGGAGTCTTAGAACAACTGGGCTCTAAGAATATGTCTACTTGTTTGGTGATTCTTACGTGAAAGTTCCATAAGATCTGAGGACTCATTCTACTAGGAAAAGTTTTGAGGATCCATTACCCATGGCATATTCAAGACTCCTGAATACCGGTAATAGCTTAAAGATATTTTGTGAGGAGGGAGAGGGGATACATGTCTCACTGTACATTTACATTATTGGGTTACTCCGCCTGGGGATTTTGAAAAATGTAGACACTGTACACATTTTTTTGGATAGAAGGGCACAGACCCTACTATGTCCTGACTTTAGACATAGTATTTCTTTAGGAACTTGTCATTGATAGGCATCATGAGCAAGTCACCGTCAGGTTTTGCTATCCAATACATTCTGTTGGAATACACTGAGTCCACTACGAATGTGCCTTCCTACTTGGGTTGAAACTTTCCTTTTGTTTTGTGTGTCAGGACCATCAGTCTTCTCACTACGAAGATGAGGTTCCCAACTTGGAAAACCCTCTCTCTCGCCTTTTTGTTAAAGGCTTTGGGGATGCGCGCCTGGTATATCTCAATACGCTCTTAAGCTAGGAGACGCTTTTTGTCAAGTGCTTCCAGTTCTTTTAACCGTAAATGAAGGTTGTCCTCAGTTGTCAACTTGCTGTAAAGAGCAATCCTAAGGGAGGGGTTCTGGATTTCTAGGGAAAGAATTGCTTCGTTCCCGTAGACTAGAAAAAATAGCGTGCTGTCAGTTGTATTCCATACCGTTGTGCGGTAGACCCATAGGCACTCACCAAGCTTCTCGTTCTAGTCAGGTTTGTTGAATGAAAAGAACTTCTTAAGGAGTTTGATAATAGTTTTGTTGAAGGATTCATCTAACCCGTTCGCGACAGGGATTTATGCTATCAAAACCGATAAAATACGTGGCTTACAAACTGAGGGCCGTTGTCATGAATGATCCTCCGAGGTAGCCCAAAGTGGTAGATGATGTAATGCTTGACAAAGTTGATCACGTTGGATATCTTTACCTCAATGAGCGGTATAGCTCCCGTCCATTTGGAGAAATAATTGGTTATGGGTAGGATAAACCGATATCCCCTTGCTGAAGAAGGGTTGATTGGACCGATGATGTCCATGCCCCAAACTTCAAATGGCCAAGACGCGACTGTCGGATGCAAGAATTTTGATGGTTGGTGAATGAAGTCAGGATGGAATTGACATGCTCTGTATTTCCTAGCATACTATATGGCATCATCTACAATAGTGGGCCAATAATAGCCCATACGTCTAAGGCGGTCCCATAACTTAGGACTAGCCTGGTGTGCTCCGCAAGTACCATCGTGAGCTTTACGAATTGCCTGTTTTGCTTCCGTATTGGATAATCATTGCAGCTTTAAGTCCATCATATGACCGATGATACAATAATATGGTAGTAGTATCATAGTAGAACCTGAGATAACACCTTTGGATAGACATTGCTTCCTTTGGGTCATCTAGTAGGATTCTATAGATAGCGTAGTATGTGAAGGAGAACCTCAAATTCCTGGAGTCGATGCTCGTCTTCGTTGCATAACTTTGACGGATGTGCAAGTTATTTTTAAGACAAAATAACTCTTGCCAGATCACCGGGCCTAATGCTGCGTCCTAACTGGAGTGGCTAATGAGGAAGCAAGCCCCGCTAAAGCATCTACTTCAATATTCTATAATCGACGCACATGGTCGATATAGAATTCGGATAAGGTGGAAGCCATCTCGATCGTTGCCTGATAATAAGGGATAAGATCTTCATGTCAAACCTCGTATTCTTCTCGAACTTGATTGACTATCAGCTTGGAATCGCGGTAATCCTCTAGTTAGTCTACCCCAGTTGCCGCGCTAACTGGAGTCCTATGAGTAGAGCGTTGTACTCTGCCACATTATTGGAGCATGGTTCTATCAGTGAGTACGAACGATGGATGACGAGATCATCGGGGGAGACCAGCACTACCCCTTATTCTTAAAGCACCATCAAAGAATATTTACCAGACAACTTATCTCATTATCGTATTTGACTCAAA
This sequence comes from Iris macrosiphon, assembly GCA_036927795.1. NCBI lineage: Eukaryota > Viridiplantae > Streptophyta > Magnoliopsida > Asparagales > Iridaceae > Iris > Iris macrosiphon. Next base: position 56,693,563 of record JAYESA010000018.1, read on the forward strand.
TACTTTATCTGGAATATCCTCGTAGAGTGAGGATGTTTCTGACACCAGATGAGCTGCCAAAAAAATTGGCCAATGCTTGGCCTTTGACTGCCTTTTGGGGAAAGAACACCATGTCGTACGGAGACAGTAACATGGCCCATGTTGTTAAGCGGGAGCTAAGTGAGCCTGGTTTTGTCATTAAGATGCGGAGGGGATTGACCCTCGAAATAACGTAGATAGTCTACCCTGTCACATAGTGACGTGTCTTCTACATTAAAATACTAGAGCAAGGCATTCTTTTTCCATGGGAGTGTACCTGTGCTCTGTACCGACTATCATTCGACTGAGGTAATATACATCCTGCTCCTGGCCTCCTCACTATTTTGGGCTAACAACGCATTAAGAGAGTATTCCATTGCACGGACGTATAACAGGAAAGATTTTCCTAAGGTTGGGGCCTCCAATACGGGAGGGTTGGTTAGATATCTTTTGATATCGTCGAATGCTTACTAGAATTCTTGGGTCCAGACGAAGGAATTGTTGGCTCATTCGGTCCCAGTCAACTTGATTTTGATAGTTAACTAAACCATGTTTTGATATGTGACAATATGATACAACTATATACAATAGAAGACTTCAATGATGCTGTGGCGATTGTTGGTTGTACTGTGTCAAGTTTTTTATTTCATCAATGTAATCTTATATTTTATTGAGTCTAGGACTTATGTATATCGAGTCGCACTGACATACTCAAGTCCACTCAAATAGCCTGAAACCTATCTACATATACAAACCCAAGTCAAACCAAAACTAGCCCATACATAACTTAGACCATTTTGTTGAAATGAGGCCTATAGAACTCGGGCCGAACTCGGTCTCCTAATCGAACTCGGTCTTCTGACCGAACTCGGACCGAACTTGGTCTGCCTAAAATAGAAGATTGGCCAGTTATGAAATCCCTGATTTTGTGGTTCCAACGTTCGAATTTTTAAATACTAGGGTACCGAATTCTGGCCGAACTTTTTCCCAGAATACCTTATAAATATACTTAGATTTTTAATTTCTTACTCACTCATCTCTTCTCAATATTTCTATCTTTTAGTGAGCAAACCCTCAGAGCCTAAACCTTCTCATCTCCAAGATTGACTCTCCAGCATTCTGGTGTCAAGTGCGATCTCGGTTAGAAGTCTGTTAGAGTTACAAAAGCTTGGATCAGCAAATTTTATCTCCTACTTTGAAGTTAGCAAGCCTTCTTATCAAAGATTGTGGTTGTAAAGAAGTTTGTAAGCCTTCACATCAAAGCTTGTGATTCACTATTGGTAATTTTAGTGGATAAAACTTCGAGCAAGAGTTCTCGGGACTGGACTAGTCCTCTAAGAGAAAAACCCGTATATATCGCAGTGTTTATGTTTGCTTTCTCTAAACTCTACTGTTCTTTATATTTGTCTTACATATTATTATTAGTTGGTAGCTTCCTTTACTTCACATAAATTTTTAATTAAATAGATTATTCTATTTCACTTTATTCACGCCCCCTCTAGAGTTGCCTTACGGTCCTATAATTGGTATCAGGGTAAGTTCTTTTATTACCGGATTAACCTTCTTAGAGATTTATGGCAACTGTTAGATATATCTACACCAACAATGGTGAAGGTCAGTCCACAAATAGGCCACCTCTATTTGATGGAACTGACTACACGTATTCGAAGACATATATGAGCTTTTATCTGAAATCTCTTAATTTTGATCTATGGTCTATTGTAGTAGATAGATACAAGAAGCCACAAAGAATTATCGTAGATGGAAACCTTATAGATAAGCCCTACGATAAATACAAAGATAGAGAGAAGAACCAGGTTAGTCTTGATGCTAAAGCTATTAATGCTCTATTTTATGCTGTAGACATAACTAAGTTTAACAGAGTCTGCACCTGTGCATGTCATATGAAGTTTGAAAACTTCTAGAGGTCACTCATGAAGGAACCTCACAAGTAAAGGAATAAAAAATAAGTCGACTAACAGAAAAATATGAAGCTTTCAAGATGAAGCAAAATCAGACGATCACTCAGATGTTCACAAGATTCCTCGACATCGTCAACCACTATCCTCTTTTGGCAATGAGTACAGCAATCATGAAAAGATTCACAAAGTACTCAAGGTCTCACCAAGAATTGGAATCCCAAGACAACCGCAATCATTGAAGGAAATTATCTCACTACGGTGACCCTCGAGACGCTCATGGGCAAGCTGATGACTCACGAGCTAGATCTCAAGGAATTTGAAGATCCCACGCCGAAGGAAAAGATGATTGAATTCAAGACACATCACAAGAAGGTCTCCAACTATGACTCCGATGATGATGAATCTCAAAATGAAGAAGTTGCCCTGATTACCAGGAACTTCAAGAAATTTCTAAAGTTTGAGAGATCAAAGAAGAAGTACAATGACAACAGTAATGAAGAACCTGTGTGCTATAACTATAAGAAAATATGTCACATAAAGAGGGACTGCTCAATAATAAAGAAAGAAAATTGCCACAATCGCTCATCCAGAAGGACATCATCAAAGAAGTATGAAAATATAAGTATCTGATATGAGAGAGAAGCAAGTGAATCTGAAGAAGAGGAAAAACCTCGAGACACGACAATTATATGCTTATGGCACTGACTGATCAAGTAACAGATAACCATTCCTATGGTGATTTTATATTTGATGAATTAGGTAATACTTTTAGTGACTTAATTGAGGATTTTAGGATGCTTAGAGATAAGTGCAAGCATGCTAGGAAAGATATTCAATCCTATCTGACCGTAGAAAGACTTACCTCTTTATTGAATGAAGTAAATGATACTTCTACTTGCAATAATTCAAATGAGATATCCAAACTTAAGCTTAGTGTTCATAAGGCACTTAGCTGCATTGACAAGAGCACTAAAGAGAATAGTAAACTTAAAGAGGAACTCGAATCATAAAAGAAAAAATATTCCATTACTGCTCATAGAATAGATGCTTTAACTGCTAAATATGATAAAGTTTATGTTATATCTAAAAGATTAGAGATTAGATTAGGAAAAATAGGTTAAAAAAACCACTACCCAGTCTAACACAAGATACATATCTAAACAAATAAGTACACACATCAAGATATCTACAAGCAAGATTTAAACAATCATGCACGTAGAACACAACATACTACTTCACACAATCATTTATTCTACTATAGATATCCATGTAAAACACAAATACTGCTTCACACACTCATATCTATAATTTTGCACCAAGCATCAATAATACTGCTATATGTCATTACTGAGGTAAAAAATAACATATATCAAGATTATGTAGAACTAAAAAGTTAGTAGATATGAATGTATATGCATGGGTACCAAAGACTAACACATCTGGACCCTTAATGGGTACCAAGGGTTATATCTACAACTCATTTTGTAGGTGGACCAACCTTCTTATGCTAGAAGCAAGTGAATTCTCGATAGTGGTTGCTCACGACATATGACTGGTGATGTTAACATTTTTGCAACACTATCGATGAAGAAAGAAGGATACGTCTCCTTTGGTAACAACCTCAAAGGATATATCATTGGTAATGGTAATGTAGGTATTCCTTCCTATCATGTTATTAAAGATAATTTTCTAGTAACAAAATTAAAACATAACCGATTCAGCATCAGTCATCTAGCTGACCATGGTTATTATATTAACTTCGTGAAAGATAAATGCTTTATTTATGAAAGATCTACAGGTAATATCATATTTGAAGGTACTAGGAAAGACAATATATATATATATATATATATATATATATATATATATATATATATATATATATATATATATATATATGTGTGTGTGTGTGTGTGTGTGTGTGTGTGTGTGTGTGTGTATGTATATTCTATCTTTCCAAGGATACTAACAATGTAGGCAGATGTCTATACGCCAACAAACAATACAAAAATACACTATTTTAGCGACAAAATTATCCGTCGCTAAAATACATATTTCCGTCTCTATTTGTATTTAGTGACTGATTAGCGACAAAAATATTCTATCAAAAAAATTAACGTCGATGGAATGACCGACATAAAACCAGCGATGAATCAGTGACGTATAAATTTTGTCGCTAAACGTTCTGACTACTTATCGACATAATAGCGACGAATTATGTGAGCCAAAATTTGTCAAATTTTCTAGAAGGTTTTGCACATTTAGGGATCATAGAGTTCGTCGATAATTCGTTGCTAAGTCGTCACTCTCAGTGACGGATTAGCAACAATATTTACGACATACTCTGATATATGTTTGGCACATTTGTGTGTATCAGACATTTTAGCGACAGAATAATCGATCGCTAGGTAGTCGCTGGCCTAAAATTTTTTGTCGGCAATCCGTCGCTGACCTGATATTTTTCGTCGACAATCCGTTATAATAGTCTATTTTTTAAAGATTAAAGCTGGTTATGACATATGCGTCTTGAACATACCAATATGGATACTATTTCAAGACTATCCACAAAGAAGCTGGTAAGAGCTTACCGGAGATTACTTTCAAGAAGGATATGATATGTGTTGACTATGAAAAGAATAAAGCTATTAAATCTTCTTTTAAGGCAATAAATATTGTAAGTACCTTTAGATCACTACAACTATTGTATATGGATTTATTTGGACCTAGTAGAGTTGCTAGTCGCTTTATGCATATATAATCGTTAATGATTTTTCTAGATATACATGGGTATATTTTCTTGCAAACAAAAATAAGGCATTTTTTGAATTTGTTACTTTTTGCAAAAATGTTCGAAACGAAAAAGGTTTCATGATTACTCGTATCCGAAGTGATCATAGAGGCAAATTTGAAAATGGTGATTTCAAAAGTTTTTATAATGCAAATAGTTTTTCTTATAAATTCTCTTATCCTAGAACTCCTCAACAAAATAGTATTGTGGAGCAGAAGAATAGAACTCTTGGCGATATGGCTAAAGTCATATTAAATTAGTATAATATTTCAAAATACTTTTGGGCTGAAGCTGAAAATACAGCATGCCATGTCTTGAATATGGTTCTTATTCGACCTATATCGAAGAAGACTCCCTATGAACTTTGGTTTGATAGAATTTATACTATTAGTTATTTCAAAGTATTTGGCTGCAAATATTTTATTCTCAATATCAAAGATAACCTAGAAAAGTTTAACTCCAACTTCGATGAAGGTATTTTTCTAGGTTATGCTGCCAAAAGCAAATAATATCGAGTATTCAATAAGCAATCACAGACTATTAAAAAATCAATCGATGTTATATTTGATGAACTCAATAATCAAACACCAAACGACAGTGAGGATGAAGATGTCAGACCTATATCAAGGCTCATAAAGATACAACCAGAACAAGTTATCTGGAAAGTCTGTCCAAGAGATTAAGATTCTCTACAGATCATCCAGAGGACTTGGTAATTTATGATATATCAAAAGGTGTAAGTACATGCTCTTTAAGTAGAGATATTATTGTAAATATTGCTTTTATTTCTCAAATAGAACCAAAGAATATAGGAGAAGCTTTTTCTGATAAATTTTTAATTTTTGCTATCCAAGAGAAACTCAACCAATTTGAATGTAATAAAGTTTAGGAACTTGTTTCCAGACCTAATGATTATCCTATCATTGGTACTAAATGGATTTTTTGAAATAAATTAAATGAGAATGGTACAGTCATAAGCAACAAAGCACGTCTGGTAGCTTAAGGTTACAACCAAGAGAAATGGATTGACTAATATAAGACTTATGCTTCGGTTATTAGATTAGAATATATTCTAATGCTTTGTGCTTTTGCAAGTTTTCATAATTTTAAACTTTTTCAAATGGATGTAAAAAGTACTTTCTTAAATGGTTTTATAAAAGAAGAAGTTTTTTATTAAGCAACCACCTGGTTTTGAAGATTTCAAATATCCTGACCATGTATTCAAGTTATGAATGGCTCTATATGGACTCAAATAAGCCATACGAGCTTGGTACGAGCAACTTAGCTACTTTCTATTTAAAAATAATTTTTCAAAAGGAAAAGTTGATACAACCTTTTTTATAAAATCTACTGATGATTCTCTGTTACTAGTGCAAATATACTTAGATGATATCATATTTGAATCTACTAATGAGATGCTATGTAATAAGTTTGCTAAGTGTATGCAGAGTGAATTTGAGATGAGCATGATGGGGGAACTCATATTCTTTCTAGGATTGCAAATCAAGCAAGATTCACAAGAAATGTTCATTAATCAAGCTAAGTACACAAAGGATTTGCTGAAGAAGTTTGATATGAATAATGCAAAACCTATCATTAGTCCAATGACAACATCAAAAAAGCTTGACCTTGATGAAAGTGGTAAACCTACAGACGTACGTAAGTATAGAGGTATGATTGGTAGTTTGTTATACCTGACTGCTAGTTATCCAGATATTATGTTTTTTGTATTACTTTGTGATCGATATCATGATAATCCTAAGAAATCATATATGTGCGCAATTAAGCATATATATCGATACCTTAAAGGAACCTCGGTAGGCTTATGGTATCCTAAAACCACGTCCTTTGACCTTATTGGTTATTCGGATGCTAATTTTGTTGGATACAAAGTCGATCCTAAAAGTACCAACGACACTTGTCATTTTCTAAGAAAGTCTCTAGTCTCCTGGTTTAGCAAGAAGCAAAATTTTGTTGCATTATCAACAACCAAGGCAGAGCATATCGTCGCAGGATATTGTTGTACACAAATTTTATGGATTAAACAAACCCTAGAAGACTTTGATCTACACTCTGAGAACTTTCATATTTACTATGATAATACTAGCACTATTAATCTCACTAAAAATCTAATATGCCATTCACGCACTAAATGCATAGAGATCAGATAAAACTTTCTAAGGGATCATCAATAATACGGAGATATATGTTTAGAGTTCGTTGACACCAAATATCAGTTAGCAGACATCTTTACGAAATCTTTAGCTGAAGATCGCTTCAACTTTATCCGTCAAGAATTATGACTTCTAGATTCTGATAAAATATTGGAATATAAGTTTCTTTAAATTCTTATTCAATCTAAGTTCTTCAAAGTTCTAAATTTTTTGGATATAAGCCGAAAGGGCCATTCTGTCAACAAGGTGTAAATAACCTTAAGCGAGACAGTACTTAAGTGTCTTCGGACCACCACTAGCTGTGATCCGGCCCCTACAGCTACTCCGAGATAATACAGACTTTACGATAATTTATGATTTAATTTAGCACTTATCCTTCATATATTATATCAAGTCAAGAAATCACAATTATCGATTAAAGTTGATACTAAAATTCTGGTTTAAATAAGAACCAAATTTAGACCAAACTCGGTTTATGACCAAACTCGGCCCGAACTGTCACTACCACATTTTCTAGGAAAGGATATTTTGGTTATTTCATAATTAATTAAATATTGTGCATGTCGAATATTTATTTATTGTATTATTTATTTATTGTTAGATGTTAGATTTTATTTTGGACTTGTGTTAGTGGACCTAACTAGTTTAGTTAGACTCATGGACCAATATTTAATTCTAGTTAGAATTGAGCCCAATAGTAAGCCCATTCATTAGGAGTATGACTTAATTAATTAAACCAATTGGATTAGAACCTTCCTTCCTTAATTAATTCGTTCATGACAAGCCCCAAAAGGTATTGTGGATATTTTATAATGACTTGGAGAAGGGGCAAGGCCGACCATAGCAAGGGGGGAGGAGAGAGACTCTCTCTCTCTCTCTCTCTCTCTCTCTCTCTCTCTCTCTCTCTCTCTCTCTCTTTATTCATTCATTACAATTCTAGATCTAGAATTTTTCTCTTCCAAATTCCTTTATCCCTACACCAAACCCTTCCTTTCCAAATCATTCTCTACTCACCATTGGAGGCTATTGGAAAAAGGAGGAGGAAGGAGCACAAGTTGAAGGCTCTTGACACCCATTTGGAGAATTACATTGGGATCCATCAACCCATAGGTATAATTTTATTTTTCCTCTCTAATTAGACTCTAAATCTATAATTTAACAAATAGGAACCCTTTTATGTACTAAGCCTACCCATAGGAAGTGGAATTAGGTTCATAGGAGGCCTATGGAAAAAGTTATGTGGTATTTTGTGTCAATTTTGAGAGAATTTCGAGATTGGCACATATTGTGTTTGTCAATAGGTAATAGGTTAATTAGACAGAATTGACATGTGTTTGGTTGTGTGAGACTAGTGTCGTATCCATAATTGGATACGTGTAGACCGTATCACGATAATTTGGCGATACGGGTTGATTTGGGAGTTTTCTTCCGACACGGGAGTTTGACCATGTCATATTTTGACACGGACACATAGATACGTAGATAACACTTAGTGTTGCTTCTAATTATGATTCTAGACCTGTTCGTGTCCTTCGAGATATGTTTGGTGGTGTGGTGGAGCCGTATCGCAAGCGTATCATAGATTAAGAGTGATACGGGTGCGGTGCACTCCACGTATTTGATACTATATATTATAATTCAATTTACCTTGGTTATCACTATTATAGTATTGTAATTATAGTTGTTATATGATATATATATATATATATATATATATATATATATATATATGATCTACAAGGAGGAGGAATGATCCCAAGTTGAAGGCTCTTGACACTCATTTGGAGAATTACATTAGAAATCCATCTCCCAATAGGTATAATTCAGTTTTTTCTCTAATTAGACTTTAAATCTGTAATTTAATCATTAGGAACCCTTCCATGTACTAAGGCTACCCATAGGAAGTGGAATAAGGTTCATAGGAGGCCTATGGAGAAAGTTACGTGGTATTTTATGTCAATTTTTGAGAAATTTTGAGATTGGCACATCTTGTATTTGTTAATAGGTTAATTAGATCAAATTGACATGTGTTTGGTTGTGTGTGACTAGTATCGTATCCATAATTGGATACGTGTAGTCTGTATCACGACAATTTGGCGATACCGATTAATTTGAGAGTTTTTGTCCGACACGGGGGTTTGAGCATGTCACATTTTGACACGGGCACGTAGATGAGTAGCTAACACTTCGTGTTATTTTTAAATGTGATTCTAGACTTGGTCATATCCTTCAGGATACATTTGGTGGTGTGGTGGAGCTGTATCGCAAGCATATCATAGATTGAGTATGATACGGGTGCGGTGCACTCCACGTATTTGATACTTTGCATTATAATTCAATTTACCTTGGTTATCGCTATTAGCGTATTATAATTATAGTTGTTATATGATATATATATATATATATATATATATATATATATATATATATATATATATATATATAATTATAGTAATAGTTATGTTTCTAATTCATTTGTGATGTGTTGGTTGTCATTGGAGAGTAGAAAAGTTCATGAGCATTATTGTGTTGATATATATATATATATATATATATATATATATATATATATATATATATATATATATATATATATATATATATATATATATATATATATATATATATGTGTGTGTGTGTGTGTGTGTGTGTGTGTGTGTGTATGTATATTGGTGTGTGTATGTGTGCTAGGGGAGGTCGGATAAGCGGCAGTGATAAGCTACAGCAGCAGTAACTACAATAAGCAGCAGCAGTAGCAGCAAGAAGCTACAGCAACAACAATAAGCAGCAGCAGCAAGAAGCTGCAGCAGCAACAATAAGCAGCAGTAGCAAGTAGTAGCAGCAGCAGCAAGAAGCAGCAGCAACAACAGTAAGCTGCAACAGCAGCAATAAGCAGAAGCAGCAGCAGCAACAATAAGAAGAAGCAGCAGCAATAAGCAGCAGCAGCCACAGTGTAAAACATAGTGCATTAGAGATTAGGTTGAATGTATAAGCTAAGTTAGTTAATATTGTTAGTTAGATATGTATGTATATATATATATATATATATATATATATATATATATATAAAAGAACTAGTTAGCATAAGTATTAGTATTGATTAATATTATTTCTAGTTTACCTTGAGTTACACCAAGGTAATGAGAGTTGAGGTATCATAGGGTATGGGTATTGAATATAAGATGGATATGTAAGTTATGTTAGTTTGGTATAGTATTGATTTAAGTTATGAGTTTAAGTGCATATTAGTATATAGTGAGGTATGAATGGCTAGTTAGTTAACTGTTAGATATTGGATTACCTTGTGATACCAAGGTAATTGTTAGGTAATTTGATTTTTACTCAAGGTATTGGGTTTGTGTATTAAGAGGGTGTGTAGGTGGTGTGATACTATTTTTGGTCCAAAGCCAAGGTATCCACTTAGCATTAGTTCAGCTAGGGATACTATATATTTTCATCTTGTATATATATATTATTATATTTTCATATCTAATAATTTATGTATCTTATGATACGGTATAGTATCGATACTTTAGTATTCTAACATAGCTAATATAGCCTAGATACATAGCGTATGGACCCAATAACCTAGAGATGGACTCATACCACCTAGAAATAGCTAATTTGATCAAGTTTGACTAATTTGACCTAGTTTGACTATTTTGACCTAAAAATGGCTTTATGACCTAGAATTTGACTAGTTTAACTTATTTTTATTCCAAAATCTTGTATTGATGTAATATTTCATATTTAGGTCTCGGAGGCACTATTCCAGACATCTTTGATACTCTTTACCAGATTTCAGGCAAGTACATTCTCTGATAGTTTCTTATTTATGATATCCCCTATGTTTTTTATATTTAGTGTAGATATCCTTATTTTTTGACACGATAGTTACACGGATTGGTATATCCAGATCTCGTCATGAGATATTATTCCTTGGTATTTATGGTGTATCTTGTGTAAGCCATGTTCCTTGTTCTTCTAGTACATGCACAGATATTGATTCTTAGGGAGACTAGCTACCTACCCAGTGAATCTCGTGTCATAACGTACCATGGTTGGATCCACTATACCAGTCGGGACGGAGAGTGTTAGTGTAGATATATGATCATACCCTCGTTGTGCATGTCTTGTTCCTTGAATAGTGTTAATCATACACTACCTGTATGATTAACTAGGCCATAATCCTTGTGCAAGTTCCCAAGCCGATCAAATATTGAAGCTGGTACTCACTCACTTAGTAGTAGTATATCTTGCTCATTTCTATGATGCTCATTATTGTATTTATTTTTAGTATTCCTATTATGCATATCTCTTGTACCTATATATTATATCTTGTATATTTGCTATATTTACTGTTATATAGTTTATATTATTTATTGAAACTGCTATTAGAGATGTACTTTGCTCCTTTCCTGACTGAATATATTTTTTTATATGACACTAAGGAGTGGTATCCCACTCATTATGGGCCTCGGGACGTAGTTGGCTTAGAACCAGAGACCTTGGCTCAGGAGGGTCTTATTCCGGTTGAGACAGACGACCCAGTACCCGTAGCTCAGTAGATAGATTTATTTGTACTGGATTTGTCTCTAGTATTTTGTTATTAGTATTTCTTTATATGACTCATTGGATATTATTTTATTTTGTGAGTTGTATTTGACTCTTCAGTTCTTTATATTATTTTCATGAAATTGTTCTATCTTATAGATCTGTGATTGAGTATTTATATTTTATTGGTGGCATTATTATATCTTGATTGCTAGATAGATAGTTTATCCAAACAACGTTCTACCGTCGATGTTACAGCGTAGGCTGGATGTTGTTCTCTACTCGCGTCCCCATACCTGGTGCGGGTCGTGACAAATTTTTAGTGGTAGCCCATACAGGTCTTCGAGGTCGCAATTAGTGTGATTCATAGTGGTGCTCTAATCTGAGTGTTATTACGAGTCTGTTTCAGGATATAGGATATAGGCTGAGAATACTCAATCACATCTAAGAAAAAACTATTTATTTTAACTGTTCTTCCTTGATATTGATATTTGATCTTTAATACTCCTTCTTTGAATGCATTATATCATGTGCCATATTGATTCTTTCCAGCTTTAGCTTTGTTTAATAGTGGTACTTTTTATAGTTTTGTATCTGTTTTTTTTGCTCTGAAGTATCATTTGGTAGTTGAGCCTTTGCTTAGGACTTGCAAGATCATGACCGAGGGAGGCATTATCCTGGTTAGTGATATTTGCAAGGATCGAAGAGTTACTCTGGAAGGCCAGAAGTTGAGTGAGTGTCTACTTGTAATGCTACTTCCGAGCTACGACATTATACTCGGGATGGATTGGTTGAGTAGGCACCATGCTAGTATAGATTACAGAGGAGGTAGAGTTTTGTTTAGCCCGTAAGGAGAGCCAAAGTTTGAGTTTAATAGAGGAGCTGCAGAGCAGAGAGAAGACATTATCTATGGAGCTATGGTGGAAGACAAGGAGGTGCCGCATCTATTGATAGCAGAGTTCTTGGATGTGTTTCCTGAGAAATTACCAGGATTCCCTCCAGATCGAGATGTTGAATTCTCTATAGACTTGGTGCCAGGTGCAGAACTAATTTTACAGCATGTCTATAGAGTGAACAATAGGGAGTTGGTCGAGCTAAAGAAGGAAGCAGGTAGATGAATTATAGGATAAGGGGTTTATCAGATCCAGTTCTTCACCATGAGGAGCCCCGGTATTATTTGTACCGAAGAAGGATGGATCAGTGCACATGTGCATCGATTATAGGGCATTGAATAATCTCACTATCAAGAATAAATACCCATTGCCACGGATTAATGATCTGTTTGATCAGTTGAGTGGTACCAAGGTATTTTCCAGGATAGACTTGAGATCAGGCTACCACCAGGTGAAAGTGAAGCCGAGGGACATTCCGAAGACTGCTTTTAGGACTCTGTATGGCCAGTATGAGTTCATGGTGATGCTGTTTAGGTTGACTAATGCCCCGACGGTATTTATGAATTTGATGAACAAGGTGTTCCACCAGTACCTTGACAAGTTTGTGGTGGTGTTCATCGATGACATACTCATATACTCAAAGACACCAGAGGAGTACGAGGAGCATTTGCAGATTGTATTGGATGTGCTGAGGAAGGAGAAGTTATATGAGAAGCTGTCCAAGTGTGAGTTCTTCCTGGAAAAGGTTGAGTACTTAAGACATATTGTGAGTGGTGATGAGATTTCAGTAGATCCGAAGAAGATCGCAGCAGTAGAATCTTGGAATACCCCGAGTTCATTAACAGAGATCAGAAGTTTCTTGGGTCTAGCAGGCTTCTACAGAAAGTTTATGCAAGATTTTTTAAGGATTGCTGAGCCGATGACTAGACTCACCAGGAAGGATGAAGAGTTTGTTTAGACAGAGCAGTGCCAGGTTGCTTTTGAAGAATTGAAGATGAGGTTGACATCTGCTCCTATTTTGATATTGCCATCAGGGTCTGGAGGTTTCACTATTTATAGAGATGCATCGGGGAAAGGGCTGGATTGTGTTCTTCAGCAGAATGGGAAAGTGATTGCCTATGCATCCAGTAAGTTGCGTCCTTATGAGAAGAACTATCCTACCCACCATTTGGAGTTGGCAACAGTTATCTTTGCTTTGAAGTTATAGAAATACTATTTGTACGGAGAGCGTATGGAGATCTTCACAGACCACAAGAGCTTGAAGTACATTTTCACTCAAAAGGAGTTGAACATGAGGCAACGTAGGTGGCTGGAACAGATAAAGGATTTTGACATATCCTTATAGTATCATCCAGGGAAAGCTAATGTAGTTGTCGATACCTTTAGCAGGTATCCGGTAGCTATGTTTTTGATACATGATCGATATTTGTTGGAGGATCTGGAAAGCTTGGACATTGCGGTGATAGTCCCTGGTTTTGCCATACATATGTGGGGGTTGCAGATACACTCAGAGTTAATGGATAGGATCAAGGCAGCCCAGTATGAGAATGTATCTCTGAGGAGCATCAGAGCTCAGGTGAGAGCAGGATTGGAGGATGATTTCACTATTGCTGACGATAGTTCTTTGCGGTATGGTGCTAGATTATGTGTACCTAGTGGGAAGATGCATGAGGAGGTGTTACAGGAAGCACATCGCTCTTAGTATTTCATGGATCCAGGTGCCAACAAGATATATCGGGATATGCGAGAGTGTTTGTGGTGATATGTCATGAAGAGTGAGGTGGCACAGTTTGTATCCAGATGCATAATGTGCCAGCAGGTGAAAGCCGAAAGGCAGAGGCCAGTTGGATTACTTTAGCCATTACCCATTCCAGAGTGAAAGTGGGAGCACATTAATATGAATTTTGTGTCTGGACTTCCACGATCTCCAGGAGGAAAAGTTGCTATTTGGGTCATCGTTGACAGGTTGACCAAGTCGGCCCATATTTTGCCTTACAAGGTGGATTTGTCTACGAAGAAGCTGGCAGAGATATATGTGAGGCAGATCGTCAGGATACATGGTGTTCCCATCAACATAGTCTCAGATCGGAATAGTCATTTTACTTCTCATTTTTGGAGGAGTTTGTAGGCGAATTTGGGCACCCAGCTCAAGTTCAGAACTGTATATCACCCCCAGATGGATGGACAGTCATGGAGGACTATTCAGACTCTCGAGGATATGCTGCGCACCTGTGTACTAGATTTTAGAAGATTTTGGGAGGACCATCTCCATTTGGTAGAGTTTGCTTACAACAACAACTACCAGGCTAGTATAGAGATATCACCATTTGAGGCTCTGTAAGGTCGGAGATATCATACTCCCTTGTCATGGGACAATATTGGAGAGAGAGTTTTGTTAGGGCCAGAGATGGTTGTGGATGCAGCGGAGAAGGTTAAGCTAATCAGAGACAGACTTCGAGTGGCACAGGACAGACAGCAATATTAGGCCGATAGCCACCGGAGACCTTTAGAGTTTGAGGTATAGTTTTAGAATTTTATTTTGTGCTTGATATTGGTTGTTTGTTATATATTAAGTTTTTATGTTTTGTTCTAGGTTGGTGGTCTGGTGTTTCTGAGGATTTCTCTGACACGAGGTACGATTCATTTCTGTAGAGGTGGGAAGCTTAGTCCGTGATTCATCGGACCTTTCATTATTCTTGAGAGGGTCGGTGCACTTGCTTACAAACTAGACTTTCTGTCTACATTGGAGGAAGTGCACAACATGTTTCACGTGTCACAGTTGAGACAGTACGTGGCAGATCCTAGTCACGTATTAGATCACTCGAAGATAGATGTGGGCCCTAATCTTAGCTATCTAGAGCAGCAAGTTAAGATTCTAGATCAAAGAAAGAAGGTGCTGAGGAACCAGACCATTCTCTTGGTACGCGTCGCATGGAGGCATCAATCTCCGGGTGAGTCTACCTGGGAGAGGAAGAATGAAATACGAGAGCGTTACCTATATCTGTTTATACCTTGAGGTATGTTCTTTCCTGATTCTGTTTTATTTTTCGTGGGTAGTTTCGTCTTTAAATTTCGAGGACAAAATTATTTTAAGGGGGAGACTTATCACTACCATATTTTCTAGAAAAAATATTTTGGTCATTTTATAATTAATTAAATATTATGCATGTTGAATATTTATTTATTATTAGATATTAGATTTTATTTTGGACTTTTGTTAGTGGACCTAACTAGTTTAGATTAGACTTATGGACCAACATTTAATTCTAGTTAGAATTGAGCCCAATAGTAAGCCCATTCATTAAGAGGATGACTTAATTAATTAAACCAATTTGGTTAGAACCTTCCTTCCTTAATTAACTCCTTCATGACAAGCCCCAAGGGGTATTGTGGACTTTTTATAGTGACTTGGAGGAGTGGCAAGGCTGGCCATAGTAAGGGGGAGGAGAGAGACTCTCTCTCTCTCTCTCTCTCTCTCTCTCTCTTTTTCATTCATTATAATTCTAGATCTATAATTTTTCTCTTCCAAATTTCTTTATTCCTACACCAAACCCTAGCCAAATTCCTTCCTAAATCCTTCTATACTTACCATTGGAGGCTATTGGAATAAGGAGGAGGCAATGATCTATAAGAAGGAGGAAGGAGTACAAGTTCAAGGCTCTTGACACTCATTTGGAGAATTGTATTGAAAATCTATCTTCCAATAGATATAATTCAGTTTTCTCTCTCTAATTAGACTCTAAATCTGTAATTTAATCATTAGGAACCCTTTCATGTACTAAGGCTACCCATAGAAAGTGGAATTAGGTTCATAGGAGTCATATGGAGAAAGTTATGTAGTATTTTATGTCAATTTTGGGGAAATTCTGAGATTGGCACATCTTGTGTTTGTCAATAAGTCAATTAGACCAAATTGACATGTGTTTGGTTGTGTGTGACTAGTGTCATGTCCACAATTGGATACATGTAGGCCGTATCACGATAATTTGGCGATACGGGTTAATTTGGGAGTTTTTGTCCGACACGGGGGTTTATGAATATCACATTTTGATACGGGCACGTAGATGAGTAGCTAACACTTTGTGTTGCTTCTAATTGTGATTCTAGACTTGCTCGTATCCTTCGGGATACTTTTGGTGGTGTGGTGGAGCCGTATCGCAAGCGTATCAAAGATTGAGTATGATACGGATGCGATGCACTCCACGTGTTTGATACTTTGTATTATAATTCAATTTGCCTTGGTTATCACTATTAGAGTATTATAATTATAGTTGTTATATATATATATATATATATATGTGTGTGTGTGTGTGTGTGTGTGTGTGTGTGTGTGAGAGTGAGTGTATGTGTATTGGTGTGTGTATGTGTGCTAGGGGGAGGTCGGATAAGCAGCAGTGATAAGCTACAACAGCAGCAGCAGTGATAAGCTACAGCCGCAGCGACAAGAAGCTGCAGCAGCAACAATAAGCAACAGCAAGAAGCTGCAGCAGCAGCAAAAAGCTGAAGCAACAGCAATAAGCAGCAGCAGCAACAGTGTGTAGCACAGTGTATTGAGATTAGGTTGTATGTATAAGCTAAGTTAGTTAATTTTGTTAGTTAGATATGTATATATGAGATAGTATGTATATATGAAGGTATATATATAAGCACTAGTTAGTATAAGTATTAGTATTGATTAATATCATTTCTAGTTTACCTTGAGTTACACTAAGGTAATGAGAGTTGAGGTATCATAGGGTCTGGGTATTAAATATCATATGGGTATGTTAGTTTGGTATAGTATTGATATAAGTTATGAGTTTAAGTGTTGTTAGTGTACAGTGAGGCATGAATGGCTAGTAAGTTAACTGTTAGATATTGGATTACCTTGTGAAACCAAGGTAATTGTTGGGTAATTTGGTTTATACTCAAGGTATTGGATTTTTGTATCAAGAGGGGTGTGTAGGTGGTGTGATACCATTTTTGGCTCAAAGCCAAGGTATATACTTAGCATTAGTTTATTTAGGGATACTATATATTTTCATCTTGTATATATATATTATTGTATTTTTATATCTAATAATTTATTTATCTTATAACACGGTATAATGTTGATACTCTAGTATCCTAACATAGCTAGTATAGCCTAAATACATAGTTTATGGACCCAATATCCTAGAGATGGACTCATACCACCTAGAAATAGCTAGTTTGACCCAGTTTGACTAGTTTGACCTAGAGTTGACCTAGTTTGACTGTTTTGACTTAGAAATGGCTTAATGACCTAGAATTTGACTAGTTTAACTTATTTTTATTCAAAAATCTTGTATTAATATAATATTCCATATTTAGGTCTCTGAGGCACCATTTCGGACATCTTTGATACTGTTTCCCATATTTTAGGCAAGTTTATTCTCTGATAGTTTTTCATTTATGATATCCCCTATGTTTCTTATATTTAGTGTAGATATCCTTGATTTCTTGATACGATGGTTACACGGATTTGTATATCCGGATCTCATCATAAGATATTATTCCTTGGTATTTATGGTGTATAATGTGTAAGTCTTATTCCTTTTCTTCTTGTACATGTACAGACATTGGTTCTTAGGGATAGTGGCTACATACCTAGTGAATCCCGTGTCATAACATACCATGGTTGGATCAACTATACCAGTCGGGGCAGAGAGTGTTAGTGTAGATATGTGATCATACTCTCCTTGTGCATGTCTTATTCCTTGAATAGTATTAATCATACACCACCCGTATGATTAACCAGGCCATAATCTTTATGCAAGTTCCCAAGCCGATCACATGTTGAAGCTGGTACTCACTCACTTAGTAGTAGTATTTCTTGCTCATTTCTATGAAGCTCATTCTTGTATTTATTTCTAGTATTCCTATTGTGCATATCTCTTGTACCTATATATTGCATCTTGTATATTCTCTCTATTTACTGTTACATAGTTTATATCATTTATTGAAACTGCTGTTAGAGATGTACTTTGCTCCTTTCCTGACTAGATCTATTTTTTCAAATGACACTGAGGAGTGGTATTCCACTCACTACGGGCCTTAGGACGTAGTTGTCTTAGAGCCAGAAATCTTGGCTCATGAGGGTCTCATTCCGGTTGAGACAGACGACCTAGTACCCGTAGCTCAGCAGATAGATTTATTTGTACTGGATTTGTCTCCAGCATTTTGTTATTAGTATTTCTTTATATGACTCATTAGATATTATTTTTTCTTGTGAGTTTTATTTGACTCTTCAGTTATTTATATCATTTTCGTGCGATTGTTCCATCTTATAGATCTGTGATTAAGTATTCATATTTTATTATTGGCATTATTATATATTGATTGCTAGATAGATAGTTTACCCTAACAATGTTCTACCACCGATGCTGCGGCATAGGCTGGACGTTGTTCACTACTCGCATCCCCATACGGGTGCGGGTCGTGACACGAACTCAGTCCTATATTTTCCAGAATATTGAGATCCGGTAGGCCCTACTTTAATATAAGGGTTTTTGGCTGCTATTTATTTATCTCTTTCGTGATTCTCTTATAGACCCACGAAAAACCACCTCCTCCTCATTAGAACCCAAATTTTCTCCCTTCTCTCTAGGATCCAATACCTCTTCAATCAATTTTTGTAAGGTATAATTTTCTCTAAGCCTCCTAAATCTATTAAAAAAATTAGGAGAAATCTCTTGAAACCTTCGTATACTGAAATTCTTACTTCAATGTTGTTATTAGGTTAATTTGGGGCTATTGGATTTTTTCTATAATTTTTGTTTAATTAAAAACTAGTAACAGTAATTTTCTAGGGCTTTCAAGAATTTATTTTAGTGACAAACATAATTAAAAATGTCCCAAACTTTTATTTTAGGTTCTAAAAAATCAAATATATTTTCTAAAAATTTCTAAAAAATTTTGGAGTATTTTTAGTATTTATTGAGAGTTATTTAGGCTATTAAATAATTTTTTAGGACTTTTAGAATTTATTGTGCAAGCCCAGGAATATAGAATGGACCCACATAATTTTTTAGTATTTATAATATTATTATATATTTTCTAAAATTATTTTAAAAATTTTGGAATAATTTTAATATTTATTTTTAGTTAAATAGGTAAAACTAATTTTTAGAGCTTCTAGTAATTATAGTAGGAAACCTATGAAAATAAAACTATCCCAAGTATTTTTTAGGGTTTGGGGGTTCAAAATATATTTTTGATAATTTTTCTAGATTATTATTATTATTATTATTATTATTATTTATTTTAAGTTATTTAAATTTAAAATGACTTAAATAATGTTGATAAAGGCAAATCAAAAACAAATAATTTAAACAAACCACAAGATTCTGACATGTGTCCAGCCTATCCCATTTTATTCAGCAGCATACCACCATATATATATATATATATATATATATATATATATATATATATATATATATATATATATATATATATATAACCTTAATCATCCTATTAATTTTAGAGAGAGAGAGAAGGGGTTGGGGGATTATCATTTAGGATTCTTCGATTTTTCAGAAGCCATTACTCATAGCTCCAGACTCCAAACGTGGCTCAGTTTATTTTGTTAGAACCGTATTGAGGTTAGTTTTCTGAATATGTAAATTGTTTCATGAAATTTTGAATATTAAATTTTGGATAATTCGTAGTGCATAGCATATCTAAAAATAGACATGTCTAGGTATTTTCATGATTTCGGGAGAATCATGATTCAGAATCATGAAAAATTTAAAGTTTCGGAAAGCTAATATCAAGATCATTGATATATATTTTTTCCACAATTTAATTCAAAATATTTCTATGGTGTTAATTCTGTAAACTTCTAGGTTAGCAATCAACCATCGTTGTATAATACAATTTTGTATGTACAATAATTTTTAAATGAATTTGAATACGGATGAGACGTAAATTTTAGCATTTTTTGATGCTGAAATCTACAGAAAACCATGCATGAAAGTCGAGTTTGCATCTGTTGACTTTTCGGTCAACAGATCGCCTCGATTTGCTTACCATGAGTCTCGAGTGGATAAAATTCAGTTTCTTTGCACAAAATTTAGGAATTAACCTAAAAATTTGAATAATAAGATTAAAATAGAAATTTAGAGTAATTATTTTAGAATTAAATAAATTAAAATAACTTATCTCTTGATATGGTAACATATCATACGTAGGATTTGGACTCTGAATTGGGACCTAATCCAACCACAGCTAAGGACCATAGACGAGTACATTCTCTGATAGTTTCTATTATTTGATATTTTCTATGATGCATATTTATAGTATTATTTTACCTGATTTCTGACACGATGGATAAACGGATTGGTATTGTATGGATTCATTTTCGTGAGATACATATTTTTAGGCCTATTAACTTTTTCTGGACTAATGAATTACTGGATTAATGAATTACTGGACTAATATATTTTCTGGCATGTTGACATCTTCTGGACTATTGAGATTTTTTGTGTCTGGACTTGGATCCATGAGTACTAGTCGGGCGGGGAAATACCTAGGAGACGTGTGAACATTTTCTTTCCATCCCATGGTCTTTCTGGAATAATAGAAGCCACACATGATACGTATGGTTTGCCGGATATTACCCCTAGCCGTTCACATGTCAACTTGGTATTTCAAAACACTAGATAGATGCAGTCATTCTGGATTAATCTATACTTGTTGATTGTACACTTGCATGACAAGTTTCCTAGTTTACATATCTATCTGTCTTTACATGCATCTTTGTTCTTCTTTCTTGTATTTTATTATTTTTTTATTTAATTGTTCCTTTATGATGTACCATATTCCATTATTATATGCTCATCAAGTATTTCATAACTATTTACTGTTTATAGTACTTGTCAATTAACTGGAACTGCTATTGGGTTGTACTTGTTCCATCCCGACTGGATAAGCATTTTTAGGTGACTTGCTATCTTGCTCATTGGATTTTGTGGGAGATCGAGATACTTTTGGAGGCCAATATTAAAATTTAGATAGTTTAGCAACTTTTTTGGATTTGATGTTAAGTAGGTTTGTTCCCGAGTTATGATTTAATTATAAATTAAAAATATTGTAAAACTATGTAAATATTGTGAATGAGCAATAGATTTGAATTTGTGATTAAATATTCTGTATTTGGATTGATGGACCATTGTTATCATAGATAGTGTACTACCGCCGATGCTGCGGCGTAGGCTGGGCTTGGCCACGTACTCGTATCCGAAAAGCGAGTGCGGGTGGTAAAAAGTTTTTATTGTGGCCAATGCAGGTCCGTCTTCGTATCAAGTGTGATGTCATGGTTAGTACTTCAACTTAGTAGTACTAGCTGTGAGCCTGCGAGTAGGAGATGCTCATTCATAATTAAGATTGATTTAAATTTAGGAGAATGGCTTGGACTAGGTATAGAATTGGAAGGCCTTATTTCAATTTTATTGATTGGGTAGTTAAGGTGTTACATAGGCTACGTGATTAAAATATATATACATGTTGAACTTTTAGGTAAACTCTAGTATATGAACTTGAGAAAATTAAGTGATTATATATTATGATATTTTTATAAGTTGGTATAATTTTCTCCCTCCTCTCTAGGATCATATACCTCTTCAATCAATTTTTGTAAGGTATAATTATCTCCATACCTCCAATATCTATTAAAATAAAATTGGAAGAAACCTCTTATAACCTCCGTATCCTAAAATTCTTGCTTAAATGTTATTATTAGGTTAATTTGCGGTTATTGAGATTTTTCCATAATTTTTGGTTAATTAAAAACTTGTAACAATAATTTTTTAGGGCTTTCAAGAATTTATTTTTAGGGAAAAACATAATTAAAAATATTCTAAACTTTTATTTTCGGTTCTAAATAATCAAATATATTTTTTAGAATTTTTTGGGAACTTTTTGAGTATTTTTAGTATTTATTAGGAGTTATTTAGGCTATAAACTATTTTTTTAGGATTTCTTGAATTTATTGTGCAAGCCCAGGAATATAGAAGGGACCCACATAATTTTATAGTTTTTATAATATTATTATTATATATTTTCTAAATTTATTTTAGAATTTTGGAATATTTTAATATTTATTTTTAGTTAAATAGGTAAAACTAATTTTTAGAACTTCTAGTAATTATAGTAGGAAACCTATGAATATAAAACTATCCCAAGTATTTTTCTAGGGTTTGAGGGTTTAAAATATATTTTCTATAATTTTTCCAAATTAATATTTTTATTTTTATTATTTATTTTGAGTTATTTAGATTTAAAATAACTTAAATAATTTTTTGATTAAGGCAAATCAAAAACAAATAATTTAAACAAACCACCCAACAAGATTCTGACACGTGTCCAGCCTATCCCTTTTCATTCAGCCGCATACCACCCTATATATATATATATATATATATATATATATAATATTTTTAATAATTTTTCCAGATTATTATTATTATTTATTTTGAGTTATTTAGATTTAAAACGACTTAAATAATATTTTGATAAAGGCAAATCAAAAACGAATAATTTAAACAAACCACCCAACAAGATTCTGACACGTGTCCAGCCTATCCCTTTTCATTCAGCCGCATACCACCCTATATATATATATATATATATATATATATATATATATATATATATATATATATATATATATATATATTATAATAATCTTAATCATTCGATTAATTTTAGAGAGAGAGAAGGGGTTGGGGGATTATCGTCTAGGGTTCTTTGATCTTCCAGAAGCCATTACTCATAGTTCTGGACTCCAAACATGACCTAGTTTCTTTCGTTAGAACCGTATTGAGGTTAGTTTTCTGAATATGTAAATTGTTTCACGAAATTCTGAATATTAAATTCTAAAAAATTCGTAGAGCACAGCATGTCCAAAAATAGACGCAGCTCGGTGTTTTCACGATTCGAGAGAACCATGAATCTGAATCATGAAACGTTTAAAGTTTGAGAAAGCTAATGTCGAGATCATTGACATATATTTTTTTCCAGAATTTAATTCGAAATATTTCTATGATGTTAATTCTGTAGAACTTCTAAGTTAGCAATCAACTACCGTTGTACAATATAATTATGTATGTGTAATAATTTTCAAACGAATTTGAATCCGGATGAGCCATAAATTCCAGCATATTTGTGACACTAAAATCTACAAGAAACCATGCATTAAATTCGAGTTTGTATCGGTTGAATTTTCGATCAACAGATCGCCTTGATTTGCGTACCATGAGTCTTGAGTGGATAAAATTCAGTTCCTTTGGACAAAATTTAGGAATTAACCTAAAAATTAGAATAATAAGATTAAAATAGAATTTAAGAGCAATTATTCCATAATTAAATAAATTAAAATAACTTATCTCTTAACATGGTAACATATCATACGTAGGATTTGGACTCTGAATTGGGACCTGATCCAACCACAGCTAAGGACCACAGGCGAGTACATTCTCTGATAGTTTATATTATTTGATATTTTTTATGATACATGTTTTTAGTATTGTTTTACCAGATTTCTGATATGATGGATACACGGATTGGTATTGTATGGATTCATTTTCGTCAGATACATATTTTTAGGCCTATTGACTTTTTCTGGACTAATAAATTACTGGATTAATGAATTACTGGACTAATGTATTTTCTGGCCTGTTGACATCTTCTGGACTATTAAAATTATTCGTGTCTGGACTTGGATCTATGAGTACTAGTCGGGCGAGAAAATACCTAGGAGACGTGTGAACATTCTCTTTCCATCCCATGCTCTTTCTGGAATAATAGCAGCCACACACGACACGTATGGTTTATCGGATATTACCCCCTAGCCGTTAATATGTCAACTTGGTATTTCAAAACACTAGTTAGATGCAGTCATTCTGGATTAATCTATACTTGTTGATTGTACACTTGCATGACAGGTTTTCTAGTTCACATATCTGTCTATCTTTAAATGCTTCTTTGTTCTTCTTTCTTGTCTTTTATTATTTTTTTATTTAACTGTTCCTCTATGATGTACCCTATTCCATTATTATATGCTCATCAAGTATTTCTTAACTATTTACTGTTCATAGTGCTTGTCAATTAACTGAAACTGCTATTAGGTTATACTCGTTCCATCCTGACTGGATAAATATTTTTAGGTGACTTGCTATCTTACTCATTGGATTTTGTTAGAGATCGAGATGCTTTTGGCGGCCAGTATTAGAACTTAGATAGTTTATCAACTTCTTTGGATTTAATGTTTAGCGAGTTTGTTCCGAGTTATGATTTAATTATAAATTAAGAATCTTGTAAAACTATGTAAATATTCTGAATGAGCAATAGTTTTGAATTTATGATTAAATATTATCTATTTTGATTGATGGACCATTGTTATCATAGACAGCATACTACCGTCGATGTTACGGCTTAGGCTGGGCTTGGCCACTTACTCGTATCCGAAAAGCGGGTGTGGGTCGTGACACCTCTCTTTCCCAAGATATTTATTTTGTCCCATTATGCCAAATATTGGAGAATTTGATGATTTTCTTTTCAGAAACCTAGAAACTCCAATGCATGCTTTAATAATTTTTCTAAACGTGATTTTTTTGGGTGACCCTATTAATTTTAATCATTATAATTACTATATTTATTTATTTTAAATGTTTCAATTTGAAGAACTTGTTGCTACACATTATCGTGTTTATCTGAATGATGTCCGCATATTTTATTGTAACTTAACATATGACAACGGCATCATTTCTTCATTTCTTCAAGAGTATGCGGTATCAACATTGAATTTGATTCTAATTACTTTGGTGAAAGCCTACGCATACCTGCTGAAGGTGGACCCCTAGTTAGTATAATTCAAGTTCAATTTGAAAATAATGTAACTCTGAAAACTTTTAAAACTTACTTTGTGCTCCACATATTTGTCCACCTGAAAGATTTTATGCTAGATATCTGAACAAATATTTCTTTGAAATGCATCGCATAATTTTCTTAACGTTTTTACCTAAGACGACTTACTATGATGAAGTTTCTTACTTAGAAATGTCTGCCTTTTAGCATCTGTATTTCCCCATTCCATTTAATCTTCCACAGACTACCATATCTCAAATGGTTCAATGTCGCAAGAAAGGGCGTCCATTACTTTACGACATCTACTTGCCAACTATTTTCACATACTTTGACAGTTCTCTTGACACATATCAATATCTTGATGAGCCACTTTGTCTTAATCGAGTTCGTAGGATTGAGCTTTAATTTCTTCTACCTGATAACTCTTCATCCAACTCAAACACTCTTGCTGATTAATTACCTCCGACTGCTACTGAACCACCTGCTACCTTAGAGCCCATTCTAGTTCTGTTGCGTGATCGCTTCAAAATGGATTATTATCGCTATCATATTTTTGATCACCGCCAGACACTTCATACTCGGGCTCTTGGTAACACCATTCTTGACATTCAATATGGACTACCTCAGCACCCCGCTGGACCCTTTTCGATGATCAGAGATCCTACTCGATTAGGCTATCGCATCGACCATCCTTATATACAGATATACTTGGATCCGACAGACGTTTTCTATGACCCCAATAGATCTACTGGCCGAGAAGATAATGGAGATAACCACTAGATGTTACATTGGATTTTGAAGCTTAAAGCTATAGTTTAGATTGCTCTACTATAATGTTCTTAGTTCACATCACTTTTAGTTATTTTTTATGTATGCTTTTTGGCTTGAAACTAGTTCTTTGAATTCAATAAATGAAATATTATCCACATTTGACATAAACTGTTGGTTATTTTATATATGTGTTGTTTTACCCTCTTGTTTCTTTTTCAAATATATCATTCCACCAATTTTGAGGGAGCGTACAATTTTGATTAAATAACAACGGGGGAGAAAAATGATAAAATATGATACTTGACATCGTTGTATCATTCATAGTTCATTAATTATCAAAATAGGGGAGATTTTTGGCCCATTTGGTCTCAGCCAACTTGATTTTTATAGTTAACTAAACCATATTTTGATATGTCGCAATATGATACAACTGTATATAACAGAAGACTTCAACAATGTTGTGACGATTGCAAGTTGTACTACGCCAAGTTGTTTATTTCATCAATCTAATCTTATATTTTATTGAGTCTTGGAATTATGTACATCAAGTCACACTGCCATACTCAAGTCCACTCAAATAGCCTAAAATATGTCCACATATACAAACCCAAGTCAAACCAAAATGAGTCCATACACAACTTAGACCGTTAATTTTGGAATAAGGCCTACCGAACTCGGGCCTAATTCAGTCTCCTAACCGAACTCGGTCTACCTAAAATATAAGATTGTCCAGTTATGAAATCCGTGATTGTGTGGTTCCAACATTCAAAATTTTAAATGCTAGGTTATCGAATTCTGGTCGAACTCTGTCCCAGAATACCCTATAAATAGACTTGGATTTCACATTCTTACTCACTCATCTCTTCTCAATCTTTCTATCCTTTTGTGAGCAAACCCTCAGAGCCTAAACCTTCTCATCTCCAAGATAAACTCTCCTACCTTATAATGCTAAGTGTGATCTCAGTTAGAAGTCTGTCATAGTTGTTAGAGCTTGGCTAAGCAAGTTTTCTTCCTAGCTTTAAAGTCAGCAAGCCTTCGTATCAAAGTTTGCGGTTGTAAATAAGTTTATAAGCCTTCGGATCAAAGCTTATGATTCCTTATTTGTGATTATAGTGGATAAAACTCTGAGAAAGAGTTCTCGGAACTGGACTAGTCCTCACAGAGGTAAACCAGTATACATCGCGGTGTTTGCGTTTGCTTTCTCTAAACTCTACTTCTATTTATATTTGTCTTATATATTATTATTTAGTAGTTGTCTTTACTTCACATAAATTTTCA
This sequence comes from Iris macrosiphon, assembly GCA_036927795.1. Classification (NCBI taxonomy): domain Eukaryota; kingdom Viridiplantae; phylum Streptophyta; class Magnoliopsida; order Asparagales; family Iridaceae; genus Iris; species Iris macrosiphon. The sequence goes on from JAYESA010000018.1 coordinate 56,720,828, forward strand.
ATTGGATAGATTATTCTGTTGTACTCTATTCACCCCTCCTCCTCCAGAGTTATCTTACGGTGCTATAGGAAATGCCTTTCTTCATCAATTGTGTGAATAGTTGGCACCTTTCGGAGAGGTTAGATATAAACTTTTTGATGAAGGCTAGCCTGCCTTGTAATCCTCAAAATTCTTTGAGATTCCTTGGGGACGCATTTCAAGGATGACTTTGATTTTGTCAGGATCAAGATGGATACCCTTCGAGGTTCTGACGAACTACAGAAACTTGTCGCTAGAGACTCCTAGGAATGACTTGGTTGGATTCATCTTGAGCTGGTAGGTGCTTATTAGTTCGGACACTGTTCTTAGATCTTGAGGGTAATCATTTTTGGACCAACTTTAAACTGCTATATCGTCTACGTAGCATTCCACCATCTTGTCTAGACGTTTACACAAGATTGTGCTCATAGCTCGCTAGTATGTTACACCTGTATTCTTCAACCCGAAAGGCATCACTGTGTAGCAGTATACCCCCAACAATGTTCAGAATGATGTATAATTTTTATTATTCAGGAACATCTTGATCTGGTTGTAGCCGGAGAACCTATCCATGAAGGATATTTCTCGAAGCCATAAATATTATCGATTATGACATCGGTGATTGGAAGGGGAAACTCGTCCTTTAGGCAGGCTGCATTGAGATCATGAAAGTCTACGCAGACTCAGATCTTCCCATTCTTCTTCGGATCTTCCCTTTCTTCTTCATAACTGGGACAACATTAGCTACACAGTCGAGGTGTTGTTCTTCGCAAATGAAGCAGCTTACTATCAGTTTCTTAACTTCGACTTTTATAGCTTCTGTAACGTTTGGACAAAACTATCGTTATTGCTGCTTCGCAGGTTTAGAATCTGGAAGTATATTTAGTCGGTGCATCGCTATCCCGGGGTCTAGTCCCGGTATACCATTATAGCTCCAGGCAAAGACATCGATGAATTCTCTTATAAGCTGTATAAGAGATTGCTTGTTTTCCTCAGGTAAACTCTTGTTGATGAAGATTGGTTTATGAGCTAACTCATCTCCCAGATTGACTTGGATGACTTCATCTTCGGTAGACAATTCTCGTTATTTGAACCTTAGCTCCCACTGAGATTCCATCCTTTGAGCCCATGGTTTGACCTCGAAGGTTTCAAGTAGTCTGTCATCTTCTTCGGCTTAGTCTACTAACACTATATTGATAGACAAAGTTCGTTTGAGCAACTCTCTGATGCTTTGGTCGGAGTCACAAGTAGAAGAATCAAAGGAGTGTAATGCGTCCCAACTTTGACTTCTGAACACTCGAGTGTCGTTGGGGGAGTAACATACCCCAAGCCATAACGAGTGCGTTGGTAGTCAGTTTTGGGTTTATCCTTTGGAGCAAAGTGAAATAATGGTAGACGTCATCCTTGGCAAAGTTGAGCCCCTTGTCGCTCTTTAAGTCATATTCCATCTTCTAGATGAGGACTTTCGCCTGTTGGCTGTAACAGTAAAGTTGCATTTTACAGGTATCTTCTTCGCATTGATTGAGATTGAGACAATCTCCGTGCCCTTCCACCCTACAAAATATGATAGGTTTGTCGTTGCACTTTCGTACTGGAATTTTGAAATAGCAGCCGTCGTACGAGAAATTTTTGTCTCCCAGGGAGGCTGTCGTTACTGGCATACATAGATGTGGTCTCAGGCCATGCTATAAGGAATAGGGAGTAACCTCGTATCCTGTAGCGGACCGAGAATCACCAAAATAGTTCAAAGGAAGCCCTTTATTCAGAAAGTAGTATATTTTCTCCTCAGGAATGACATCATCGAGGGAGGTAACATTTTACTGGGTATTCATGTACACTCCCAGCATGTCATCTGTCTTAGTTTCGGTAGCAACTTAGACCAAGTCAACCTCAAAGGACAGTTCATCGGAGGGAGGCCCTTTAGGATAACGAAGGTAGATTACCAGTGGTTGGCCAGCATGTCCTCCACGAGTTGGCTTGTGGAGGTCGATCATAAGGGGATTTTTAGCATTGTGTCGGGAAATAACGGTTTCAACACTACCATTATATGTAACACGACCCTTCACACGGATCACTAGAGGACCCTCAGTAGTTGAGTCGGCTTCAGCTTCTGCCTCATCATCAACATCATTCCCTTCATCTTCGGGTTTTTGCTGCTGGTACAACACCGAGTCAGAGTAGTATGCCATGATCCCTTTGAATTGGTCGACATCGGCAGACTCAGTTTGAACCATTTCATCATTATCCACGTATTTCAAACATTGGTGGAGAGTGGAAGGTATGATCATATTTTCATATATCCAGGGACGTCCAAGCAAGATATTGTAGGATACATTGACGCCGATGACATAATAAGTCACCACTATTCGCAGATCACCAATCTAGCACTTTAGAAGAATCTTTTCGAGAGGGTGGCTTCTTCCGGCTTTAGAGTCAAGGATGGTGGTGTTAGTTGCCGCCATTTTATACATCAAGATCCTTAAGATCTAGAACAAACTCTGAGGGATGATGCTGAGTGAAGACCCCGGGTCGATATACATACCATCGACCTTGATAGCCCCTATATAGCCGGTGTAATATAAGGGACTGTCATGTAATTTGTTCTTGAGCAACACTTCCTCCTGGGAGAAGGTTATGTTTGGGATCTTCTCCATCTCATTGGTGACAATGGGGACAGACGAAAGAAAATTTGGTCGGTTCCTTGACCTGGACCAAATACGAACATATATGCAGTAAGGCTTCGTTTAGTTCGTCTCACGTCCCTTTGGAGAGACGATATCATATCCCTATTTTTTAAAATATTTATATGATGGTATTCGTAATTTGAGTATTTTTAAAATTTTAATATTAATTGTTGGAGTTTGATTGACATTGGTTGTTGAGGCCTGGTTTTATTCTTGTTGTTGTTATTTTATTGATTATTGTTAGTTCATTTGTGATATTATTAACATTCATTTTGTTGATTTTATTGTTTTTGTTATTATTAATTCCTAATTATATTTCTATTATTATTATTACTATCATTATTATTATTATTATTATTATTATTATTATTATTATTATTATATAACTAACCCTTAACCCTAACCTAACTCTTCCCTCTCCCTTCACTCACAACCCCCCATTTCCTTCTCTCTCTCACCCGCTCACAGACCCCCCCAACCCCCCCACCCCCCGCTGAATGGAAACCCCGCCCCTGTCTCATGTTTCTCTCTCTCTCTCTCTCATTCCTCTCTCTCTCTCTCTCTCTCTCTCTCTCTCTCTCTATCTCTTTCTCTCTCCGAGCTCTCTCTCATTCTCTTTTTCTCTCTCCCGACCTCCCTCTTTCTTTCCCTCTCTCTTGACATCCCACTTAGTCTTAGTCTCTCTCTATCTCTCTCTCGTCCCTCTTCCCCCTCAGCCCGGCTCCCTCCCCTTCGACCCAGACCAGACACCACCCTCACCACTGCTCCCACCATGTCGACCATCTCAATAACCGTCACCACCATCATCCTTATTTCCATCTCCTTTGTCCCTCTTCTCGGCCACCGTGCCGCCGCGAGTTCCCCGGGACATGTCCACCTCTGTGTGCGTGTCAGTCTCATTTCCTATGTCATCTTGATCCACGTGTTGCCTCGGATAGCGAAATGCCTTGAGCCCTGTGCTGTTTCGAGCACCGTGTCATCTTAGTTTACGCATCATCTTGACTTTCGTGTTCCTTGACCTTTGTGCCTTTTCTCGTGATCTGTGCCACATCGATTTGTGCATACTCATCGATTTGATATGTTGTATCGTTTTGCACACTTCATATTTCTTGGAACTTCATGCACGTCTCTATTTATGTGCATGTTCTTTTCCTATTTGCCTCGGTATTCATGCCATATCATATCTTATACATGTCTCGATCTACGTACATGTCTCGATTTGAGTATCCGTATCGCTTCGCGTGCCTCAGTTTTCTATGCCAGATCCTTGCACCGCTTGCGGGACCCACATGTTATAGCCTCGTGTCATCTCTTATGATTTTTGTTATATTTTATTGTTTGATGCTAATGATTATTTTTGTGTGTTTCGAGGACCCCGATGGATGTGCGAGCTTGGATCCATAGTGTCAAAGACTTGCCTATCTAGCCGAGCCCTCTAGGTAAGTAACACTTGCTCGGTAATGGTTTTACGCACCTATGCGTTTCTCGTCCTGCATTTAATTTCTGTAATTTTTGTACTTGTAAACTTGTAAATTTGTAGTGGACCGGTAATTATTGATATTAGTGTAGAATGATTCAAAATTGGGCCGACACCCAAATCGAACAACTCGGATGGGACATCCACACCTCCGAGGACACGAGCACGACCCGGTTATGAGCATCGTTCCTATATGCCCCGTATCCAACTCGCGGTGGGGTTACAGCTTGGTACTAGATTAATGGAATTGTGTATTGTGGTTTGGTTAAGGACAGAGAACCATGTGGTGGTATGCCATACACGGCGATTCTTGTTGTGTGTTGGCTTGGTGTCCAGTATGAATTGTAGCTCTGCTGGAGGCCGAGATTTAGTGTTCTCGGCTTGGTATTCTATGGCAGGTTGCGCCGGGTGGATATTATTTTGTTTTGCAAGTTATGTTCCAGTCCTAGAAATATAGGAGAGGTTCTGCCGAAATTTTCTAGAATTTGATTCGAGATTTTTATTCGAGAATTTGATTCGAGATTTTTATTCGAGAATTTGATTCGAGAACTCGATTCGGGATTTGATTTGAGAACTCGATACATGATTTGATTTTGGGATTTGATTCTAGATTTTTGTTCGGGAAATATTTTGGGGATTTAGGTTGTGATGTACCCTGGATTTGCTATATCATATCATGTTTTGTTTACTATTGCATGGTTGACCCAGTACATGCTAGGTAGACTTGGGGCTAATAGATTAGACACATAGTTACTGATTTACCCATGTTCGTCAGATAGAGTAAGGGATATAGTTCAACTCGAAAAATGGTCTGCGACCCCGGTCCTTATTTGGTTTAAGGATCGTGGACCTGCTCCAGAGTGGTTCACGCATTAACTTGCCACTGTCTGGACGCATTAATTGTTATGTTTCTATTTTCTTATCATTCTTTCTAGGTGTTGTTCTAGATTAACCTTATTGAACTAGCAGTCGCCTTATATCGAGATTATGAACTTTGGATGAACTCGAGGGTTGAGTATCATTTTTGCATTGGGAGTATGATCATGGGATATTGATTTGGCAAACACTTGTGGACTCTATTGGACTTTACAAGCCTGGGGTATTGGCCTAATATTGTTACTATTGGATTTTTTGGACTAGGATTATTGTACGAGTATTTTGTGAAATAAGGCAAATATCGAGGTTACCAATATATGATTTTATCCAACTTCCCAAGTACCTAATACATGTTACCCTTATAATTTGGTAGACTTCAGTAATCTTGTATGGTTGGGTAGCGCAAAATTTAGTGGTTTGGTCCCTTATATGATAGGGAGGATATATACATGTATATGGTGGATCAAAGAGTTGTGTACATGACATAGTGGATCAAGGAGTATATGTGGTTGACTTACTGTCCTAGTGACTTCTAGTACTAGTATTTATTGATGGCTAACCTTGTCAGGTAGGATCTATATTTTATATCATGGATGTTATGGGACTTATCAACTGATAGGATATGATCACTGATTCGGTGGATTCTTGTGAGCTAGAGGATCCGGTATTATTCATGGTGATTGAATTAGTATTTAGTAATCATATTTTCTTGACATAAAATTCATATTCCATCGTGGATGGAGGAACTGTTGATGGATTGATTCGACTGGTAAACTGACTTGATGGATTGACCGATTTGATTGATCGACTGACCGACTATCCCTATATACCTGACCTTATGTACATACTACGATATGAGCAGAGGATTTCACTCGAATGACTAATTTATCGTATATCCTGACTTGACTACTTGTACTCCTGCTGCCTACTACGTGCTAAGTGTATTATATGTCATGTTAGTTCACCAAGGTGCCACTTGATCTTACGCAACATATGATATTATATGATCTCGATTTCTCTTACACGAGTACCCTTGTAGTTGGTCAGTGATCATAGCCTAGCGTGGTTGGATGAAGTGTATTGATTGTTGCATCACGTTCTGGACGAATCTAGGTTGGAACCTATAGGAACAAACGTGGATTCGCATGCAGCATAACCGTACTATGGTACGATATTCTAGAAGGATGATCGTGTGACCACAGAACGAGATTCTATATAACTATTAGGTTAATTAGGTAACTAAAATTGATAGAAGCATTGGGAGGGAACATAATCTCGAGATCATGTATGCTAGCCACCCTCAGACATTAGTCATGGCATGCCAGGCTGGTTACCACAGATATTGTGTATCATCCGCACTAGTGGAGTGCAGTATCCGATTACTATATGTACTATGCGTTATATGTTGATCCATTTAGTACGGTGGCCTTACGAGGGACCGGTGGATACCCTACATGCGATACGTTATTATTATTGGCTCGGCTAGCCTTCGTAGAAGTATGAAAAATCTCTACCATGCGCTAACAGAAATCAAGAGCCATGTGCCACAGTAATCAAGATCCATGTGCCAAAATTATCCAGTGTCATGCGACAAATATTCCCACGTGCCAGCAATGCTGTGCGCTGGCCACTACGTCTCTAGTATTCCCATGTGCCAGCAATGTCACGAGTCACTACGTCTCCAGTGTTCCCATGCACCACTACTCCCTCAGTAATTCCTATACGCCAGGTGGTAATGTTCTGAAGGTTCAATCTCAGCCATCAAAATTAGGGCATGACACGAGTCACGAGTATTATGGGCATCAGCAACCCAAGATCTTGTCTTGCCATATGGCAACCTTAACACAGCATACGCTTGCAGTGCCATGCACCAGTATGCAACCCGCGTATATGCGCCTAGACAAGGCCTTCTCAAGGCTATACATAGTGGGAATTTTCCACATGAAAAGGGGAAGACCACAAAAAAAAGAGAAGGAGAAGAAGATTGAAGTACCGTCCGAAGCCTCGTCAACCACCTTGGTCCAGGATCGTCAACGGAGTAAAAGAGCCGCTGTAGTGCTCGATCTCCACCATCACACTTAACCAGACCTTATTGTACTTATATCCTTTTGTAGTAGGGATTATCTTGTACTATTTTTCAATTTTCAATTAATAAAAAGGATCGTCCGACTTTACACCATTTATTTTTTTGCGATATCGACAAAATTGGCGACTTTTGTGGGGAAGAGCTTATCCTCCAATAAGAAGCTGGTGATACAATCTGATGTGACCAAGTTGGGTTCGACTCAGAGGATGTTGGTCGTTCGCTTTGACCAACAGACATTTGAAGACATGCTGGACAAACTGAGCTCTTCAACGATACTCGTCGGATTTTGCAAGAGTGGCAAAATTCGGGATACTAAGGCCGCTGCACCTCCCCCAAAGTTGGTACCTGATGCATTTTCAACCCCCGTCACAGATGCACATAGGGTTGACCTATACTTAACCAAAAAGTTGAGTTCTTCAATGAGGCACCCATGACCTCACAAGTTCGTAGGATTTGGGTTGCCAAAGCCGCCGTGCTAGACCTGAAATCCATTCCAGAAGTGCCGCCAACCTTTGTCGCAGTTGCACAAGAGGTTGACGCGCATCCTATATCCATCTCCAAAGACGTCCAAAGACGTTCTCGAAAGGGGCGACGCTAAATCCAGAGAGGCGCATCCACAGCGGTACCCGCACAGAAGGAGACACGTCGTCCCCGAATGTAGGCACATACGGTCTTCCAAGAGCCGTCATGTCCCGCATAAGGGTTCATATGATCTTGACTTGGACTCTATATACTATGCGCCTAAAGGCACTGGTTCACGAAAACCCAAATCAACTCGAGCCATGCGCACTCTAGGGGTTGCACAACCAGTCCCTCAAAGGCATGCATCGTTGCTTGTCACGCGCGCTGTTGATGGAAAACTTTATAGGGAAGACCCAGGCGCTCATGCATCAGATGTGGGTTACCCCTTAAAGCCATTCCAAACCCACTTTGATGTCGTAGTTGCACTTAAACCAAGTTAGGGAGCAAACATTGAGATGACAGACCCATGAGCCCAGTTTGACTACGTGCATGTAGTGGGTCCATCTCACCTCAAGCCTTCCATCAATGATCTAGTTGCAGTATCTGTGGAAGAATTGGGTCAGGGAGCAAACACTCCACTCTCACTTCTATGCGCAAGGGTTTTTTGAGCACATAAAGTGGGGCTAGGAGTAGAACTTCCATTATCTGATTTATGTAATATGATTAATCACAAGCATAAGGCGAGAGAAGCAACCCTCGTGTATGATGTGTCCCCTCGAAGACACACTTGTGTCAACATCATCATCAACTGCTGTTGTACCGAGGCGTCAGTCCCTCCAACCAGACAGTCAGCCTTTCAGCGATCGGCACCGTCCCTGTGGCATCATAGGAAACAACCACAAGAAGAAGAGGAATTGCCCGTCGTTTCCTATTGATCAATATGGAGGTCTCCTCCTATGACGAAGATCTCCAAGAAAATCTTACTTAACCTAAGGGTTTTGGTCAACAAGCCGCAAAGTCGCTCGAGGGGTAATAAACAGGTCCCTACTATGGAGGTATTCCAAGGCACACGCTCGAAAACAAAGATTGGGGATAGCCATACCTCCCCGAATAAAGCTACAACCAGAGTTGGGGGTAGCAGTCCCCCAGTGTTCCATGATAATCCATCTTTCCTAGAGGACAGTGGATTTCTTCACACGAATGCCAGCCTAGCTGGGGGTAGCCATACTTTCCAGGACGAGCCCGCAACTAAGACTGTGGGTAGCAATCCTTCCAATGATGAAAGTGACACAACACTGCCCACTCTTCTTGAGCACAATGATACTCAGACATTAGAGGCAAAAAGTGAGGCATCCACCTTTCCGTTTACCTTATCCCATGTAATGCCAGTATACATTGCAGGAGACGAGAAACTCGCAGAATTTAGTAATCAACAACGCCTTGAGGCACTCAAAGCCATGATGTAGACTCTCAGTAATTCAATGCAAACTCTGACTCTCACAGTATTGAAACTTGAAGAAAACTTGGTCTCAACACAGCCACCAACCCCGGGACGAGAAAACCTACATCAAGGGACCAACAAAAAATCTGGCATGCCTGATTTGGCTCCTCATGTCGCGAGCATCTGGAGCGCACCTCGACCTTCAATCGCTCTTCTGCCAGATAATATCCGGAAGACTCTTAGGGACTTGCTTGCCTGCGTTGATGCTCGGGATAATCAAGATAGGCTTCAGAAGCTTGGGATCTAGCAACCCTATCCTCCCAAGTGGGATAACGTAGTATACCCTCCAAAGTATAAAGCACTATCTCTAACTATATTTGATGGAAAGACGTCACCCCGTCAATACAAGAGGTACTTTCAGTCCATGATAGGACACCTACCTCGGGATGACACCTTACTTACCAACCGTTCGTCAGAGCACTATCCAGGGTCACTTTTGAATGGTTCTGCAGTCTCCAAGATAAGTATATTTCATCCTTCGAGGACTTGAAGTCACTTTTTCTTTCCCAGTTATATGAAGAAGGGATGGATATGACTATGCCCTCTCTCATGGACATCACCCAAGGGGACAGAGAACTTACACAAAACTACATCGAACGTTTTGACAGGCGGCACAAAAATTGTCCCCTAGCATCCCAGAACCTTCATTAATGGACACGTGTCGAAAGAACCTCCTACCAGCAGTGAGACTCTGGACGGCGTATGGCGTATTCAGTTATTGGATGACATTTATCATTAGTTCCACTGATACAAAAAGGTGGCAAAATAAGCCCGCTTATTAGCATTTTAAGCTCCCAATATTGAAAGCAAGAAAAAGCGTCCTTTCACCGCTAACAATAGTCGTGACAGTAAAGGAAAGCAAGTCTTAACGGTTAACCTGTCCAAAATCTCGACCTCACCCATTGTCAAGACAACGAAACTTCCAAGAGTACATAAGACTTATTCCTTTAATGACGATAATGTCATGGAACTCTTTGAAGTATTGATAAAGGAAAACAAACTCAAGATACCCGACATCAAACCCCCCGATGAAGCAAGCAAGGTTGACAACCCTAAATATTGTTACTACCAACGATATGTCCATCATGCTACGTGAGATTGTTACATATTAAAAAGGTAGATATAATGACTAATTAACTCCATAGCTCTCACTTTGTACTATGAAGATAAGACAGTCACTACAAACTTGGTATCCCTCCAGTTTGGCACTTTTTCGACAATAGAGGCTCAAGATGGTGTCATTCCCATACCTAGAACAATAATGGAGGTCGTCAACTTCCCTCCAGCACAAGAAGATGGGTTGGTTCCCCTCACTACTCCAAGAGGCAAAGTCATATGGGTTCACCCTGTCACGCCCCAGTCCGAAAATACGTAGGACTAGGAACACATAAGCATGCCAGCCGTATGTATATGGCAACTCTAATATATGGATACCATAATACACACGTACGATATAATATGAATATAAACTCACATATGGTATATATAGTATCCCAAGTCACAGATATACTAATCTCATCCACACAACAAGTCATAAAAAAGAAATAACTAAACTAGAATAATGAGTCTGAATAATCCAAAATAATAGTCGGGTGGAGACAAATCTACTACCAATGACTATATCAATACTAAAATAAGTGAGAAGGGTAAATCTCTAATATAAATAAGATAATGATATAAAGGTATCAGCGAAGCGATCCATCGCTAGAGATAATCAAGGATGCTCAGAAGGTAAGACCTCCTCGGAAGAGATAAGTAGTAAGTCCTGATCCGTGCTCCTGCGAATAGTCATGAACATCTACACCTGAAAAAGTACCAGGTCCTCAGAGGGACGTAACAAGATACATGGAAGCATGCCAATTTGAATACAGTAAACATGCATAATAGGTAGAAAATATGTAAGTACGATGTACAAGACAATCTATATGAATGCATAATAAGGACAACTTTTCGACGTATGGGCATGAGTAGGCTACTCTATCTAATCTCACAACTCACATACACGTCAGGAACATCATCAGCCGTCATACCACGGGTGTAGCAACCACCGTGACACTATCAGCCGACATACCGCGGGAGTAGCGACCATCGGACACGACTACCATAGTGCGTGCTAGTTACTATGGTTTACCAGAGTCGTTATAGCCCATACGCCTACTGATTGTCCTTCCCTCCCATGATACTATGTGTCAAGTGTGTGTCAACATATATATATATATATATATATATATATATATATATATATATATATATATATATATAGCATATAGCATATACTTATGACTGAAAGAAAACACACATGCAATAAATATATACAGAAATATAATAAGCATGTGAAGTACTGTAAGCAATTTGGCAAGGTATCTTGCCTGGCAAGAGAGCTGCAAAGTGTAACGTCTAGAAGACAAGCACACAAGATCAGAAACTAAGGCCTCAGAATGAACATCTCCGGATGCTGAAATAAATATCACCAACGTTTCCAGAATAAGCGAGATAGCTAAAAAATACTACCCTTTCGTCCAATTTGGACACAGGGGCAAAACGGTAATTTTGGGTCAAAGCGGGTCCACATGTGGGCCACTTTGCACCAAAAAATGTGCCAGGGGTAAAGGTCTCTAAATGGGACGAAATTATAGGTCAAACAAATTCTAAATGTCAATACGAACTCAACGGTACGTCCAATTTTGGATTCCGGTGAGCCAAAACACAAATTCGCCCAAAAAGTCAACCATAGGAACCACAATTAGGCAACTTAGTCAACTGTCTCATAATTGCGTAAAAATTGGGTCACGGGACCAGCGTGATACCACGAGTCCAATGGCACAAGTTTTGTCCCGTTCTGACAAGCGTACACTAAATGGTGCGGTATTTTGCAAAAGCCCACACGTTTGGACATACCATACGCACCTTTTGGTGCAACTAGTACGCGACGAGGCAGTCCCGTTTGGCGGAGCGCGCTCCATATCACAAATTTTGGAAGTTAGAAAAACAAGTTTTTTCGTATTTTTAACCTAATTTAATTCTGATTTTAACACATAATAAAATAAAGTAATTGACATAAAATAATCTAGGTTAGGTGGTCTTCACATAGCAAAAGGAATTTCTAAATTTGGATCTCTACGTTGGGAGATACGAGTCTTTAAACAGGGGTGGTTGCAACAGTTTTTCTGAATTTAAATGACGTAATTTTTTCTTGACTTGGCGTCGATTTTTACCTAGGGTTTACCGCGGAACGATGGGAACTAATCTACAGGATTTAGAGAGGGATAGGTAGGGATCATACCGGCGAAGACGAATCAGAATTTGGTCGAGCGATGGCACAGGAATCGGGGCATGAACATGGCTAAGTTACTGCAGTTTCCTGTCGCGGTGCTTGCGCGGGGCGCGGTCGCGTACGCTGGTCGCGGCGGCGGGCGGCTGCTCCGGCGGCGGCGGCTCTGGGGTCGGCGCGGTCGCAGGGTTGAGGTGGAACTTAGGGTTAGGGTTTTGGGTTTTATATATATATATATATATATATATATATATATAAGAGAAGATGAGAGAGGGGGGTCGGATTTCCGCGGGACGGGGTTTCTCAGTACAGCAGGGGGGGTTAGTTACTGGGTTATTAGGAAAGGGCTTAGGGTTTAAGGGCTTAGGGTTTTTGGTAGTTTAATAGGTTTTTGGTTTTTAATTATTTCTTTTTCTTTTCTCTTTCTTTTCATTCTTTTTCTTTTCTTTTTCTTTTCTTTTCTTTTCTATTTTGTTTTTATTAATACTATTTATTAACACTATAAGTAATACTACTATTATTAATATTACTAATACTTATTATTATTATTATTGTTATTATTATTTTTATTATTATAACTATTATTATATAGTAACTATATATTATTTATGTATATATTTAAGCTATAAAATACATTCGTACCCAAAATAAATTCTACAAAAATCTATTCCTCTCCTGCAAATATTCCTAAAATAAAAAAATATGACTTTGTACAACAATTCTAAATGATTAATTATCTAGGTACTTAAAAAATTACGTATATATTATATAAATAACTACAAAATAATATAAATAAATTAAATAACTAATTAATTAAATAAATATAATATTTAAAAATATGGGATTTTATATTCTACCCAACTTACAAAAAATTTGTCCTCAAAATTGACACTAACCCATATTCATAATAATTGCTATAGCTATTACACTACATTGCTATCTAGCAGTACTTCCTAAAAGTCATGGTCTGTCATTCTAACACTTCCTCTTTTATTGTCCATACACTATTCTATTTCTAACTCATCTACACTATCCAACTTATAAAAATTCTACTAGTAGTCAAACTCTCTTGAGGCTATTGTCTAGGTTGTAGGACGAATTTATTTATTGGGTCGAGAATCTTGGGATACCTGTCTGGAATCTCACAACCATGATTTTTCTTTGTAAATACTGCCATGCCACCTGACCAGTATGTCTGCAAATACTTCGACTACTCTACTATAACGGTCTAGCTGCAGCTGTCGCTACTTCGCTAGCGAATTATCATAGTTGTCAGTTTGTAACAAGTGCCTTCAACTCTTTCCTAAGCTTAGTCTAAGTTTTTAGGGCAATAGTTATGGTCTTGACTAACTTTATAAAACTATTTGAAGTATGAACTATTTCAACAATCCCACTAATTACTGTTAGACTAAGGGGTGCTATATATGGTTTTTAAAATAATAAGAGGATACAGATATTGCTATAGTGCATATACATAAGGGTTATCATTATGTACACATCTTTTAGTTATTAATCATTTACTAAACCATTTATGTTTTAACTAACAAAAATAAGGGTGAGGTAGAAGTAAATTAAATAATTCATAATGGCACGAAAGGATACGACTATGATAGGAAGAGTTAAGCACGAGATAAAGAATGGATATAAAAGAGGAGATGAGCCACCCCAAGGGGCGAGATGGTGATAGGAAGAGATTACTACTACTGCTTAGTGTGTCATCCATTAGCTTCGTGGATATGCCATCTAGTTAGGATATCAACATATCCTCATAACTGCTAAACTACCTTATATATAATTCTACGTCTACTATGCACCTAAGATCCCGTGTCATAAAGGGGGTCATGAGTATGAAATGACAAATATAACTAAGGTCGTACCTGTATCTACGACTTTATGTATCTGCGCTCTCTTGTTTGTCATCATGAGTGCTTGGCCTATGGGGTATATCTAGTACTATCCGCGTATCAAACTTATACTAAGCACGAACGTTCATCTTTCCGAAATAGAGAAAGACAAAAAACAACAAATAAGAGTTCAAGGAGGAGGTGATATAATACAATTACGGGATTCAAAGGGATTAGAGAATTTGAAAGGGATTTGCCAAGGCAGTTGTGGATTAAAATCTTATTTTGGTAAATTTCTATATGCATGTTCATATCAGAAAGTTATGTACCTGACATGATATGCTCTGACCAGTCTAGAGGACAAATATATTCGTCTAACAAGTTGAGTCAACTATATCTCAATCTACGTAAAGTAGTGATACAAAGATCGAACCAAGCGCACTAAGGTTGATCAGACCATAGTGCACTGATTCTGATTTAGACAATGTATTAGTGTGGGCCCCCAATAATACATGTGTCATGAACAAGCTCAATAAAAGAATAAGCTTGCAAAACTAGGCTATAATAGCAGCATAAGTCGAGGTAGTACAAAAAAAATATAAGTACGCTTAATTGTGATGGAGGAAGGTACAAAATAATTTAAGTTCACCAAGAAGACCGGTGTCGTACCTCTATATTTGCCATACTAATTTCTTGTCTAAGTCTAAAGTTAATCAAATGGGTGTATGGGCCTCTAAGTTCTATAGTCTAGATAAATACTAAAGTTCTATAGTCTAGATAAACACTATCTTCTTATGCAAGCCTATAGTTGGTGTCATTCATTTATACTTCATTAATGAGTTAAAAGGACTATGTGTTACTAGGTTATGAGACATACTACCAAACTTACAAAGATCTAACTGATAGTGTTATTGAATACTAGAGTGTATATACCTAGTATAAGTCATCTTCCTAACCCCTATCAAGTACGAGAAAAGATTGACGTTGAGAAGGGATCAAGCAAGATGAATTGCAAGCAATCAAATGAGAATGCGAAACAAAATCAAGGGAGGTGATAATTAAGTGGATGAGATCCTATATTCTAATCCTATGTGCAGGCTTGCTCGGTACAATAACGTAACCGAGACAATATGCTCTCGACCTGCATGGGCCACCACAAAAACATTTCATGCCCCAGTCCCAAAATACGTAGGACTAGAAATACGTAAGTATGACAGCCGTATGTATATGGCAACTCCAATATATGGATACCATAATATACACGTACGCTGTAATATGAATATAAACTCATATGTGGTATATATAGTATCCCAAGTCACAGATATACTAATCTCATCCACACAACAAGTCATAGAAAATAAATAACTAAACTAGAATAATGAGTCTGAATAATCCAAAATAATAGTCGGGCGGAGACAAATCCACTACCAATGACTATATCAATACTAAAATAAGGTAAAAGGGTAAATCTCTAATATAAATAAGATGATGATATAAAGGTATCAGCGAAGTGAACCCCTCGTTAGACAATAAAGTTATATTAAAAAATGAGCTACAAGCTCACTTTTTTAAGCCAATAAGCGCTAGAGATAATCAAGGATGCTCAGAAGGTAAGACCTTCTCGGAAGAGATAAGTAGTAAGTCCTGATCCGCGCTCCTGCGAATAGTCATGAACATCTACACCTGGAAAGGGACCAGGTCCTCAGAGGGACGTAACAAGATACATAGAAGCATGCCAATTTGAATACAGTAAATATGCATAATAGATAGAAAATATGTAAGTACGGTGTACAAGACAATCTATATGAATGCATAATGAGGACAACTTTTTAACGTATGGGCATGGGTAGGCTACTCTATCTAATCTCACAACTCACACACACGTCAGGAACATCATCAGCCGTCATACCGCGGGGGTAGCGACCATCGTGACACCATCAACCGACATACCGCGGGAGTAGAGACCATCGGACATGACTACCATACTGCGTGCTAGTTACAATGGTTTACCAGAGTGGTTATAGCCCATACGCCTACTAATTGTCCTCCCCTCCCATGATACTATGTGTCAAGTGTGTGTCAAGATATATATATATATATATATATTATATACTTATGACTGAAAGAAAATACACATGCAATGAATATATACAAAAATATAATAAATATGCGAAGTACTATAAGCAATTTGGCAAGGTATCTTGCCTGAAAAGAGAGCTGCAAAGTGTAACGTACAGAAGTCAAGCACACAGGATCAAAAACTATGGCCTCAGAATAAACGTGTCCGGATGCTGAAATAAATATCACCATCGTTTCCAGAATAAGCGAGATAGCTAGAAAACACTACCCTTTCGTCTAATTTGGATACAGAGGCAAAACGGTAATTTTGGGTCAAAGTGGGTCAACATGTGGGCCACTTTGCACCGAAAAGCATGCCAGGGGTAAAGGTCTCTAAATGGGACAAAATTATAGGTCAAACAAATTCTAAATGTCAATACAAACTTAACGGTACATCCAATTTTGGATTTCGGTGAGCCGAACACAAATTTGCCCAAAAAGTCAACCTTGGGGCCTACAATTAGGCAACTTGGTCAACTGTCTCAGAATTGTGTAAAAATTGGGTCACAGGACCAGTGTCATACTACGAGTCCAATGGCGCATATTTTGTCGCGTTCTGACGAGCATATACTAAATTGTGTGGTATTTTGCAAAAGTTGCGATACGGAAACTTTTCGCGGATACGGGTTAATTTCGAAGCGCACACGCATCCAAGTCAGTTTTTGCGAATCCCACATATATGGACATACCATACGCGCCTTTCGGTGTAACTGGTACGCGACGAGGCAGTCCCGTTTGGCGGGGCACGCTCCGTATCGCAAATTTTGGAAGTTAGAAAAATAGGTTTTTTTGGATTTTTAACCTAATTTAATTCTGATTCTAACATATAATAAAATAAAGTAATTGACAAAAAATAATCTAGGTTAGGTGGTCTTCATATAGAAAAATGAATTTCTAAATTTGGATCTCTGTGGTGGGATATACGAGTCTTTAAATAGGGGTGGTTGCAACAGTTTTTTTGAATTTAAATGACGTAGTTTTTTCTCGACATGGCATCGATTTTTACCTAGGTTTTAGCGCTGAACGATGGAAACTAATCTATAGGATTTAAAGAGTGATAGGTGGGGATCATACCGGCGAAGATGAATCAAAATTTGGTGAACGATGGCACGAGAATCGGGGCGTGAACAGGGCTAAGTTGCTGCAGTTTCCTGTCGCGGTGCTTGCGCGGGGCGCGGTCGCGGACGCTGGTCACGGCGGCGGGCGGCTGCTCCGGCGGAGGCGGCTCTGGGGTCGGCGCGGTCGCAGGGACGAGGTGGAACATAGGGTTAGGATTTTGGGTTTAATATAATATATATATATATATATATATATATATATATATATATATATATATATATATATATATATATATATATATATATAAGAGAAGATGAGAGAGGGGGGGTCGGATTTCCGTGGGACGGAGTTTCTTAGTACAGCGGGGAGGGGGGTAGTTAATGGGTTATTAGGAATGGGCTTAGGGCTTAAGGGCTTAGGGCTTTGGGTAGTTTAATAGGTTTTTGGTTTTTAATTATTTCTTTTTCTTTTCTTTTTCTTTTCTTTTCTATTTTGTTTTTATTAATACTATTTATTAACACTATAATTAATACTACTATTATTAATATTACTAACACTTATTATTATTATTGTGATTATTATTATAACTATTATTATATAGTAACTATATATTATTTACGTATATATTTAAGGTATAAAATACATTCGTACCCAAAATAAATTCTACAAAAATCTATTCCTCCTGCAAATATTCCTAATATAAAAAAAGGACTTTGTACAACAATTCTATATGATTAATTATCTAGGTACTTAAAATGCTACGTACATATTATCTAAATAACTACAAAATAATATAAATTAATTAAATATCTAATTAATTAAATAAATACAATATTTAAAAATATGGGGTTTTACATACCCAGACCTCGTCTCAGACATGACACAACCAGCAGCACCTCCGGCTTCCAAGACCAAAGAAAAGAAGACCAAGTCTTGTCACATGGTCTCTCCATCAACAGATGAAGCTTTGGTAGGGGTTACCAGGTTGGGACTGGCCTACCAACACGACTACAATGCTCCTGATAAAGCTATGCTTCCGGTGGCCACATCCTTGACACCCATTGTGTCTTATCCGGGTCCATCCCAGCCTCCTACAGTAGACAAGCAAAAGCAGAAGAAAAAGCGCTTTGTCGAACCTCTGCAAAAAGACCTAACTCAGGGGCTAGAGAAGCCTTATAACTTCGATATTTTGTCACAGCTGGTCATCACTCCTGTAAAACTATCACTATTCAAGCTCCTTCGTCTCTCCAAGAAGACTCGAGATGCTCTAAGTGAGGCATTGCAAAATGTTGACTCTTATCTGGCCCGAGTCAAGCCACCGGCCGTGAATCCTGCGGCATGCCCTCACTGCAATAGTGTGATGGAGGCGATCCCGAATATCACATTATCTCAGTAGGATATGTTGCTAAAAAATAATAGGCATCGTCATCCCTTATTTTACATAGGGTACATCGGAGCCATAAAGGTGGACCGGATGCATATCGATCTTGGATCATCTCTCAGCATTATCCTACGATGTCTGCTACAAACTTTGGGGATTTTGATGCATCGGTTATCGGCCACCAACACAACTATCAGCGACTTCAACACCGAAAGAAGCTATATGTTCAGTAAGATTCTTCTGAAGTGCCAAATCTTTGATCTCCGAACCGAGGTGACTTATTACGTCATCGATGTGGATGTGTCCTACAATATCCTACTAGGACATCTATGGATACATGAGTATATGATTATCCTATCCACTCTTCACCAGTGCTTAAAATACGCCAAATAAGACGGCATCGTCAAGACAGAATTCACCGACGTGGATCCTTTCAAAGGGGTCAAGGCGTACTACTCGGACTCAGTCTTGTATAAGAAAATCTACCAAGATGAAGAAGGTAAGGACGCCAATGATGAAGCTGACATTATTACAGCTCTAAGCGAGCCTCTAAGGGTTCATCTTAAAGGACGCCCACCCTAAACAACTACTCCGATTATGATCAAGCTTCATAAAAAGGCACTTGAACCCCCGGTAGTCAAACTCAAGGGACAGAGACGTGTGCCATGCAAAGATCCCTTTGCCACGAGAACCCCAGAGCAGCTGGTAGCCAAGCTCCGCAGGAAAACTCCAGCATCGTTGGTATCATTAACAACCATCGAAGAAGATAAACTGGAAGAATGCATTATGGCATCTACCGACGTACCATCATATAATAACGTAATCCTTTTAGAGAAGATACCATATTTTGTTAACAAAGGCCTCTCTTTGAATTGCTCCGTGGTCGCGTATTAGGGCGTCGCATATTCTCTGGAGTATGGTATAGGATTGCACCTGCATACACAAGTGGATAGCATTCACTCGGCACCCAAATCCGCCTTAGCCAAAATCCATGCTTTGTCGTTCTAGCAAGGAAGAAAGGGGACAAACCCATCATTTTTGGGAAAGTTGAAGGTCGTCGGGACTTCGTCTCCGAAGATCCAAAATCGAAATGCGCTAGAATATAGCTTCACCTCTACAGCATACAAACTAAATATATTCTCCAAAAAATAGGATACGATATGGAAAGCGACCAGGGCATGAACTACGACAAGGGACGACACTTACCGCTACACCATTTTGCCCCAAAGGCAAACCTGAGATATTATAAGTGCACCGGTCATGGTTTGGGATATGTCACACCTCCTACAACTCTCAAAGACTCAAAAAAAGAAGACAAAACACAATCTCACTCTTCATAATCTTCTGCATGGGACTCAGACGTTAGCATTGGAGACGTGCTTAAACATGCGTTGTCAATCAACTTGGTATCATTAGATCCAAAGGAGGACAAGAGTACCCTATTGAACTCTTTGAAGTAGAACCGTGGGCTCAAAAGCTGGAATCTCTATGGAAATTATGGTTCGAGTAGAGGGAACCTTCTACGGAAGACAAGGTTGTACAAGTTGATTTGGGCGATGACATTTCTCCTAAGCCCATCTTCAACAGCAAAAACTCTCACCAGAAGAACGTGAATCCCTTGTCCAGTTGGTATGGGAATACATTGACATCTTCGCATGGAACTACGAGGATATGTCGGGTCTGGATCTATAGATCGCCATGCATAAGCTCAATATTCGGCCTGGCGCTAAGCCAGTGAAACAGCAGCAACGGTGATTTTGCCCAGATGTTATGAACGCCATTGAAGCTAAAGTAAATAAGCTGATAGCAAGCGGGTTTATTTGCAAAGAACAACATCCAAACTGGGTAGCTAATATCTTCCCCATAATTAAAAAGAACGGTAAAATCTGAGTCTGTATCGACTTTCGTAATTTGAACACGGTATGCCCGAAGAAAGAATTTTGCTCCCGATCACAAACGTAATGGTCAACAATACTTGTGGATTCGAGCGTATGTCCTTCATGGACGGGTTCTCAAGCTACAACCAAATCAAGATCTTTCCAAAGGACGAGAAGCACATGTTATTTTGGATGCTAATAGGGGTGTACTATTACACCGTGATGCCCTTTGGCCTGAAAAATGCTGGTGTAATATACCTAGAGAGCTATGAGCACCATCTTTTGCGACCACCTACGCAAGACAGTTAAATGTTATATTGATGACATCATTGTCAAAAGCCATTTTCAAGATGATCACCTCTAAGATCTGAAGACTGTATTCAATTTAATGCGAGCCCATCATTTCAAGATGAACCCTACCAAGTCATTCTTGGGATTATCTAGCGACAAGTTTTGGGCTTTATCATAACTTCAAAGGGTATTCATATTGACCCTGAGAAGACAAATGCCATCTTAGATTTGCATCCTCTAAAGAACCTGCGAGAGCTTCGCGGTCTACAGGGAAGACTGTCATAAATAAGGAGGTTCATAGCCAATCTCTTTGGACGATGTCGACCCTTTACCCAGCTCATGAAGAAGGGAGTCTATTTTGCCTAGACAGAGGAATGCCAGCAAGCATTCGATGAAATTAAGAAGTATCTTACAAACCACCCAGTATTTATGGCTCCAATCATGGAAAAACCCTTCTTACTTTATGTCCGTGCAATGGATCATTCCCTTGGCGCTCTTCTTGCTCAAAATAACGATGAAGGCTATAAGCTATCTATTATCTTAGCAGAACAATGATCGGTGCAGACATAGGTACAATCCGGTAGAGAAAGAATATCTTGCTTTGGTGTTCGTCATCCAAAAGACTCGTCATTACTTGACAGGGCAAACCATCCATCTTATCTCTAAAGTGACCCCCCTCAGAGTCCTTATGACCAAGCCTGGGATACTAAACTCTCTCCTAGCTACGTGAGCAATCCTACTGTCACCCTATGACATGGTATTCATCCGCAAAAGGCTGTTAAGGGCCAAGCATTGGCCGATTTCCTGGAAGCCCATCCGGTACCAGAGACTTCCAAGCTCTACGATAAAATCTACAACGAGGTATTGGAGTCCAACACCGTCATGACAGGAAGCTCTGTTTGGCAAATGTTTATTGATGGTGCTTCTATAATAGGGCTCGAAGGCAACATCGTTGTCGGAGTTGGGATAGTGCTAATTTCTCCCTACTACCTAGTCATACATCGTACATACTCGCTCACGGAGCCGTATTCCAATAATATGGCAGAATACAATGCTCTCATCATTGGTCTCTATCTGGCTAAACAACTAGGGGTCGATTACCTAGAAGCCTATGGTGATTCCAAATTAATAGTCAGCCCAGTCTGTGGCGAATATGAAGTCTGTCATGAGGACCTGCTCCCCTACCACCAGGTGGCCGTTGATATGATCGCCACTTTTATAGAGTTCTTCATTGAACATGTGTCGTGACAGCAAAACATTGAAGATGATGCAATCGCCGGCCTTACTGCATCCCTGGAAGTTCTAATCAAGGCTCATCTATTGGTCATAGTTGTCAGTCAAGAGCTGGTCTGCCTTAAGAATAACTTATGCTTGAATCTAAGCCACTACATAGGCACGAATAGCAATGTCAAAGACTAGAGGCTCCCATTCATAGACTATGCAGTCTACGAAATCCTTTCAGATAACCTAAAGAAGGCCACTTATGTCAGAAGGCGTTCCCTCCGGTTCTACTATGATACATCCACTAAGATGTTGTACGGTCGTGTCACTACCATATTTTTTAGAAAAGGGTATTTTGGTCATTTTATAATTAATTAAATATTGTGCATGTTATAAATTTATTTATTGTTAGATGTTAGATAATATTTTGGACTTGTGTTAGTGGATCTAACTAGTTTAGATTAGCTCCATGGATCAACATTTAATTCTAGTTAGGATTGAGCCCAATAAGAAGCCCAATCATTAGGAGGATGATTAATTAAGTTAAACCAATTATACTAGAATCTTCCTTAATTATTTCTTCATGAGAAGCCCGAAGGGGTATTCTAGACATTTTATAGTAGCATGGGGAGGGAAGAATGTGGTCGGCCATATAATAATGGAGGAAAAAATTTCTCTTTATTTTTCTATTTTAAATCTAGATCTAGAATTTTCTCTTCCAAATTTCTTCATTCCCACATCAAATTCTACCCAAAAAAATTTTCAATTTCTTCCCAAATCATCATTGGAGGCTATTAGAATAAGGAGGAAGTATCTACAAGGAGGAAATAAGGATCTACAAGGAGGAGCAAGGATATACAAGTTGGAAGCTAATTTTACTCAATTTAGAGATTTTATTGGGAATCCATCTCCCAATAGGTACAATTCTATTTTTTCTCTAATTAGACTCTAAATCTATATTTTAATTATTATGAACCACCCCATATTCTAAGACTACCCATAAGAATTGAAATTAGATTCATACGAGGCCTATAGAGAAAGTTATGTGGTATTTTGTGTCAATTTTGGGGAAATTTTGAGATTGACACAACTTGTGTTTGTCAATAGGTCAATTAGACCAAATTAACATGTGTTTGATTGTGTGTAGCTAGTGTCATGTCCATAATTGGATACGTGAGGCTGTATTCCGATAATTTAGAGATACGGGTTGATTTGGAGATTTTCTTCCGATACGGAAGTTTGAGCATGTCATATTTTGACATGAACACGTAGATGAGTAGTTAGCTCTTCGTATTATTCATAATTATGATTTTAGACTTGCTCGTGTTTGTTGGGATATATTTGGTTGTATGGTAGAGCCGTATCGCAAGCGTATCATAGATCTAGTATGATACGGGTGCGATGCACTTCACGTGTTTGTTCTTTATAATTTAATTAAATTATAGATATTATAAATATTATAATTATAATTATTATGTGAACTATATATATATTTATATTTATAAATTTGATTTATAATTCTTGTTGATGTGTTGGTGATCATAGGAGAGTAAGAGTTCATGTGTTTCTCTAATTTGGTATTATGTATATATATGTATTATGGTATTATATATATATATATATATATATATATATATATATATATATATATATATAATATATATATATGTGTGTGTGTGTGTGTGTGTGTGTGTGTGTGTATTTATGTGTGTGAGCTTGAGGGAAGAAGAAACCATGGAAAACAGTGAATAAAATAATAGAAAATAGTGAGAAAAGCAATGGAAAGCAGTGAGAGAAAATCAGTGAGAAGCTGAGAGAAGCAGTTGAAAAGCAGCAGAAGCAGTAAGCACAAGCAGCAACAGCAGTAGAAGCACTGAAAATCTGAAGCACAAGCAGCAGAGAAGCCGCAACAGTAAGCAGCAGAAAGCAGCAGCGGTAGTAAGCAGCGGCAAGTGGCAGCAGCAGTTTTGATAAGCTGTAGGTTATCAAAAAGCTGGTAAGTTAGTAAGTTATATATATATATATATATATATATATATATATATATATATATATACACATACACATAAGTTAGTTAGCTTATTTAATAAGCTATTAAGTTTATATTAATAAGCTAGTATGTATATATATATATATATATATATATATATATATATATATATATATATAATTAGTTTATATTAATAAGCTAGTAGTTTATATATATTGTAAATAAGTTAGTATATATTTATATATGAGATTTTTATATACATAAGTACTAGTTAATATTAGTTAGTATTATTTCTATATTACCTTGGGGTACACCAAGGTAATGAGGGTAAGATATCTTGGGTACGAGTATTTAATATCAAGGGGTATGTTAGTATATAGTTTAGTATAGTTTTTTTATAAGTTTAAATACATATTAATGAATAGTGAGGTGTATGGGTATTAGTAATATATTAGATATTGAATTAGCATGTGATACCATGGTAATGTCAAGGTATTGGGTTTTACTCAAGGTATTGGGTTTGCACATCTAGATGGGAGAGTAGGGGTGTGATACCGCTTTTGGTTCAAAGCCAAGGTATCCATTTAGCATTAGTTATTTTAGGAGTATTATATATTATTGTTTTGTATATATATTATAATATTTTATCCAATAAATTATGTACCTTATGATACGGTATCTTGTTGGTTTTCTAGTATCCTAGTATAGCTAGTATGGCCTAGTTACATAGTGTATGGACCCAATATCCTAGAGATGGACTCATACAACCTAAAATAACTAGTTTGACCAAGTTTGACTAGTTTGACCTAGAGTTGACCTATTTTGACTTATAAATGGCTTTATGACCTAGAAGTTGACTAGTTTAACTTATTTTCATTCCAAAACCTTGTATTGATGTAATATTCCATATTTAGGTCTTTAAGGCACCGTATCGGACATCTTTGATACTGTTTAACGGACTTTAGGCAAGTACATTGTCACTACCATATTTTTTAGGAAAGGATATTTTGGTTATTTTATAATTAATTAAATATTGTACATGTTGTATATTTATTTATTTATTTTATTATTTATTTATTATAGATGTTAGTTTATTATTTTGGACTTGTGTTAGTGGACCTAATTAGTTTAGATTAGATCTATGAACCAACATTTAAATCTAGATAGAATTGAGCCCAATTAGAAGCACATTCATTAGGAGGATGATTAATTAAGTTAAACCCAAAAGACTAGAACCTTCTCTCCTTAATTATTTCTTCATGAGAGGCCCCAAGGGGTATTTTAGACTTTATATAGTAGATCGAGGAGGGGGTTAAGTGGGCGGCCATGTAAATATGGAGGAAGAATTTTTCTCTGTTCATTTTTATTTTCAAATCTAGATCTAGAATTTTCTCTTCCAAATTTTTTCATTCCCACATCAAATTTTATTCAAATTTCTTTCCAATTTCTTCCTAAATTATTATTGGAGGATATTAGAGCAATAATCTATAAGAAGGAAGTAAGGATCTACAAGGAGGAGAAAAGATCTATAAGGAGGAGGCTATTTTCACTCAAATTGAAGATTTTATTGGGAATCCATCTCCCAAGTATATTCAATTTTTTTCCCTTTAATTAGACTCTAAATATGTATTTTAATCATTAGGAACAACCCCATATGGAAAGGCTATCCATTGGAATTGGAATTGGAATTAGGTTCATAGGAGACCTATAGAGAAAGTTATGTGGTATTTTGTGTCAATTTTGGAAGAATTCCGAGATGATACATCTTGTATTATCAATTGGTCAATTAGACCAAATTGACATATGTTTGATTGTGTGTGGCTAGTATCGTATCCACAATTGGATACGTGTAGGCCGTATCCCGATAATTTGGAGATACGGGTTAATTTGGGAGTTTTTTCCGACACGGGAGTTTTAGCATGACATATTTTGACACGGACACGTAGATATGTAATTAGCTCTTTGTATTGTTCATAATTATTATTTTAGACTTGCCCGTGTCCTTCGAAATATGTTTGGTGGTGTGGTGGACTCGTATCGCAAGCGTATCATAGATCTAGTGTGATACGGGTGCAATGCACTCCACGTATTTATTTTCTTGTATTTCAATATACTTGTTTATAGCTATTAGAGTTTTATAATTGTATGGTTATGTATATATAAATGTATAGTGATAATGTGTTTATATATGTGTGTGTACATATCTATCTATACAATAGAGATACATATACATATACACACAAATCATCATATATATATATATATATATATATATATATATATACACTTGTATATGTGTGTGTGTGTGTGTGTGTGTGTGTGTGTGTGTGTGTGTGTGTGTGTGTGTGCACGCGCGCGCATAGATATGTATGCTTGTGTGCTAGGAGGGGGTCGGGTTGCTAGCAACAGCAAGGCAGTGTAGCAAGAACAACATTAGCAGTATCAGTAAAGCATGGGTCGGGTTGCTAGCCACAACAAGGCAGTGTAGCAAGAACAACATTAGCAGTAGCAGCAAAGCATGGAGCTGCAACAGCAACAGCATGAGCAGCAGCAGCAGCCAACAGCAACAACATGAGCAGCAGCAGCAGTAGCCAATAGCAACAACATGAGCAGCAATAGCAACCACAGCAATAGCAAAGCAGTAGTAGCATGCAGTTCAGCAGCAACAGCATGCAGCAGCTTGAGCAGCAGCAGCAGCAAAGCAGTATGCAGCAACTGCAGTAGCACAGTAAGCTAGCAGCAGCATGTAGCAGCATTAGCAGCAGCTGGAGTAGCAGCAACTCGAGGCAACAACAGAGGGCAGCAGCTAGAGCAAGGTAAGGAGGCTAGTTAGCTTGATGTATAGTTTAGGTAGTTAGTTCACTGATAGTTAGTTAGTTTTATAAATAGTTAGCTAGTTAGTTATATATGTATATGTACATATTGTTATCTAGTAGCTAGATATATACTATTGATTACTAGTAGTTATATATATATATATATATATATATATATATATATATATATATATATATATATATATATATATATTGGTAAGTTAGTAGGTAGTTAGTATAGTATAGTATAGTATAGTACAGTATAGTATAAGTAGCTAATGCATGTTAGTTATAGTTTAGTGTATTGGATAGTTAGTTATATGTTAGAATTAACATTACCTTGTGATACCAAGGTAATGCCAAGGTATTGGTGGATACTCAAGGTATTAGATTTGAGTATCAAGATGGGTGTATAGAGGTGTGATACCGCATTGGTTCAAAGCCAAGGTATCCACTTAGCATTAGTTTAGTTAAAAATATTATATATTATTGATTGTATATACATATTATAATATTTCCTATCTAATAATTGTGTATCTTAGGATACGGTGTCTTGTTGGTTTTCTAGTATCCTAGTATAGCTAGTATGGCCTAGTTAAATAGTGTATAGACCCAAAATACCTTAGAGATAGACTTATACAATCTAGAAATATCTAGTTTGACCAAGTTTGACTAGTTTGACCTAGAGTTGAAATAGTTTGACTGTTTTGACTTAGAAATGGCTTTTTGACCTAGAAGTTGACTAGTTTAACTTATTTTTATTCCAAAATCTTGTAATGATGTAATATTCTATATTTAGGTCTTCGAGGCACCATATCGAACATCTTTGATACTGTTCACCAGATTTTAAGCGAGTACATTCTTTGATAGTTTTTTATTTATGATATCATTTATGTCTCCTGTATCTAGTGTAGATATCCTTGATTTCTTGATACGATGGTTACATGGATTGGTATATTCGGATCTCGTCATGAGATGTTATTCCTTGGTATGTATGGTGTATCTTGTGCAAGCCTTATTTTCTTGTTCTTCTTATACATATACAGACACGGTGATTCGTGTCCGGTGCACCGGGGCACAGTGATTTGCGTCCGGTTCAGTCCGGCTACTGGGTCGAGGCGGTGGTCAGGCTGTACGTACGGCCCCTCGGGGCCAGGGCATGACAGAAGCTCTGATACCATTCTGTCATGCCCCGACCCCGAGGAGCCACCCGTACAGCCGGACCACCGCCTCGCCCCCGTAGTCGGACTAAACCGGACGCGAATCACCGGGCCTCGGTGCACCGGACGGGAATCACCGCGCTTGTCCAGCGGGTGCGAGGAAGGGATGTCCCGTTGGGATGTAACGGAACGAATGCCTTTGCATAAGAAAACCCAAGTCCCTCGATTATCCTGGATACTCAGTTGGCTAAATGCATTGTATTGCAACAATGTCCCTTTCCGCTGCTTACTCGATTGATGCGATGATAGCCAACAAATAACTTAAACGATAAGGCCTTGTACGGGCGCAACCCTAGGCTCGCACAGCATCATGTCCTGATACATCCCAACGGGCCATCCCTTCCTCGTACCCGCGGGACAAGCGCGGTGATTCGCGTCAGGTGCACCAAGGCATGGTGATTCGCGTTCGGTTCAATTCGGCTACCGGGGCAAGGCGGTGGTCCGGCTGTACTGGCGGCCCCTCGGGGCCGGGGCGTGACAGGCAGTATTTATGAATTTGATGAACATGGTGTTCCATCAGTACCATGACAAGTTTACGGTGGTGATCATCGATGATATACTCATATACTCGAAGACACCGGAGGAGCACGAGGAGCATTTATGGATTGTGTTGGATATGCTGAGGAAGGAGAAGCTGTATGAAAAGCTGTCCAAGTGTGAATTCTTCCTGGACAAGGTAGAGTTCTTAGGGCATGTTGTGACTGGTGATAGAATTTCAGTGGATCCGAGTTCAGTGGCAGAGATCATGAGTTTCTTGGGTCTAGCAGGCTACTACCGAAAGTTTATGCAAGATTTTTTGAGGGTTGCCGAGCCGATAACTAGACTCACTAGGAAGAATGTAGAGTTTGTTTGGACAGAGGAGTGCCAGGTTGTTTTTGAGGAATTGAAGACAAGATTGACGTTTGCTCCTATTTTGACGTTACCATCAGGGTCTGGAGGTTTTACTATTTATAGTGATGCATCTGTGAAAGGTCTGGGTTGTGTTCTTTAGCAGAATGAGAAAGTGATTGCCTATACATCCAGGCAATTGTGTCCTCATGAGAAGAACTATCATACCCATAATTTAGAGTTGGAAGCAGTCATCTTTGCCCTGAAGTTGTAGAAATACTATTTGTATAGAGAGCGTGTGGAGATCTTCACAGACCACAAGAGCTTGAAGTAAGTGTACACTCAGAAGGAGTTGAACATGAGGCAGCATCGGTGGCTGGAACTGATGAAGGATTTTGACATATCTTTAAAGTATCATCCTGGAAAAGCCAATGTAGTGGCCGATGCCTTGAGAAGGTATCCGGTAGCTATGTTGTTGACACATGATCGATATTTGTTGGTGGACTTGGAGATCTTGGGCATTAAGGTGATAGTTCCTGGTTTAACTAAACATATGTGGGGGTTGCAGATACACTCAGAGTTGATAGACATGATCAAGACAGCCCAGTACGAGGATGTATCTCTAAGAAGCATCAAAGCTCAGATGAGAGCTGGATTGGAGGATGATTTCACCAATGCAGAGGATGGTTCTTTGCGGCATGGTATTCGATTATATATACCTAGTGGAGAGTTGCATGAGGAGGTATTACAGAAAGCATATCGCACGCAGTATTCCATACATCCAGGTACTAATAATATGTATCGGGATATGCGAAAGAGTGTGTGATGGTATGATATGAAGAAGAAAGTGGCACAGTTTGTATCCAGATGCTTAGCGTGCCAGCAGGTGAAAGCCGAGAGGCAGAGGCCAGGCGGTTTACTTCAGCCATTACCCATTCCAAAGTGAAAGTGGGAGCACATTACTATAGATTTTGTGTCCGAACTTCTACGAGCTCCAGGAGGAAAAGACGCGATTTGGATCATCGTTGACAGGTTGACCAAGTCGGCCCACATTTTGCCTTTCAAGGTAGGTTTATCTACAAAAAAGCTGGCAGAGATATATGTGAGGCAGATCATCAGGATACATGGGGTTCCCATCAGCATAGTCTCGGATCGGGATAGTCGTTTCACTTCTCATTTCTGAAGGAGTTTGCAGATGAGTTTGGGCACCCAGCTCAAGTTCAGTACTGCATATCATCCCCAAACAGATGGGCAGTTGGAGAGGACTATTCAGACTATCGAGGATATGTCGCGTACCTGTGTACTAGATTTCAGGGGATCTTGGGAGGACCATCTCCATTTGGTAGAGTTTGCTTACAACAATAGCTATCAGGCTAGTATAGAGATGTCACCATTTGAGGCTCTGTACGGTCGAAGATGTCGTACTCCTTTGTCATGGGACGATATTGGAAAGAGAGTTTTGCTAGGGCCAGAGATTGTTGTGGATACAGTAGAGAAGGTTAAGCTAATCAGAGACAGACTTTGAGTGGCACAGAAAAGATAGCGGCATTGGGCCGATAGCCAACGGAGACCTTTGGAGTTTTGAGGTATAGTTTTAGATTTTTGTTTTGTACTTGATATTTGTTGTTTGTTATAGATTAAGTTCTTAAGGTTGTATTTTGTTCTAGGTCGGTGGTCTGGTATTTCTAAGGATTTCTCCGACACGAGGCACGATTTATTTCGGTGGAGACGGGAAGCTTATTCCACGATTCATCGGACCTTTCAGTATTCTCGAGAGGGTCGGTGCAGTTGTTTATAGACTAAACTTGTCACCTGCATTAGAGGGAGTACATAATATATTTCATGTATCACAGTTGAGATGGTACATGGCGGATCCTACTCACGTGTTGGATCACTCAAAGATAGAGGTGGGCCCTACTCTTAGCTATCCAGAGCAACCAGTTGAGATTATGGACCGGAGAGATAAGGTGCTGAGGAACCAGACTATTCTCTTGGTATACGTCGCATGGAGACATCACTCTCCATGGGAGTCTACCTGGGAGAGAGGATAAAATACGAGAGCTTTACCCATATTTGTTTGTGTCTTGAGGTATGTTCTTTCCTGATTCTGTTCTGTTCTGTTCTTTTCTTTTCTTTTCTGTTCTGTTCTGTTCTGTTTATTTTCTGTGGGTAGTTTCGTCTTTGAATTTCAGAGACGAAATTATTTTAAGGGGGTAGACTTGTCACTACCATATTTTCTAGGAAAAAATATTTTGGTCATTTTATAATTAATTATATCTTGTGCATATTGTATATTTATATATTATATTATTTATTTATTATAGATGTTAGTTTATTATTTTAGACTTATGCTAGTAGACCTAATTAGTTTAGATTAGATCCATGGACCAACATTTAAATCTAGTTAGAATTGAGCCAAATTAGAAGCCCATTCATTAGGAGGAGGATTAATTAAGTTAAATCCAATAGAGTAGAACCTTCCCTCCTTAATTATTTCTTCATAAGAGGCCCCAAGGGATATTTTAGACTTTATATAGTAGCTTAGGGAGGAGGTTAAGTGGCCGGCCAAGTAAATAGGGAGGGAGAATTTTTCTCTCTTCATTTTTATTTTTAAATCTAGATCTAGAATTTTCTCTTCCAAATTTCTTCATTCTCATACCAAATTCTACCCAAATTTCTTTCCAATTCCTTCCCAAATCATCATTAGAGGCTATTAGGACAAGGACCTACAAGGAGGAGCAGGGATCTATAAGTTGAAGGCTTTTTTTACTCAAATTGGAGGTTTTATTGGGAATCCATCTCTCAATAGGTACAATTTAGTTTTTTCTTCTTTAATTAGACTCTAAATATGTGTTTTAATTATTAGAAACCACCCCATATGCTAAGACTACCCAAATATGTGTTTTAATTAGCCACAGCAAGGCAGTGTAGCAAGAACAACATTAGCAGTAGCAGCAAAGCATGGAGCTGCAACAACAACAACAGCAAGAGCAGTAGCCAATAGCAACAGCATGAGCAATAGCAGCAACCACAGCAACATCAAAGCAGTAGCAATATGCAGTGCAGCAACAACAGCATGTAGTAGCTTGAGCAGCAGCAGCAAAGCAGCATGCAGCAACTGCAGCAGCACATCATGCTAGCAGCAGCAGCTGCATGTAGCAGCATTAGCAGCCGCTTCAGTAGCAGCTAGAGCAGCAGCAACTCAAGGCAATAACAGAGGGCCGCAGCTAGAGCAAGGTAAGGAGGCTAGTTAGCTTGATGTATAATTTAGGTAGTTAGTTCACTGATAGTTAGTTGGTTTTATAAATAATTAGCTAGTTAGTTATATATGTATATATACATATTGTTATCTAGTAGCTAGATATATACTATTGATTACTAGTATATATATATATATATATATATATATATATATATATATATATATATATGTATTGGTAAGTTAGTAGGTAGTTTGTATAGTATAGTATAAGTAGCTAATGCATATTAGTTATAGTTTAGTGTATTGGGTAGTTAGTTATATGTTAGAATTAACATTACCTTGTGATACCAAGATAATATCAAGGTATTGGTGGATACTCAAGGTATTGGGTTTGAGTATCAAGATGGGTGTGTAGAGGTATGATACCGCATTGGTTCAAAGCCAAGGTATCCACTTAGCATTAGTTTAGTTAGGAATATTATATATTGTTTATTGTATATACATATTATAATATTTCCTATCTAATAATTGTGTATCTTCGGATATAGTATCTTGTTGGTTTTCTAGTATCCTAGTATAGCTAGTATGACCTAGTTACATAGTGTATGGACCAAATATCTTAGAGATAGACTTATACAATCTAGAAATAGCTAGTTTGACCAAGTTTGACTAGTTTGACCTAGAGTTGACCTAGTTTGACTATTTTGACTTAGAAATGGCTTTTTGACCTAGAAGTTGACTAGTTTAACTTATTTTTATTCCAAAACCTTGTATTGATATAATATTCCATATTTAGGTATTTGAGGCACCATACCAGACATCTTTGATACTGTTTACCGGATTTCAGGAGAGTAAATTCTTTGATAATTTCTTATTTATGATATCCTCTATGTCTCTTGTATCTAGTGTAGATATCCTTAATTTCTTGACACGATGGTTACATGGATTGGTATATTCGGATCTCGTCATAAGATGTTATTCCTTATTATGTATGGTATATCTTGTGCAACCTTATTTTCTTGTTCTTCTTTTACATGTACAGACACTGATTCTTGAGAATACTTGCTACCTTCCCAGAAAATCCCGTGTCATAATGTACCATGGTTGGATCCACTATACTAGTCGGGGGCAGGGGATATTTAGTATAGATATATGATCATATCCTCCTTGTATAATGTCTTGTTCTTTAAATAGTGTTAATCATATACCGCACGTATGATTAACCAGGCCATAATTCTTGTATCAAGTTCCCAAGCCGATCATATGTTAAACCTGGTACTCACTCACTTAGTCATTAGTATATCTTGTTCATTTCTATATTGCTTATTCTCATATTTATTTCCAGTATTTTCTTTATTGCATATCTATTGTATCTTTATATTGCATCTTGTATATTCATATCTATTTACTGTTACATAGTTTATATCATTTATGTTTTTATTATTTATTAGAACTACTGTTAGAGATATACTCTGCTCCTTTCCTGACTGGATATATATTTTTAGATGACACTGAGGAGTGGTAACCTACTCACTATGGGCCTCAGGACGTGGTTGGCTTAGAGCCAAAGACCTTGGCTCAGGAGAGTCTCATCCCGACTGAGACAGACGACCCAGGACTCGTAGCTTCGTAGTTAGTTTCCTTTTGTACTGGATTTGTCTCCAACATTATTTTTAGTATTTTTCTGACTCATTGGATATTATTTTTGTCTCATGAGTTGTATTTGTGACTCTTTTATTCTTTTATCATATTCGTGCTTATTCAATCTATAGATCTGTGATTGAGTATATTCATTTACATTAGTGGCATATTATATCTTGATTGCTAGATAGATAGTTTACCCAAACATCGTTCTACCGCGGACGTCGCGGCATAGACTGGGCGTTGTTCACTACTTGCATCCCTACACCGGGTGGGGTCATTGTGTTTAATAATAAACGGAAGAAATAAAACTAGGTTTATACAAAACCCTTTCTTAGGTTTATTAACAAGAAGTACTATTAATCCTATACTAGGATGTTAAGTACAAATTTTAATCTGGGTAAATATTGATATAGGAGTCTGATCTACAGTCGATCACTTTGTCCCTTGGACCACACGATGATGAAAAAGTGCTGTAGAAGACGAAGGAGCTTCAAAGATTGAAAGAATGAGTGGATGTTCGATGCCAAAATTGTCGATCATTACTCTCTGTCTGTGCTCTGGATTCTTCTCTCTCAAAAAATCAATTTTTGACCTTTCGACCTCTGTTCGACCTTGTTCCCCCTTTCTTTTTTGACCCTCTTGGAATTTGCGACCCTGGACCTCTGTCAATAGGGGTTTAGTGACAGTAACCATCCAGTCGGCGTAGAAGCTGGATAGTGGAGAGTATGGCACTTTTTACGTGGCGGTTATAATAACTGCCACCTACGTACAGATGATCTTCTGATTAAGCGTGTGACGCGTGTCCCATGATGAGAAACTGAGTATAACTGCAGCGAAGATCACGGCATGAGAGCCACGTAGGTAACTGCCCCTCGCGTAGAAAAGGTTGGCGTAGAAGCCAATAACTGTCACTATGGCGTAGAAGCCAAATAGTTGTCGGGTTGGCGTAGAAGCCAAATAGTTGTCGGGTTGGCGTAGAAGCCAAATAGGCGTAGAAGCCTTATAGGCGTAGAAGCCTGATGCTGTATGGATAAATAGCCAGCGTAAAAGATAGATGTTTCTCCTTCTTTGACTGGGGCTTTGAACGTATTAGCGTGCTCCTTATAGCTGAAAGTAGCCCGGTGGCGTATTCCAAGGAGATAGCGTACAGCGTGCTCCTATAGCTGAAAATAGCCTGATGGCGTAATGTACAGGGGTGATGATGTAGACGTATTAGCCGTAATTATGGCTCGCCTAGTCTTTGAAAATATAACCAAATCTCGTGCATTTAATGCAGAGATCTGCCACCATTCTGAGCATTAAATGCAGAGACGTGTCTTGAAGATCTGCCACCATTCTGAGTATTAAATGCAGAGACGTGCCTTGAGCTCTGTACGAAGAGCAGCTTTTGACGTGGCAGCTCATTTTGTCTTCTGCTGAGCGTAAAAGTTCACATCTGCCTATGTAAAACCAGGCAGTGTATTTCCTTGTATGCGTAAAAGCACTTTGTATCAGGGAAACGTCACTAAACGACGGTTTGGGTCTCTGTGCCGCACCATCATTACAGCCGTCGTCTGGATAGCTGTGCAGTACTCATTGTCAGGAGTCAGGTTCACTGCATGATCTGACAGGTTCATTCGAGGAATACGAAGTGTTCTTCGTAAACTTTCCACCGCATTAAAAGCGGATGAGTTTTACGCCAAAGTGGCGATGTAACAATCCTTTTACGCTGAAGCGCCTGGAAATATTGTATTACGCGGATTGTCCTGGAGCTTATATTTTACGCTGTGCTAGCGATAAAGCTCTGTTTGTACGCTGATGGCTCTGAGGTCATATCTTTACGCCCTCCAGTATTGAAATACTGTGTATAACTCTGCAGCGTATTTTTTATGCTTCTACAAGACCCTCTTCAAAGTTTTCAAATTTCTCGTAATTTAAAATACTTTGAATGAAGCATAAAATGGTCAAGTCTGACTCGTTCTTTGAGGCTAATTTCTTGGCAGATTTTTGGGGATTTGTTGGGATTCGGTGTGTTCTCTTTTGCCTATATAAAGGCTGACGAGTTAACCTGTTCTTCCCATATTTCCTTCACCACATAGAGATGATTGCCGAATTTTGTCAGGACGACTTGAGGAAGAAGAAGATCATGTTCTTCCAACATGTAAGGAGCCAAAAAAGAAGGCGTCTTCGAGCAAATGTCCTCTGCAATGATGGATCATGGAAGGATATCATAGCTTCCTTTGCTCGGGATAATCAGCAACTTTATATGGCGATTCGTCCAGGAGAGAGAAAGGGTCACATTCGACCACACAGCTTGCAAGCTGTATTTTCTCCCGTTGTTCGTGGACGAGGGCAGACAAACTAGCCTGTCTTCCAGTACTGAGTTGGGTCTAAAACCTCAACTCAATCTATCATGGCGTATGGAGGATGGGCTCTTGAATAATTTATACAGGCCCAGTTGTATCCTCCCGCTATTGATCATTTTCTTGTTCATTGACTGTGGAAGTCGATGAACTACTCCAGAAGACGGTTGGTGATCTTGTCAGGACTTCCCACCCTGAGGTTCCTAGAAGTGAGATTGTTGTTTCCCCTGTTGGGGACAATCCTTTGATTAGAGGTTCCTCGCCTTTTAGAGAGGGAGCCTCTACAGTTCCGGCTGGCAGTGCCGGAGAATCTTTGCTTGAGGCTGCTGTTGCTGCTACCGCTTCAGGTAGTGGTACGAGATCGCCTTCGAGGCCGAGCAAAATAAGGATATCTTTATCCAGATCAACAATGGGAGAAATCTCTGCCGCATATGTAGGTATACCCAGCGAGATTCCACCCAATGAGCCTCGAGTGGATCTTGGTGAAGACCTGGAAGAATACCTGCCAGTGTCAATTGGCATACCCCCTTCTCCAAGTATGACAGCTCGCTTAGCATCATTAAGAAATGATTTAGCTGTACTGGCCGCCGACCCGACATATATACCATCGGCCATGGGTAAATATCGTCTTTATGCCTCTTTTAGAAAAAAATTAACATTAGGTTGATATTAACTTTTCTCTTGTCTTCTTTTCAGGGGAGGACTTCTACGGAGAGGATAGCGTCGACGCGCCTTTTGGCTCTGTTTCAGCTCCTATCTATAGCACGAAAGTGCCTAACTTTAAAGAGGAAACATTTTTGGGTGCCGGCTCGCCCGAAATGGTTTCGATATCTCGAGAGGAGGATGAGCCTGTCATTACGATAATGCCTCCTTTGAGTATGCCGGCCACTTCGTCCGTTGTTAGCGCTTCTTCTTTTGCCGCGCCATCTGTTGAGGCAACGACTGTGGCAACATCGTCTGCAGTCATTCCTGGAGGGGGATTCGTCGATATTATAGCCACTCCCAGCGTCCATTCGGATCTAGCCATGCTGACTGAGCAGTATACTAGTATTTTTTACACCACCTTAAAAACGCTGATATCAATGGTGCTGGAGAAGAATCTAAGCTTCGAGGCTCTGAGGAGGTCCTCCCTATTTGCGATAGTGCCGATCAGAGATTTCAACGACACTGGGAGAGCTGACACACTGGAGCAGATAGTTAATGGTTTGGAATAACCCATTAACGATTATTTGCAGCTATCTCGAGGCAACATTGACGGTCTCGTTCAAGCTAGGTATGACTCCTTAACTGCAGAGCTTGCTGGGCAACTGGAATCCCTGAATAAATCTGCCCAAGAACAGCAGCAGGAGATGGATCAAGAGCGTACCAAATTGGAGTATGTCATTCCCCAGCTGACTCAGTATGAAGCCGAATATGAGAAAGAGACAGCGAGGGTTCGCAGACTGAAAGATGAGCTCGCTCAAGCAGAGGCAAAGGCTCTCTCTTTGTCGGCAACCCGAGATGTGCTGAAGGATCGAATGGAGACTGCTCAGCAGAACCTAACACATGTGGGTGTCATCCACGCAGGTTTTATACGTGCTCGGTCCGAGCTATCTGCTTTGAACAATGATGCAGCAAGGTTGGAGCGGGCTCGCGCCGATGTATTAAACTCCAGGGATGAGAGAATGGTTGCTCTGGCACGGCAGATTCGCGACTTAACTGCTCCCCTCAAATGATGTACATTTCTTGTTTCTCCTGTAATTTCTCGGAGATAATAAAGACTCATTTTCTGACTTTGTGGGCCCATCATTTTAGAATGTGATAGGCTAGGGTGAAAGTGATATCAGAGGTATCATTAATATGATATTCTTTCGTTAAGGTTTTGCTGAATGTAAATCTATTCAGAGTTAACATGAACCTGAAAGAATATAATCCAACTAAATTTGTATACTAAACACTATCAGAGGTATCATTAACATGATAGGTTTACAAATTAGTTAAGGATATCTATTCGGAGGTCACATAAACCTGATAAAATATGATCCAGCTAACCTTTGTGCATGGTATCGTCATAATAAAAATCTTCGTCATACTCCGTTAAACGAAGGAGATCAAAGTATAGTACTTCTTCGGAAATTTGCAGTTGATAGTAGCCATTGCCAAATTTTTATTAGGCTTGGCTAATCTGTAAGTACCATTTGCAATCATATAAGGATTCTCCCATTTCTTTATGATTATTTGTACAAATTTCGGATATTGTACTAGAGGTAATATGGACGTAGTACGATACCATATTTATTGAGGACATCCTACTGGAGGATTTTTAGTGGACCCATTACTTTTTGTGCACATTAGTGCAAGTAATAGGTTTGAGACAAATCCTGACAGAGGTAATAGAGACGCGATAAAATACGACTCTGTAAGGATGAATAGAGACTGACTCTTTCTTCACTGGAAAAATGAGGATAGTTCAGAGGTAATATGGACATGAACATTTTATTTTTCCATTGCGGGCATTCCACATGGGAATTTTTTTTGGACCTATTACTTTTTTGCGTACGAGAGTGCAAGTAATAAGTTTTAGGACAAGTCCTACCAGAGGTAATATGGACATGGCAATTTTTTTGTGGACTCAACACCACTGGTGTACTTAGAGTTAAGTACGGGCGTTAAGGTGAGATGACAACCGATATCAGAGGTAATATGGATATGATAATCGATAGCCGAAAACTCGAAAAGTTTGTTCAGAGGTAATATGAACATGACAAACTTTTGGATTGTGACTCCATTGGGGATGGAGGTACATATCTGCTCAGAGGTAATATGAACATGGCAGTTTTTTGTGGACCTAACACCACTGGTATACTTAGAGTTAAGTACGGATGTTAAGTTGAGATGACAACCGATATCAAAGGTAATATGGACGTAATAATCGATATCCAGACCAGGAAGGTTTGTTCAGAGGTAATATGAACATGACAAACTCAACTAGGGAAATAACGAAATATTTGGACAATAGTTCAGAGGTAATATGGACGTGAACTCCTATCTAAAAAATTCACTGTAGAGTAATTTTCTTGAGTGAGGATAGACCTGAAGAATCCACTGGGGAAACTTTAGGGATTCATCATCCAGTATTTTCTTGAGGGAGCAAATTATCATGTTAAAGTAAAATCAATTTGCAGTGATCGTTCTCTCGTTTATAGATGCAAAGTGATGATCTTGGCATCGATCAACTCTTGAGTTCTCCTTTTTAGTACATAGCAGGCCCTTATAGGGTGATGAATGTACCGATGGAAGAGGCAATAATCTGGGTCATCGACTTTGCCAGCCCTCTCAGGGTATCTGATGTTGGGTAGCCGAAGTTTGTGTTCCTTCATCAACATATTGAAGATTTCAATGATGTCATCTTCATTGAAGGAGAAAGTCCCCTTCGGCCTTCGGGCTCCTGATGCCTGAGTTTTACGGTCCTCCGGGAAGATCGTCATCGTTGCATCATCTTCAGACTTAGAAGGAATTCTACCCCCAGCTTTGGATG
Organism: Iris macrosiphon; assembly: GCA_036927795.1. Taxonomy (NCBI): domain Eukaryota; kingdom Viridiplantae; phylum Streptophyta; class Magnoliopsida; order Asparagales; family Iridaceae; genus Iris; species Iris macrosiphon. The sequence continues at coordinate 56,760,553 of JAYESA010000018.1, forward strand.
GTGCCCTATTTTGTCGAGGTAGGCCACCCCCAGACATGTCGTGGCATTTGCCCGCAAAAGTTGATTTAGAAGGACTTGCCTCTGATATTACAGGATCAGACTCTGGAGATTTAGAGTTGGCAAGAGATGCAGTGTACCCCAACCCAAAATGAGTTTATTGACAGTAAGGATTACTATGCAATGGTGTTCGTCTGTCTTTTCCATAGTTGAGGCCTTATTTCAACTTCAAATCATAACCCATGCTTTGTATAATCTTTAAAGTTTGTGGGCTGTATCTGTGGATTTGCATTTTCCCAGTATCAGACTCGTAAAATTCTTCTTGTACAGTCGGCTCATTGCGCAAGCGAACGAAGACTATTGGATGCTGACTGCTGCGTGTAGGCGGGACAATAAAGACAGAATCTTCATGTGGCCCATAAGTCAAGACGACATTAGACGTTAATATATCTTTCCACAGGATCTTCCCACGTTTGACAATTAGGGGAACTGAATCCTGGTTATGACTCCTATCGTTGTGTTTCTGAATTAAGAATTCTCGCTAGTCAGGAGGATTGACTGAAGAGGAAGAGGAAGATGGCTTATTCCTCTTATTTACATCAGTTGGCATACGGATATTGGGAACCATAACTTTTTCCCTGCCACCCGTATACAATAGGTTAGCCATCTGAGTAGCAGATAATACCCGAGGAGTGTGTCTCTCCGTAAATCGGGCTTTCTTTACGTTGAGGGGTTTAACCTGGTATAATTTGGAGCTCTGCTCAGGCTGGCGTAAAATCGAGGAAGCCTTCAATCGGCCATCCGCTTCTCGCGTAATCTGGAGAGCGGGCAGATTTTTCTCTTGCTGGCGTAAAGGCCGAGAAGTTGAGTAGTCCGCCACTTGTTTTCACGTAAATTGTAGGGACCATCTACTTTTCCGCGGAGGGTAGATGCATTCTTACGCGTAGAGCGCATTTGGAATTGCTGATTTGGCACTGAGGCATTATCAGAAACCTTGTCTGCCACATCACAGATGGGAGACTGAATTGTATGCGCAGAGCGCGGAGTAGACTTCTGGACTAGCACTGAGGCATTGTCAAAAGTTTTGTCTGTCCTGTCAGCGACAAGATACTGAGTTTTACGCACAAGACGTGGAGTAGACTTCTGGACTAGCACTGAGGCATTGTCAGAAGTTTTGTCTGCCCTGTCATCGACAGGAGACTGAGTTTTACGTGCAAGGCGCGGAGGGAGCGATGCTACAACCTTGTTGGTCGGAGAGATCAGAGAGTCGGCAGGAATGGTAGGGGATGTTCGGGGCATCCACACCTTATGCAGTTTCTTGTTGTCTTGGACAGAGAGAGAGTGAGAGCTACCCCTGCTCGAAGCATGTCTTCGTAGGCAGATTGGTCGAACTGGACGACCAAAGTCTTCTTCATTGATCCTACTGATACTGCATCGTGTTGAGCAATTACTTTCTCGTCAGATGAGAAAGAGGTCCCCAGCAGAGTCGCCATCTTGTGTTTGATAATAAACGGAAGAAATAAAACTAGGTTTATATAAAACCCTTTCTTAGGTTTACAAACAAGAAGTACTATTAATCCTATACTAGGATGTTAACTACAAATTTTAATCTGGATAAATATTGCTATAGGAGTCCGATCTGCAGTCGACACTTTGTCCCTTGGACCACACGATGATGAAGAAGTGCTGTAGAAGACGAAGGAGCTTCAAAGATTGCAAAAAAGAGTGGATGCTCGATGCCAAAATTGTCGATCACTACTCTCTGTCTGTGCTCTGGATTCTTCTCTCTCAAAAAATCAATTTTCGACTTTTCGACCTCTGTTCGACCTTGTTCCCCCTTTCTTTTTTGACCCTCTTGGAATTTGCAACCCTGGACCTCTGTCAATAGGGATCTCTATTTATAGGGTTTTAGTGACAGTAACCATCCAGTCGACGTAGAAGCCAGATAGTGGAGAATATGGCACTTTTTATGCGACGGTTATAATAACTGCCATCCACGTATAGATGATCTTCTGATTAAGCGTGTGACGCGTGTCCCATGATGAGAAACTGCGTATAACTGCTGCGAAGATCACGGCATGAGAGCCACGTAGGTAACTGTCCCTCGCATAGTTGGCGTAGAAGCTAATAACTGTCACCATGGCGTAGAAGCAAATAGTTGTCGGGTTGGCGTAGAAGCCAAATAGTTATCGGGTTGGCGTAGAAGCCAAATAGGCATAGAAGCCTTATAGGCATAGAAGCCTTATAGGCGTAGAAGCCTGATGCTGTATGGATAAATAGCCAGCATAAAAGATAGTTGTTCCTCCTTCTTTGACTAGTGCTTTGAGCGTATTAGCGTGCTCCTTATAGCTGAAAGTAGCCCGGTGGCGTATTCCAAGGAGATAGCGTACAGCGTGCTCCTATAGCTGAAAATAGCCTGATGGCGTAATGTGCAGGGGTGATGATGTAGACGTATTAGCCGTAATTATGGCTCGCCTAGTCTTTAAAAATATAACCAAATCTCGTACATTTAATGCAGAGATCTGCCACCATTCTGAGCATTAAATGCAGAGACGTGTCTCGAAGATCTGCCACCATTCTGAGCATTAAATGCAGAGACGTGCCTCGAGCTCTGTACGAAGAGCAACTTTGACATGGCAGCTCATTTTGTCTTCTGTTGAGCGTAAAAGCTCACATCTGCCTGTGTAAAACCAAGCAACGTATTCCCTTGTATGCATAAAAGTACTTTGTATCAGGGAAACGTCACTAAACGACGGTTTGGGTCTCTGTGTCGCACCATCATTACAGCCGTCGTCTGGATAGCTGTGCAGTACTCATTGTCAGGAGTCAGGTTCACTGCATGATCTGACAGGTTCATTCGAGGAATACGAAGCGTTCCTCGTACACTTCCCACTGCATTAAAAGCGGATGAGTTTCACGCCAAAGTGGCGATGTAACAATCCTTTTACGCTGAAGCGGCCAGGAAATACTATATTACGCGGATTGTCCTGGAGCTTATATTTTACGCTGTGCTAGCGATAAAGCTCTGTTTGTATGCTGATGGCTCTGAGGTCATATCTTTACGTCCTCCAGTGTTGAAATACTGCGTATAACTTTGCAGCGTATTTTTCATGCTTCTACAGTCGTGACACATTTTTAGTGGTGGCCCATGCAGGTCTTCGAGGTCACAATTAGTATGATTCGTAGTGGTGCTCTAAATTGAGTGCTATTACGAGCTTGTTTCATGATATAGAATATAGGCTATAGGCTATAGGCTGAGAATACTCAATCACATCTAGGAAAACTCTATTGATTCATTTCAACTGTTCTTCTTTGATATTGATATTTGATCTTTAACTGTCCTTCTTTGAATGCCTTATATCATGTGTCATATTAATTCTTTCCTTTTGCTTTACCTCAGGATGCCGCCTAAGACTAGATCACAGCAGGGAGGAGCCATTTCTGAGAGTTCTGTGACTTTACGAGGGCCTGCACTAGTCACTTCTCCGGTGATTGGCGTATCAGCTGAGTTTGGGGGTCCACCTCCAACTCAGAGTTTCTACAGCTCACCAGCCCGGACCTAAGCTTCAAGATCGCCTCCGACGCATAGGCTATTATTGGCCAACAATGGTAGCGGATACCGTTAATTATGCGAAGAAGTACAGGATGTTTCAAATTTATGCTGACTTCATCCTCCAACCTTCAGAGTTTCTACATCCGACCGTTGCGTCTTAGACTTTTGAACCCTAGGTATTGGACATCATAGGATCGATCAATCTACCTTCATCTAAGGGGCATCGATTCATCCTGGCTATCATGGACTACTTCTCTAAATGGGCAGAAGTTATTCCACTCGCAGAGGTGAAAACCTCCAACGTGATCAGTTTCTTGAAATATCACGTCATCTATCATTTTGGCTTGCCCCTCCGGATCATTCATGACAGCGATCCATAATTTGTAAGCCATATTTTCTTTTGATTTTGCGATAAAAATTAAATTCAGAATGTAGCTTCAACTGCCTACAATCCAGCTGCAAATGGATTAGCTGAAGCATTCGATAAGACTGTCATCAAGCTCCTCAAAAAGTCCATTTTTGCTAACAAACGTGACTGGAATGAGAAGCTGGACGAGTGTCTATGTGCCTATCTCACAACGGTCTAAACTGTTACTTGCAGCACATCGTTCTCTTTGGTCTACGAAAGTAAGGTTGTGCTTCTTATAGAGACCCAAATTCCTCCTCTCTGGGTAGCCCTCACCTACCGACTAACTACCGAAGACAACTATTATCGACGTCTACAAGAGTTGGTAACACTTGACGAAAAATGCCTCTTGGCTCAACAGCGCATTGGGCTATATCAAGCATGACTCTCCGGGGCCTTTAACAAAATGGTTAAGGAAAATTACGTTCCAGGCCGGCGATCTCATCCTAACCGTAAGAAGACCAATGATCATGACCCACAAGAAGGCAGGCAAATTCAAACCCAAGTGGGAGGGCCCCTTTGTAGTGGAGACGGTCTACTCTAACGGTGCATATAGACTTGCTAAGCCTAATATTGACTTTCTCATGATGTCAATCAACGACAAGTTCCTAAAGAAGTATTATGCCTAAAGTTAGGCACCCAAAAAAAAGTGTGTGTGTGTCTGTCATTGTAGAAGCATGAAAAATACGCTGGATAGCTCTACGCAACATGGTGAAGCAGGGCAGCGTAAAGCAGGGGACCCCAGGGCCATCAAGAGTGCAACGGAGCTTTTCCGCTGAGTACGGCGTAAAATATGATGGGACCGTCCGCGTAAATGCAGTATGTCCAGGCTGCTTCAGCGTAGACGGGGTGCTTCATCGACCTCCATGGCTTAAAACTCATCCGCTTTCAAAGCAGCATTAAAGCGTATGAGGAACGCTTCGTCTTCCCCGAAATGAACCTGTCAAGTCACGCAGTGAACCTGACATCTGACTCCTGACAAAAAGTGCTGCACGGCTACCTAGACGATGGCTGGAAAGATGGCAGACCACTCGGGACGCGCCCCACAGTATGATGGCGGATTTCTGTATTTAATGCAGAGGATTTGATTAAATATTATTGAACCGTCGTTTACTGACATCCCCTCAGTGGAGACTGCTTTTACGTATACAAGGAGATATACTGCCTTATTTTACACAGGCAGACGTAAACTGTTTACGCTCCACGGAAGATAAACAGACTGCCACATCAAAAGCTGCTCTTTGAACAGGGCTCGAGGCACGCCTCTGCACCTAATGCTCAGAACGGTGGCAGGCCTTCAGAACACGTCTCTGCAATTAATGATGATGGCGGATCTCGGCATTTAATGCGAGAGATTTAATTATATCTCCAAGAGCCGTGATTTTGGCTAAAGACGTCCACATCACCTCGGCTTCTACGCCCATTCAGCTTTTGTGACTGCTCGGCCTCTACGACCACTCTGGCACGTTACGCAGCGGCTTCTACGCCCATTCAGCTTCTGTGCCCGTTCGGCTTCTACGTTTCGTCAGCTTCTGTGCTTATTCGGCTTCTATGCCATCAGGCTTCTACGCCTACTCGGCTTCTATGCCTACTTGGCTTCTACGCCATGGTGACAGACATTGGCTTCTACGCCAACCTTTTCTACACGAGGGATACCTACCTACGTGGCTTCTACGTCGTGATCTTAGTAGCGATTATACGCGTTTTGTCCCTTAGTTGGACCCGCGTCACACGCTCATTCAAAAGGTCATCTATACGCAGGCTTTGGTTATTTTAACCGTTGTGTAAAAGGGTGCTGTACTTTCCACTACTCGGTTTCTACACCGATTGAGTGCTCACTGTCACCAAAACTCTATAAATAGAGACCTCTATCAACAGAGGAACAGGTCGGGACTTTAAAAATCGAACAAGGTCAAAACTTTGAAAGAAGATCGAACCATGGGTCAAAACATTGGAGATTGAGGAGAGGTCGAAGAGTCTTTGAGAGAGAGAGAGAAGCATCCAGAGCTCAGGCAAAGGGTAGCGATCGACGACATTGGCATCGTGCGTCCATCCTCTTTCGCAACCTCCGAAGCTGCTTTTCGTCTTCTACGGCACTTCTTCACCATCGTGTAGTCCAAGGGCTAAAGTGATCGACTGCAGATCAGACACCTATAGCAATCATCTACCCAGATTAAATAAATTGTACTCCCACATCCTCGCATAGGATCAAATTGTACAAGTTTGTTTGTAAACCAAAGAAGGCAGATTTTATGCAAACCTCGTATCATATATATTTCGTTCTTTCGTTTAATACCACAAACAAGATGGCGACTCTGCTGGGGATATCTTTCTCTTCTGATGAGGAAGCGATTGCTCAACACGATACGGTATCCGTGGGATCCGTGAAGAAGACACTGGTCGTCCAGTTCGACCATTCTGCCTACGAAGACATGCTTCAGACGGGGGGTAGCTCTCACTCTCTCTCTCTGTACAAAACAACAGAAAGCTGCGCAAGGTCTGGATACCCAAGACATCCTCTACCATTCCTGTGGACTCTCTGATCTGTCCGACCTCTCCGATCTCTCCGACCAATGAGGTTGTAGCACTGCTCCCTCCGTGTCCTGCACGTAAAATTCAGTCTCCCGCTATGCGCGATACAGACGAAACTTCGGGCAAAGCCTCAGCACTAACCCAGAAGTATCCACTGTGCTCTACGCGTAGAAACCAGTCTCCCGCTACGCGCGGTACAGACAAAACTTCGGGCAAAGCCTCAGCGCTGACCCAGAAGTACCCACCGTGCCCTGCACGTAAAATTCATTCTCCCGCTACACGCGGTACAGACGAAACTTCGGGCAAAGCCTCAGCGCTAACCCAGAAGTATCCACTGCGCTCTACGCGTAGAAACTAGTCTCCCGCTATACGCAGTACAGACGAAACTTCGGGCAAAGCCTTAGCGCTAACCCAGAGGTACCCACTGCGCTCTACGCGTAGAAACTAGTCTCCCGTCCATGGCAGAATAGACAAAACTTCTGATGATGCCTCAGCACCAAATCGGAAGTACAAAGCACGCTCCGCGCGTAAGACAACATCTGACCTCTACGGGGAACCAGATGACCCCTGTGATCTCCGCAAGGAAAAGCAAGCGGCAAGCTACTTAACTTCTCGGCATTTATGCCAGTAAGGGAATAATCTACTCGCCCTCCAAATTATGCGAGAAGCTGATGGCCGCCTGAGGACATCCTCAGCCTTACGCCAACCAGAGCGAAGCTCGAAATTACGCCAGGCGAAGTCCCTAAGCGTACAGAAGGCTCGATTGACAAAAAGACACGCTCCTCGGAGATTATCCGCCACCCAGATGGCCAATCTGTTGTATACGGGTGGCACAAGAAAGACTATAATCCCCATCATCCGCATACCTACCACGACGAACCGAAGGAACAAGAAGTCTTCTTCGTCTTCTTCTGCAACTTCTCCTGACCTGCGCAAATATCTAATCCAGAAACGCAAGGGGAGGGGATCTTCCAGCATGGCTATTATGCCTCCTAGCGAGAACTGTTGTGATGGTCACAGGATTGTGGTTAATTGCTGCTGTTCTAAAGCAAAACGGCCAGTTTTAGACCGGCTGAGCTACTCTCCATCTTTCCTAGAAGAAGAGCCCACGCATGCATCTGTGAACATGGCTTCACATATACCTGGAGAAAACTCAGGCTCAAGATATCACGCCCCAATCCCAAAATACCGTGGGACTAGACACGTGGCAATGGCCAGCAGTACGCACCGATGGACCAACTCAATATAATGGATCCATCAGGGCATACTTAAGCTGTAAAACAAGTCTACGACAATCATGGCACAACTAATCTCATCCACACAAGATATAAAATATGATCCACAGAATAAATAAGGAATGTAAATCATCAGCAAGTCTCACATAGTACTTCGGGGAACAACCCGATAAATATCTAGTACAATGGTTTAACAGACCAGAAAGTAAAAGACTGAAATAAATAATGGAAGCTGAGCATGAACATGGATGCTCAAGAGAAGTCTTCAGCTAAGACCTCATCCTCAGATGGTGGTACAGCTCCTGGATCAGCTCCTGCTCCTGTCCCGTAAACCTCGGGATAAACCTCGTCTGCAAAATCTGGGGACAAACATCCGGATCCAGGTCCTTAGGGGACATAGCAAGGTACAAGAAAACTCATGCCAAATAAATACAGATAAGCAGTGCAGCAAATAAATAACTAAATGATCAATGGGTAAATTTGTAACCATCTAAGTGAAATGCAAGTGAGAGTAACACTAAGACTCAGGCTGAAGCCACTACAAGCTCTGTGTCGGGGAGCCGGTAGCGGTAATAAACACATAATGTGCCTAGCTCTGCTACGAGAGTCTGAGGCCTCACAATAGTAGTAGATAGATATATGAAACAGCCTTTAGCCTGTGTGTCTCTCCCCACCCAATGTAACCACGCATATCATGACCATAACGTCTCATGCTCATGTCAAGCGCGATCATAGCTAATGCAACAAGTCATAAAGTATCTAAGAGTATAATGTCCATGTCCTGTATCCTATACAGAATCACCACGAATATCTTGGGAAGATCCTGTCTCATGAATGGTGTCAAGTGTCCTGGGTCATATGGTACTTGATAAGACAAGTACGAAGATATAAAGTGTCACGAATATCCATCTCTAGATGACCGTACCCAACACTGCGCACAGTGTCGGCACCCGACTGATAATCGGACGCTAAGTACGTCACACGGTCCTAGGTTGAGCATGCACCGCACTATAATAAAGCAAGGAAAATATATAACAATACTGTAGAGTTTGGCAAGGTACACTTGCCTGATGTTTGAATATCAACTATCGTCCTGGTATCGGTGGATCCGGTAGGTACTACTCCGAAAGCTGTAATAAATATCACCAACAGTCTCAGAAGATGTCAAATAGCTGAAAATGCCTGTCCTTACGTCCAATTTGGACACAGGGGCAAAAAGGTCATTTTTGGGCCAAAGCGGGTTCCATAGGTGGGCCCACTTTGTACCGAAAAGTGTGCCGAGGGTAACAGTCTCTAAATGGGATAAACTATGGGTCAACAACTCTAAATGTCAATACGATCCCAACGGTATGTCCAAATTTGGATTCCGATGAGCCGAACATAATTTGGTCCAAAAAGTCAACTGTGGGGCCCGCTAATTGGCGATCTGGTCAAATGTCTCAGAAAGGCATGAAAATTGGGTCACAGGACCAGCGTGTTACCATGAGTCCAGTGGCGCAAGTTTCGTCGCAATCTGACAAGCGTGCACAAAATACTCGCGAGTTCCATAAAAGTGGCGACACGGATTGTGTTCGCGGATACGGCCTGATTCCGGCGCGCACACGCGTCCAAATCAGCCCCACGAATTCTCATGTGTCCCGTTATGCTGCGTGCACCATTCGGTACACTTGGCACACGGCGGGGCGGTCCCGTTTGGCGGGGCGCGCTCCGATCTCCCACTTTTAGAAAACCGGAAAAAGTGGGTGCGCGCAGTTTTGTGACGACTACAATTTTGTCCACAGCAACTAATAGCACAAAGTTATAATACAGAAATTAAACTAGGTCATGTAATCTATAGGTATCAAAAAGAATCGTCGAATTCGGATCTCTGTGGTGGGAGATACGAACTCGACAATATAGGTGGTCATCGCAAGTTTCTGCGATTGCAGAATTCTGTCTGCTCGCGCTGACTTGGGCGCTATTTTTCACCTAGGGGCACACATTTTCCGAGGTTGACTATATAACAAATATTTGAGAGGTTTAAGGGAAGATCATACCTATGAAAACGGATCTGCGTTTGGTCGAGCGAGTCAACAGAAAATTACGCCGGAGCGAAGGTGCCTCAAGTGGGAAACTGCAGTCCGCGATGTCGGCGTCGACGGGATGGATGGATGGCTTGGGGAGGCTTCTCTGGCTGCGGTGACGGCTCTAGATGGGAAGGAGAAGTCTGGAGTTTTAGGTTAGGGTTTTGGAGAGCTAATATATGTTATATATATTAAGGGAAAGAGAGAGAGAGAGATATAGGCTCGCGGGTTTGAAGGGTCGGCGGGTTTCCCTTGCTGAAGCATTGTGCTAACGCCTGCATGGGCCACCAGCAACTTGCTGAGAAGTAGCAAGTTTCAATTGGAACACTCCTAATACTATTAGTATACTACTAAGTATTATTATTATTATATTCTATTAACTTAGTTAATTCTTACTAAATTAATTCTATTAACTTTTTCTTTCTTTCTTTAAAATATATATACATATATATTTGTTTATATATATATATATATATATATATATATATATATATATATATATATATATATATATATATATATATATATATTTTCACACATAAGAAAATTTATATAATGGGGTATTGTACATCGTTAGGCTAACAACTGCTCAAGGGGTCTCCTACATGGAATAAATTCCGAAAAATTCCTGATGGTCCCACAAGTCCTCTAGGTGCCCGAACACCTAACATAAAAATTATTAAAAATCTATTTCTCCTATTTAGACCTAATTACTATAATTTAATTAATAATTAATAAATAAAGGGCATATACGATTTTCTGGGAAGGGGGTTTTACATTCTACCCAACTTATAAAAATTTCGTCCTCGAAATTAAATTAAGCCACGATAGAATGCAAGGATGGTATAAGATATAAATTAACGATGTAAATTCATACCTTGGTCTGCGAATAGGTTCGGGAAACGCTTGCGCATGTCCTCCTCGGGCTCCCAAGTTGATTCTCCTGGCGCGCCATGCCTCCATGCTACGCGAACCAAGGGAATAGACTGGTTCCTCAATACCTTCTCTCGACGATCAAGGATTCCCACGGGTTGCTCTTGGAATGACAAGCTCGGCCCAATGGTGATCTCTGAATGGTCAAGGACATGACTGCTGTCTGCCACATATCGCCTGAGCTGCGACACATAGAATACGTCATGTACTCCCTCCAGTGAAGGTGGTAGCGCAAGTCGATATGCCACCTCTCCAACTCTCTCGAGCACGTCAAATGGTCCAATATACCTTGGACTCAACTTGCCGCGCCCTCCGAATCGGATGGTGCCTCTGGTCGGTGATATCCTCAAGAAGACGTGATCGCCCTCTTTGAACTCCAAGGGTCGACGATGAAGGTATGCTCACTGCTTCTGCCTGTCTTGCGCTGCTCGCAAGTGTCCCTGAATCTTCTTGACTGTCTCTACGGTGTTGACCACCAACTCGGGTCCCAGAATCTGACGTTCTCCCACGTCACTCCAACACACAGGAGACCTATATTTTCTCCCATGCAATGCTTCAAACGGAGCCATCTGAATACTCGCTTGATAGCTATTGTTGTAAGAAAACTCTACAAGATGTAGGTGGTCCTCCCATGATCCTCCAAAGTCTAACATGCAAGCCCTCAATATGTCCTCCAAGGTCTGAATAGTACGCTCCGACTGCCCATCTGTCTGCGGGTGGTAAGATGTACTGAACTTCAGACGAGTACCAAGACTCTCTTGCATGCTCCTCCAAAAGTGCGATGTGAAGCACGAATCTCTGTCCGATACAATGCTGACTGGTATGCCGTACAATCTCACAATCTGCCTCATATATAAATCAGCTAAAGCTTCTGTAGACTGACCCACTCTAAAAGGTATAAAATGGGCTGACTTGGTGAGTCGGTCCACTATTATCCATACTGCATCTCTCCCACTTGGACTTTTGGGAAAACCCGTGACGAAGTCCATAGTGATGTGCTCCCACTTCCACTCTGGAATCAGAAGTGGTTGCAATAATCCTGCTGTCCTCTGGTGCTCCGCCTTCACTTGTTGACATACTAAGCATTTGGCCACAAATCTCGCGATCTCTCTCTTCATTCCATGCCACCAGTAATACTGTCTCAAGTCTCGGTACATCTTGGTTCCTCCTGGGTGAACAGAGTACATAGAGCTATGTGCTTCAGTCATTAACTCCTGTCTCAATTCTCCATTTGGAACATACAAGCGGTTTCCAAACCTTAATGTCCCGTCTTCGTGGATGCGTAGTCCTGTCTGCATATCGGCTTCTGTCCTTTCTTTGAGTCTTCGGAATCTAGCATCGGTGGGCAATGCCTCCTTAATCTTCTCCACGAGTGATGACTGAATCTCAAGGTTAGCCTTCAAGCCATTCTGTCCCGGTAAGACGACCTCTATCTGTAGCTCCTGTAGATCTCTCAATAACTCGGGCTGCATCGTCAAGAAATAAGCCGTAGGCTTCCTGCTGAGTGCGTCTGCAACAACATTCGCCTTTCCCGGATGATACTGCAGATCAATGTCAAAATCCACCATTAGTTCCAGCCAGCGTCTCTGTCTCATGTTAAGCTCCTTCTGAGTATACACATACTTCAGACTCTTGTGATCAGTAAAGATTTCTACCCTCTCTCCATAAAGATAGTGCCTCCATATCTTTAATGCAAATATAACTGCTGCTAGCTCCAGATCATGTGTTGGATAGTTCTTCTCGTGGACCTTCAACTGTCTCGACGCGTAAGCAATGACTTTGCCATGTTGCATCAAAACACATCCTAGTCCACTGCCTGATGCATCACTGTAAACAACAAAACCTCCTGACCCTGAAGGAAGAGTCAAGATAGGTGCTGTTGTTAATCTTCTCTTCAGTTCTTCAAAAGCCTTCTGGCAGTCTTCTGTCCATATAAACACCTGGTCCTTCCGTGTCAGCTTCGTCATCGGTTCTGCAATCCTCGAGAAATTTTCTACGAACCTTCGGTAATATCCCGCAAGTCCGAGAAAACTTCTCACCTCTGCGACTGATGTGGGTGTAGGCCAAGTCTCTATTGCCGCAACTTTCTCTGGATCTACTGAAAGTCCTTCTCCTGATATGATGTGTCCCAAGAAAGGCACTTTGTCCATACAGAACTCACACTTACTGAGTTTGGCATATAACTTCTCATGTCTAAAGGTCTCTAACACGATTCTAAGATGCTCCTCGTGCTCTTCAGGGCTCTTGGAATATATGAGAATGTCATCAATGAACACCACTACGAATTTATCCAAGAACTGATGAAAGACCCTGTTCATTAAGCTCATAAATACTGCTGGTGCGTTGGTTAAACCAAACGGCATCACCAAGAACTCATAATGCCCATACTTTATCCTGAAAGCTGTCTTCGGGATGTCTTCCTTCCTCACCTTGATCTGATGATAGCCGGATCTAAGGTCAATCTTCGAGAATACCCTTGCACCACTCAATTGATCAAATAGATCATCAATGCGTGGTAAGGGATACCTGTTCTTGATGGTTACAGCATTTAGTGCCCTGTAATCAATGCACAACCGTACTGTTCCATCCTTCTTTGGCACAAATAAGATGGGTGCTCCCCAAGGTAAAACACTGGGCCGAATGAAACCCTTCTCCAAGAGATCATCAACCTGTTCTTTCAACTCCACTAACTCCTTAGGTGCTAGCCGATAAACTGATGAAGTGATTGGCTCTGCTCCTGGAGTTAAGTCTATTGTGAATTCTATTTTCCGATCAGGCGGTAAACCTGGAAGATCATCAGGAAATACATCCACAAATTCTGATATGACTCTTGGGTAACCTGTCTCCCCTTCTACAGATAGTACCCTAAGAGTAGGCTGAACTCCTTGCTCTACTGCTCCTCGGAGAAACTCAAATTCTGGATGTCCAGGCGGTCTAAATATAACCCGCCCAAGTCGGCAATCGAGAGTCGCATGGTACTGACTTAACCAGTCCATACCAAGTACGACATCATAGTCAGGCATCGAAAAGATTAGAAATTGAGCTCGTATTTCTTGGCCATAAACTACTACAGAACATGATCTACAGACATCACTAATCGGAATAATTCTACCTCCCGTAAGAATCCTCTTCATCTTCGGGAGGGGTGCGGTAGCTACTCTATGGGTGGCTACAAAGCTAGCTGCTATAAATGAATGCGATGCTCCAGAATCAAATAATGCAACTGCTGGTAATGAATCTACTAAAATAGTACCTGCGATGATCTCGCCTGTTGTAGCCTCCTCCTCAACAGCTAAAGTGAATGCCTGCCCTCGCCCCTGTGCTGGACCTCTCTGCTGCTGCTAAGCCTGCTGAAATAAGGCTGCCTGTGGTGCCAGTGGTGGTCTCTGCTGGTTTCCTCCTGGGGCTGGTGGTCTGACTCCACCAACTCCTGTCTGCTGTGCTCCTACTGCTGGATAAGCTGGTCGCGGTGCAGGTAGAGCTAGTCTGGGTGCTTCTCCTCTATGGTGAGTGCAGTCTCTGGATAGATGCTGGTTTGATCCACAAAGCAGGCATAGTCCCAACTTCCGCCTGCACTCTCTCTCAATGTGTCCTACCTTGTCGCAGTGATGACAAGTAAGAAGGGATATGGCCCTGTGTGCTGCTCTATCTGGCGTACTCCTCTGGAATCATTTTGCAGAATCTCCATGTGCTGCCTTGGTTGGTGCGGAGGTGTTTGGCCTCTTCAGATTCGATTCCCTTCTAGTGACGCGCTCCATGCGTCGTGCTGCTGCTAGAACATCAGTATAATTTGTAGGTGCCACTGAGCCAATCAATCTCTGAAGCTCGAACTTCAACCCGTCAAAGAACTTTTCCGCTTTCTCTTCCTCCGTCGAAATCAATGTTGGAGCAAAGCGAATCAGGCGAATAAATTCAGAATTGTATTCTTCCACTGTCATGCTGCCCTGGATGAGGCGGTTGAACTTGTCCCTGAGCTCTGACCGTGCAACTGCCGGGATGTACATCTCTTGGAAGAGTCTGGAGAACTCTTCCCATGTGACCCTGTCCTGTCCAAGTCTCCTTTCTTCTGCTAACCACCAGTGGTGCGCATTATCAGTTAACTGCATTCTGACTGCAGTCATCCACTTCTCTCTTGGAAGTTCAGCGGCTTCCAGCTGATGCTGAATGTTTGTGAGCCACTCATGAACTTCCGTTGGCCCTTCTTTACCAGAAAATGTGCGAGGCTTGAGATGACGGAAGTCGGTGATAGATCCCGTCGATGTTCGCCTCGCTGCTGGATCAGCCTGCTCCAATACGGATACCAGGCTGGTCCTCAGATACTCGGCCTCCTGCCGATGGGCCTCCTGCTGAATCTGTTGCTGTGCTTGCATCATAGCATACATCATCTGGAACATTTGTTGCCCGTCCATGACTTGTCCTTGCGGGAATACTGGCATCTGGGGAGTGAACTGAGGTGGTGGTGGAATGTCATCTCTCTGGAACCTTGGATTAGGCTGTCCGGTTTGATCACTCTGCGATGCTTTTCCACCACTTCCAGGGGTCACTCCATCTCCATAAGTAACCACAGCGTCGTGTGGCGTATCCAAAGGAATCTCGTCTTCGTTCCTGGGATCCATTTATCTGCAACCAAAATATAACTGTAAGAACGCTCAGAGGAATCAATACAGAATGCAATTCAAGTAACAATTTCGAGTTCGATATAGAGTTCAATAAATGGTTAAATGATGGATGAGATCCTATAGTTTATACTATCCTTAGGGCAGGCTGGTCCGGTCCCTAAGTTGAAACCGAACAATTTAGTCGTAGACCTGCATGGGCCACCACAAAAACCATGTCACGCCCCAATCCCAAAATACCGTGGGACTAGACACGTGGCAATGGCCAGCAGTACGCACCGATGGACCAACTCAATATAATGGATCCATCAGGGCATACTTAAGCTGTAAAACAAGTCTACGACAATCATGGCACAACTAATCTCATCCACACAAGATATAAAATATGATCCACAGAATAAATAAGGAATGTAAATCATCAGCAAGTCTCACATAGTACTTCGGGGAACAACCCGATAAATATCTAGTACAATGGTTCAACAGACCAGAAAGTAAAAGACTGAAATAAATAATGGAAGCTGAGCATGAACATGGATGCTCAAGAGAAGTCTTCAGCTAAGACCTCATCCTCAGATGGTGGTACAGCTCCTGGATCAGCTCCTGCTCCTGTCCCGTAAACCTCGGGATAAACCTCGTCTGCAAAATCTGGGGACAAACATCCGGATCCAGGTCCTCAGGGGACATAGCAAGGTACAAGAAAACTCATGCCAAATAAATACAGATAAGCAGTGCAGCAAATAAATAACTAAATGATCAATGGGTAAATATGTAACCATCTAAGTGAAATACAAGTGAGAGTAACACTAAGACTCAGGCTGAAGCCACTACAAGCTCTGTGTCGGGGAGCCGGTAGCGGTAATAAACACGTAATGTGCCTAGCTCTGCTACGAGAGTCTGAGGCCTCACAATAGTAGTAGATAGATATATAAAATAGCCTGTAGCCTGTGTGTCTCTCCCCACCCAATGTAACCACGCATATCATGACCATAACGTCTCATGCTCATGTCAAGCGCGATCATAGTTAATACAACAAGTCATAAAGTATCTAAGAGTATAATGTCCATGTCTTGTATCCTATACAGAATCACCACGAATATCTCGGGAAGATCCTGTCTCATGAATGGTGTCAAGTGTCCTGGGTCATATGGAACTTGATAAGACAAGTACAAAGATATAAAGTGTCACGAATATCCATCTCTAGATGACCGTACCCAACACTGCGCACAGTGTCGGCACCCGACTGATAATCGGACGCTAAGTACGTCACACGGTCCTAGGTTGAGCATGCATCGCACTATAATAAAGCAAGGAAAATATATAACAATACTGTAGAGTTTGGCAAGGTACACTTGCCTGATGTTTGAATATCAACTGTCGTCCTGGTATCGGTGGATCCGGTAGGTACTACTCCGAAAGCTGTAATAAATATCACCAACAGTCTCAGAAGATGTCAAATAGCTGGAAATGCCTGTCCTTACATCCAATTTGGACACAGGGGCAAAAAGGTCATTTTCGGGCCAAAGCGGGTTCCATAGGTGGGCCCACTTTGCACCGAAAAGCGTGCCGAGGGTAACAGTCTCTAAATGGGACAAACTATGGGTCAACAACTCTAAATGTCAATACAATCCCAACGTATGTCCAAATTTGGATTCCGATGAGCCGAACATAATTTGGTCCAAAAAGTCAACTGTGGGGCCCGCCAATTGGCGATCTGGTCAACCATCTCAGAAAGGCATAAAAATTGGGTCACAGGACCAGCGTGTTACCACGAGTCCATTGGCGCAAGTTTCGTCACAATCTGACAAGCGTGCACAAAATACTCGCGAGTTCCACAAAAGTGGCGACACGGATTGTGTTCGCGGATACGGCCTGATTCCGGCGCGCACACGCGTCCAAATCAGCCCCATGAATTCTCACGTGTCCCGTTATGCTGCGTGCACCATTCGGTACACTTGGCACACGGCGGGGCGGTCCCGTTTGGTGGGGCGCGCTCCGATCTCCCACTTTTAGAAAACCGGAAAAAGTGGGTGCACGCAGTTTTGTGACGACTACAATTTTGTCCACAGCAACTAATAGCACAAAGTTATAATACAGAAATTAAACTAGGTCATGTAATCTATAGGTATCAAAAAGAATCGTCGAATTCGGATCTCTGTGGTGGGAGATACGAACTCGACAATATAGGTGGTCATCGCAAGTTTCTGCGATTGCGAAATTCTGTCTGCTCGCGCTGACTTGGGCGCTGTTTTCCACCTAGGGGCACACGTTTTCCGAGGTTGACTATAAAACAAATATTTGAGAGGGTTAAGGGAAGATCATACCTATGAAAATGGATCTGCGTTTGGTCGAGCGAGTCAACGGGAAATTACGCCGGAGGGAAGGTACCTCAAGTGGGAAACTGCAGTCCGCGATGTCGGCGTCGACGGGATGGATGGATGGCTTGGGAAGGCTTCTCTGGCTGCGGTGACGGCTCTACATGGGAAGGAGAAGTCTGGAGTTTTAGGTTAAGGTTTTGGAGAGCTAATATATGTTATATATATTAAGGGAAAGAGAGAGAGAGAGATATAGGCTCGCGGGTTTGAAGGGTCGGCAGGTTTCCCTTGCTGAAGCATTATGCTAACGCCTGCATGGGCCACCAGCAACTTGCTGAGAAGTAGCAAGTTTCAATTGGAACACTCCTAATACTATTAGTATACTACTAAGTATTATTATTATTATATTCTATTAACTTAGTTAATTCTTACTAAATTAATTCTATTAACTTTTTCTTTCTTTCTTTAAAATATATATACATATATATTTGTTTATATATATATATATATATATATTTTCACACATAAGAAAATTTATATAATGGGGTATTGTACATCGTTAGGCTAACAACTGCTCAAGGGGTCTCCTACATGGAATAAATTTCAAAAAATTCCTGATGGTCCCACAAGTCCTCTAAGTGCCCGAACACCTAACATAAAAATTATTAAAAATCTATTTCTCCTATTTGGACCTAATTACTATAATTTAATTAATAATTAATAAATAAAGGACATATACGATTTTCTGGGAAGGGGGTTTTACACAAGACATCCGTCCTCTAGAACTCCGAGCCGAAGGAGATTCAACATGCTCCTCAGAAACGCTAAAGATGGGGTATTCCAGAACACTCGTTCGAGGTCACAACAACTGACTTCGTACTCCTCTGATTCCGACGCTGGGGGTCGCCATTCTCCCGAATCAAATACTGAGAGTATGGAGTCAACTTCTGCAGCAACCTATACACATCCTTCAACGACGCCCAGGGAAATGGGAGTATATGCCATTGGAAATGAACACGAGGAAGCTTCGCCGTCAGGGAGCGAGGAACAGCGCATCACTACACTGGAGACGTCTCTGAAACAAATACAATCCATGATGGAGAACATGCACCATATGATGCTAACTCAACAGGCGGCCGCTATGGCTCAAACATCAATCCCGCCAGCACAGATACGTGTGGGGGTGGACTTTCCACCATCCAACACGGTCCAAGAACCTGCTCTAGATCAAGAGTCAGCTGGCCCTCCACTTCCTCACTCGGAGAATGTATTGCCTCCTGCGGGAGTCGCGATACAACCGACTCCGCACCAATCCGTGGTCTCGCTACCGGCTGAAAATCCAATGCAAGCCGTACGGGAGTTGAAAGCCCAATTCGATGCCTTGAAGCACAAAGAGCAGCTCAAGAAATTGGGAATCAACCAGCCTTACCCGGCTATCTGGGAAGAGGTCACTTTTCCTCCGAGATACAAACCTCAGACTATGGTCTGTTCGAGAGAAAAACATCGCCAAGTCAGTACATGAACTATTTCAGTATGATGACGGTGTTGCTACAAGGGAATGATGCCCTCCTCACCCAGGTGTTCAAGGGCTGTCTCTCAGGAGTGGCTTACCAGTGGTACCGCAGCCTGGCGGACAACTGCATTACTTCCTTCAAAGATTTCAAGACTTTATTCTTCACGCGATTCTACGAGGAAGGAATGGACATGTCTATGTCCTCTCTCATCGAAGTCAAGCAGAAGGAAAAAGAGGACGTTCGTACCTTCATCGAATATTTTTGTCAAGCCACGCTACAGATGCCTCCAGGAGTTCCAGACTCTGCGTTGGTGGACATTTGCAGGAAGAACCTCCTTCCCGTGGTCTCGGTGTTCACAGGACCATATCAGTTCCACGATTGGCCCTCGTTCATCATCTCAGCAGTAGCCGCCGATGAAAACAGTCGCAAGGCACGTGACAATGGCATTATGATCTCTACCTCCGACAGAGGCAAAAGGTCATACCCCAACGGCGACCATCCTCGCAGTTCCAAAGGAAAAGAAGCTCTGGCAATCAATACGTCCAGACAAAAGACTGCGGCAACCACGCAGACGAAACCTGGGACTTCCAGGCCCGTCGAAGTATACTCTTTCGACGACGACGATATTCCAAGTATATTCGAGTGTCTCGTCAAGAGTGGCAAGATCACCCTTCCGGAGGAGAAGTGGCCCAATGAAGCCGGCAGTGCCAACAACCTCAAGTACTGCATCTTCCACAGATACGTATACCACCCGACCAAGGCGTGTTACATACTGAAAAGGAAGATCCAGGGGCTGATCGATGCAAAGGCCATCACTCTGCATAACACCGAGAAGACGGTCACGGCCAATATGATCTCCCTGCAATTTGGCAATCTGCCTCCCCAGGAAGTCCCGGACGGTGTGACACCTATTTCCCGGACAACAATGAGTATCGTCAATCTTCCCCAGGTAGGGGTCAAAATTATGACCTGGTACCCTTAACCACCCAGCGGGGCGAGATCATGTGGGTTCATCCGGATTTAGTATCGGAGCTCGAGGAAGAGACTAATGCTGCTAAAGCAAAGTCTAGAAAGAACTCCAAACCATGCCATATGGTTGCAACTTCTTTGCCATCAGATGAAGACGAGGCTTTGGCTGTAACCCGTTCAGGAAAAGCTTACCTCAAGGACTATGGAGCAAGTCCAAAAGATGCACCAGCAGACGCTTCAGCTACAGAGCCCGCCATACCACAGGCCGATCCTGCAAGACCGACTTCGGCGGACAAGGGGAAGCAAAAAGAAGTACACTTCGATAAACCTGGGAAAAACATTCAAAACAAAGGTTTAGAGAAGCCATACAACTTTGACATCCTGGCCCAACTGGCCAATAGACCAGCCAGGTTGTCCATCTTTGAGCTACTCAGGCTCTCCCAAGACACTCTTCTAGCCCTGAGTGAAGCACTAATACAGGCGGAAGCATACTTGACCCAGCTCAAGTCCCCTGACGAGGAACCAGTGGCATGCCCTCAATGCCACAGTGTGATGGAGGTGGTCCCGAACATCACTTTCATACAAGATGACATGCTGTTAAAACATAACAGGCATGACCGACCTCTCTATTACACCGGATACGTCAGTTCCATAGAGGTCGACCGGATCCACATAGATCCGGGATCATCAATCAGCATCATTCCTCATAGTCTGCTCAGACCGCTGAGGATTCCTACCAGCGAATTGGTTTACACCACCACTACAATCGTGGGTTTCAATGCCGGAAGAAGTAAGCCGCTAGGGAAAATTTGCCTGAGGATCCAGATTGGCAACCTCAGATCGGTGGCTACATGCTATGTCATCGACTCAGAGGTATCCTACAACATTCTGCTGGGTAGACCGTGGATCTACGACCACAACATCGTTCCTTCAACTCTACATCAATACCTTAAATATGTAGACCCCCAAGGAACAGTACAAACGGAGGTTGCTGACCTAAACCCATTCAAAGGAATAGAATTCTACTATTCTGACGCCGTGTTGTACTCTCAAGACTACGCGGAGGAGGTGTCAGCCCAAGCAGAGAAAGAATCCCACCGGGAGCCTGAAGGACCCTCTGTCGAACAACCACTGTCAATCAGAGTGAAAGGGCGAAATACTCGTCCAAAAGCCATGGAGCCTATGGCTATCCACCTGAACAAAACTGGGTCAGAAAAAGGGGGTGATCCTCTAGTGATCACTTTGAACCAGAAGCCTCCACCCTTGGTCATCAACCTTTGGCGCAACAAGCAGCCGACTGATGTAAATGCAACCAGGAACGGAGTTCCAGATGATAATAAACATCCTCTTTTTTAGTATATCGACGCTCAGATTCCAAATCAGGAATCCTCTCCCCATGACGATATAGAACCTATAGTGCAAAAATTCTTGGAAGCTATAGATTCCTATCATCCGTACATATGGGAAGTAGCGTCATCATCCAATGTCGTCACGACATATGGACCACATGAGGACTCTATCTTCATTGTTCCGCCCGCTCGTAGCAATCAGCATTCAATAGTCTTCGGCCGCACGTGCAACAAATCGACTATACAAGAAGATTCCTTCGATGACGATGCTGGTGAAATACAAGTTCACAGGTACAGCCCGTAAGCCTTAAAGATCATGCAAAAATGGGTTACAACTTGAAGCTGAAGCCAGGTCTCAACTATGGGAAAGGCAGACGAATACCGCCGTACGGTAATCCCCACTATCAACAAACCCGCTTCAGGTTGGGGTATGCCACCTCCCTTATGACTTCTAAGTCATATGAGGACATCCTTTTCCCTTTTCAAGACGGCTCATCGCCCTCCAACTCATCTCGTGCTCTCGAGCAAACATTACCAGTAAATATGGTAGTGACGGATCCCTTCGAATCAGACGAACAAGAATTCGAAATATTCGAGAATGACGCTTGGGTTCAGCAAATGGATACACAGTGGGAATTCTGCTTCGAGCAGAGAAAACCTTCCACCAAAGATGAAGTTATCCAGATTGATGTTGGGGATGAACTTTCACCAAAGCCGATATTTATCAGTAACAATCTTTCCCCAGTCGAAAGGGGAGAAGTCATTCACTGATAAAAGAATACATCGACGTCTTTGCGTGGAATTATGAGGATATGCCAGGACTTGATCCAAATGTGGCTACTCATAAACTCAACATATTGCCCGATTCAAAGCCTATAAAGCAGCACCAACGTCGATTCCGCCCGGATATGATGGACGCCATTGAAGCTGAAGTCAAGAAGTTGATAGCCTGCGGTTTCATCCGGGAGGAACAACACCCCGACTGGGTCGCCAATGTTGTCCCAGTCATGAAGAAGAATGGGAAAGTACGAGTCTGCATTGATTACCTAGATCTGAACGTAGCCTGCCCCAAGGACGAGTTTCCTCTTCCCATTACAGACGTCATGATTGACAATACCTGCGGTTTCGAACGTATGTCTTTCATGGACGAATTCTCAGGATACAATCAAATCAAGATGCATCCTGAAGACGAAAAGCATACTGCCTTTCGGACACTACTGGGGGTATATTGCTATACGGTCATGCCCTTCGGGTTGAAGAATGCCGGAGCTACTTACCAACGGGCTATGAGTAACATATTCTACAAGCATTTACACAAAACAGTAGAATGTTACGTAGACGATATAGCTGTCAAAAGTTGCCTCAGTGTCAATCACATCCAAGACTAGAAGATGGTATTTGAGCTGATGCACCAACATCAACTCAAAATAAATCCTACAAAGTCCTTTCTAGGTGTATCTAGTGGCAAATTTTTGGAATTTGTCATTACCGCCAAAGGCATTCAAGTGGACCCTGATAAAGTCAAGGCCATCTTGGAAATGCGACCACCCCATAATCTGAGGGAACTCAGGGGATTTCAAGGTCGTCTGGCCTATATTCGGAGATTCATATCCAACCTCTCTGAAAGGTGTCAGCCTTTTCTTGCCTCATGAAGAAAGGTGTATCATTCGTATGGGACGAAGCCTGTCAGCAAACGTTCGGGGATATCAAGCGCTACCTCACTAGTCCGCTAGTTCTGGTGCCTCCCGTCGTAGGAAGACCATTCTTCCTGTACGTTCGAGCGATGGACCATTCCCTGGGAGCTCTTCTCGCGCAAAAGAATGATACGGGACATGAACAGGCTATCTACTATCTAAGTAGAATGATGATCGGAGTGGAGCACCGGTACAATCCGGTGGAAAAAGAATGTTTGGCTCTAATATTCGCTATCCAGAAGACGTGGCACTATGTCACCGGCCAGACTATTCACATCATCTCCAAGATCAATCCTCTTCGGGTACTGATGAACAAGCCAAGTGTTCTTAACTCCCGACTCGCGACTTGGGCGATGTTATTAACACCATATGACATGGTGTACGTCCCTCAAAAGTTCGTCAAAGTCCAAGCATTGGCTGACTTCCTAGCTGCTCATCCAATCCCGGAGGCCTCCAAATTATACGAGGATATTCCCGACGAAGTTGCAGAATGTAGTTCCGCAATGGAAAGTGACGCATGGCAACTGTTCTTCGACGGTGCCTCCAGGACTGGTCCCAAGAGAAACGTGGTTTCAGGGGTAGAAATCATCCTGGTTACTCCCGATAAACTCGTTATCTATCGAGCATACTCTCTAAATGAGCCCTGTTCCAACAATGTGGTGGAGTACAACGCTCTACTAATCGGGCTCCAAGTCGCTAAAGAGCTGGGGGTCGAATCTCTGGAAGCTTTTGGTGATTCTCTGCTTATCGTCAATCAAGTCAGAGGAATATATGAAGTCCGGAATCCAGACCTCATCCCCTATCACCAAGCAACAGTCGAGATAGCCGTGACATTCAAGGGGTTCTTTCTAGAGCATGTACCTCGATCTCAGAATCTGGAAGTCGATGCCCTAGCCAGTCTAGCTGCAGATTTAGCTACTCCTATAAGAAGGCAGAATTCGATAATCCTTCTTAACAGAGATCTATTTTGTGTGAAGAACAACTCTCACATCGAACACAGTTATGCTGTGAACATCGATCCTTCTACAAGAGATTGGAGAAGTCCCTTTGTAGATTTCGTGGCATACGAAATATTATCGGAGGACCCTAAAGAAGCAGCATCCGTCAAAAGACGATCATTACGCTTCTACTTCAATGCATCTTCACAATACCTATATCACCAGACCTACGACGGACTGCTATTGAGATATCTCCTTAATGACGAAGCACAGCAGATTATCCGCGAAGCTCACGACGGCGTATGCGGGGCGCATCAACCCGGTCCTAAGCTACAGGATTGTATCAGGAGAATGGGCTATTACTGGCCTACTATGATCGCAGACGCAATCAAGTATGCCAAATGATGCAGGGCCTGTCAGGTCCATGCAGACTTCATACATCAGCCGTCTGAACATCTACATCCTACGGTTGCATCCTGGCCTTTCGAAGCATGGGGTATGGATATCATTGGTCCTATTCACCCGTCTTCTTCCAGAGGTCACCAGTTCATACTGGCCATCACGGATTATTTCTCCAAATGGGCAAAGGCGATCCCTCTTGCAGAGGTAAAAACATCTAATATAATCAGCTTCATCAAGCATCACGTCATTTATCGCTTTGGGATTCTCCAAAGGATAATCCATGACAATGGGCCTCAGTTCATCAGCCAAGCGTTTCATCGATTTTACGATAAAAATCGGATACAAAATGTTGCCTCTATGGCGTATTATCCAGCTGCTAATGGTTTGGCGGAAGCCTTCAACAAAACCATTATCAAACTCTTGAAGAAGTTTGTCTCTTCGAACAAAAGAGATTGGAACGAGAAGCTAGAAGAATGTCTCTGGGCGTACCGTACAACTGTCCGAGCACCAACAGGTTGCACCCCGTTCTCATTGGTCTACGGGAGTGAGGCAGTTTTTTCCATCGAAATTCAAATCCCGTCACTCAGGATAGCAGTCGCCAATGAGTTAACCCGGGAAAAGAATGACCTTTTAAGGCCTCAGGAGCTAGAAGGATTAGACGAGAAACGCCTTCAAGCTCAACAGAGCATCGCATTCTATCAAGCGCGCATTTCCAGAGCTTTTAATCAAAAAGTAAAGGAAAGAGTGTTCAAAGTTGGCGAGCTAGTCTTAGCTGTAAGAAGGCCAATGATTCTCACTCACAGGAGCAAATACAAATTTCAGCCCAAATGGGAAGGCCCTTACGTGATCGAGACAACATTCTCAAATGGCGCTTACAGGTTAGCCCAGCCTAATGGAGACCTACTAATGGCTCCTATCAATGGCAAATTCCTGAAAAGGTACTATGCTTAACCTCCTCTGCTCAAGTGGAATAAAGGAAAAAATCTTATTTTGACAAAACTACTTCCAAAACGAAACTAGTTGGGTCGTACTCTATCATGTCCATGTGACCCCTGAATAGATGCGTCCTGCTAAAGTTTACCGAGAGTATATCATGTCCATACTACCTCTAATATCACTCTCACCCAAACCCGTCATTTATATTCCAAAATGATGGGTCCACAAAGTCAGATGAAAAGCCTCTTTATTATTCCCCAAAAAAACAAAAAAAAGAGCGGAAGTACATTAAAAAAGCAAAAGCAAAAGTACATCATGAAGGGGGAGCGGCCAAATCGTGAATCTGCTCAGCCAGTCTGGCCATCTTCTCATTCCTGGAATCCAAAACGGTAGCTCAAGCTCGCTCCCATCTTGTCTCCTCATCATCCAAGCCGGATAAATCAGACAGAGAATGTGTAAGAGCGGCATGCATGGCACTCGCATGTGCCAAGTTCTGTTGAGCCTCTTCTATCTGGCTCTGTAACACATGCACACCTGCGGCTGAAGCACGAGACCATTCCTTTGCTAAAGCGAGCTCAGCCTCCAATTTGCGAACCCTCGCTTCATTTTTCTCATGCTCAGCTTTACTCTTGGCCAACTGGGAAATAACATACTCTAAGAGGGTGTGCTCGTCACTCATCTCCTTCTGCCGCATCTCGAGGGACCTGCTCAGAGCTTCCAACTCTCCCAGCCTTGCAGTCAGCGAGTCGTATTCATCCTGGACCAGATCGTCGATACTACCTTGGGATAGCTGCGAGTATTCGTTAATGGATTGCTCCAAACCATTAACTACCTCCGCCAGGGCGTCAGCTAAACCAGTATCTCCAAGGTCCCTGATCGCCTCTATCGAAAACCGAGAGGACCTCTTCAGGCGCTCAAAGTTCAGATTCTTCTCCAACACCATTGATATTAGCGTTTTCAAAGTGTTGTAGAAGATACTGGTATACTGCTCGGTCAGCGCAGCTAGGCCCGAATGCACGCTAGGAGTGGCTGTAATATTGTCGAACCGTGCTACAGAGGCAACCGCAATCAACGTGGCCACAGTCCTCGTCTCAACAGGGGGTGCGACAAAAGAGGAAGCGCCAACACCAGACGAAGTAACCAGCATACTCGAAGGAGGTATTATCGCAACGACAGGGTCGTCCTCTTGAGGTATCGAAGCCTCGTCGACAGGCGAGCCGGCACCCGAAGATGCTTCCTCTTCAAAACCAGGCACCTCCGTATCAACGCCAGGACTTGACACGGAGCCGAAGGGCGCATATACATTGCCCTCCCCGAAGAGGTCGTCCCCTGAGAAGAAGACAAAAGGAAGTTAATGTCCACACGATATTAATTTTCCTAAAGAAGAGGCACAAAAAGACGACAGTGATGCTAGGCAACCTGTCATACCTGGAGACAAGGGCCTGCTAACTGATACTGGCAAATACTCTTCCAGGTCTTCGCCAAGATCCACTTGAGGCTCGTCAACTAGAATCTCGCTAGAAGCGCTGACGGGCACGGCAGGGGCCTCTCCCAATGCTGATCCGGACAAAGGTATACGGAATCTTATAACCAGCCTCGAAGGCGACTTCGTTCCACTACCTGAAGCAGTAGCAGCGGTAACAGACTCCAGCTGAGATTCTCCGGCGCCACCGGCCAAAACTGTAGAAGGTTCCTCTCTAAAAGGCGAGGAACCCCCAATCGAAGAATCATCCCCGACATAGGGAGAAGCAGGCTCACTTCCAGGAGCCTCAATGCCAGGAATCTGGAGAGGACGAGTAACCATCCTCTTCGACCTCTTATAAGGGGAAGCCTCCTTCAGAGCGAGAGCCCTTTGTTTCTCGGAGACTACCAACGCCCCTGCAGGCGGAGGTATTTTACCCCTCGGTACCGATACGAGAGGCTCATCCGGAGTAGCAGACTCATCACCCTCGTCAGAAAAAATCGAGGGGACTTTAACCCTTCCCCCAGGTTTGGAAGAGGGCACCCTAAAACTTCCACCCATATTAAATCGCGATGGGAGGTGTTCGTTGCCACATAGAACTGGGCATACGAATGCAGGATGCGCAGCTCCGTGGAGGGTATGACGAAGGACACAATAAAAATTGCCCCGGTGCAGCCCATGATAAAATATCGCCATCCCCTCGCTCCATCGATGAGTCCACCTCTGGACCGAAAGCTGGTGATGGCGTTGCCCATATGCAACTGATCATACCCAAACTGTCTGGCAAACCGACTAGGCAGGTAGGGTTCGAAGAAGCAGTGATCTTCACTTCTGTACAGCAGGTGGGAAGGTCTAATGCAGACCAACCAATTGAAGGCTTCAGGAGAAAGAGTGGTCTTATCTCTACCTGAGTCCTCAAGCCTAATCCCCGATTGGTTGCGATGAACAGAGGGGACACTGCAAAGGAGCTTCCAGCTGTGACCGTAATGCAGCACCCGCCGACAGTCTAAAACTGTGAGCACATTCCAAGAGGATTTCTTATAATTCAGCAAGAAACTCCCCCCCAAGCTACTGCCGGAACCGGAAGACATCACCCTGGGGTTATGGAGAATTAACCATCCCATCAAATACAGGTATGGTAATTCCACCCGGGGAAAGCTTTCACGCCGAGCTTCATCAGCGAGCAGCGCCTCAGTCATCGCCCTCAGGCAAGCTTGTATGCGGCACACCATGGCAGGGAGCAAGCCCAGTCTCGCCCCAAACACCAGATGCACTACAGGACACAAGGTATTGCGGTGAATACGATCCGCAGATGCGATGCTGGGTACCACCAGTCGGCGCAGCCATATAAAGAGGAAGCCAACCAGTTGAGCTTCCTTGGATAGAGCCCTGCGGCAATGCCTCAGATAGCTGTAGGCCTTAGTACCTGCGAGATATCTTTCTATCCCTTCGATGAGGATCTGATCCGGAGCCCTAGCATCCTCCAGGAGATCGTCAACTTCCTGAGCAGTCAGCACGCTCAGAGGATTCACAGGCTCATCCTTGACTTCCAAGACTTTCTTCGGCTGAGCAGCCCTAGCCCGGTGAAAGAAGAGGTAGGACGTCCATTTACTAGTATGAGCCAAATCTGAAGGCTCAGCATAGAAGGTGGTACAAGTAAGGTAGTGGCACATCAGCTCTTGATACACTTCCACTACCCGAGGGTCTGAATCCCCCAACTTCGGGTTCGTGGGAACATACTCGTCATACGGAGTATCCCCCATCGGCAGTTTCGAGATCTCTGCCATCTCATGAAGGGCCAATCCTAACTCCCCCAGCGGAGTGGCGAAAGTCCCGGTTAGCGGAATATATCGCTCCATCAGTGCCAGAAATAGGTTAGGGTTAGGAGGTAACCCAACGCTGGTGGCACTCACAGCTGCCAACAGACCGATATTCTCCAACTCGATCCAAAAATGCTCCAAGGCCCAATCAACTAAGCGAGCCCATCGAAGGTTTATTGGGGTCATCCACCCATTACTTCGAGGATTCGCCTTGGGGTATACTCCTCCGCGCCCCATAAAATCATTGCAAAAGGTCGACAATTGCACCGGCTGGAACACCAAGCTGTCTTCACTCGGGATACTGCCCGGGTACAACCCCCTGAACAACGTTACATGACCGGAAGGGCGGCTGACAAATAGGCCAGATCCTTTCTGGTAGAAGATCTTCCCCGGCCTACCGTAAAGATCGGGAGTCAGCGTCCACGACATCTTCCTAGGATGTGTAGCATGAAAGAATGCCGAGATGGGATAATCTCTCGGCATCTTGGGCAGACTCAAGACCAACTTCCCGGCAGGGAAAACCTAGAGCTCTTTCTTTGGCTTCGTTTGGGACTGCTTATCAATCATGTCCCCGAAGAGAAAGGCCGGCTTTATATACTGGTCCCCGTCTACATACGTCAAAGGCTCTCCATTAATCATGTTCAGCAGCGTTTGCTCGCCCTGAGCCGATATCAAGATTTTTCTCCCTTTGGGATATTGGGGCCCGGAGATAGGAAATACCACATGGGATAGATCCTCCAGATAGTTGGAGTGCAGCAACCCGGCGGCAGAACCCATCACCTCTGCTAGCGGAGACACGCCCGAGTTAACTGCAAGGGTGCAAGAAAAACACGTCAGGTTTATACTAGACGTTACAATATCGCAGCACATGCCAAAAGGCAACGGTCTGAGCTCTACACCAAGATTGTACAAACTTGATCGTTTACGCCAGAATTTTCCTCCAGAAGCGTAAGATTCAAGTCGGCAATATACTCTCTGTGCTTTATGCCAGACTGCCAAGGTTCGAGCTATTACGCCAGAATTTTCATCCACAAGCGTAAAAGTTCAAAATTTTACAGTATACACCAAGTTTTCGGCAGTCAAAGCATTTTACGCTCAACTGCAAAAATTTGGAGTTTTTATGCTGACACATTAGAAATATGGGCGTAAAAGATAAAACGTCTCCGTGCATCATCTTCCTCAAAGAGGCTATCAGCACAGAAGATGACCTAGCGCGGTCACGTTCAACGTGTGCGAAGGATTTTTCAGTCATTCTCATTTATCCCAAAAAGCTCTACCTATCAGCCCGGGTGCACTGCTCGTCGGCGGGATGCTCGGCTCAGAATAGGGTTCGCCCTGTCCAACCGGAGGTACCCCTGCTTGGGCAGAAGAACGAGAAGAAGAATCAATCTTCTTTCCCTTAGAGGAGGAGGATTGCTTAGAGGCCATTACTGGAAACTTTGAAGACTCAGAGAACACTCGGAGAAGAGCTCGAACAGTCGGAGGCTTGCTTTCGTAGAAGACGGATGAAAAGTTTTTCTCTCAGAAAGCTTGGGATATATATAGAGTTCGGATGGACTCCTCGGACCCCGAACCAAATCTCCTAATTAAATATTCGGTTATGATTGGGTCCTACGTCAGCCTATTATTCAGAGAAGACGGACAGTCAGCGAATTCGAAAAGTTTTTCGCGCAAAGCAGGTCAGCAGTTCTTACGCTAAAGGAGCTTTCTACGCTCGACAGCAACAGATCTACGATTTCACGCTCGCAAGCTATAAGTCTATGGTTTTACGCCCGGATGCCTTTGTGCTCGGTAGCTTTTATGCTCGAGAGGCCACAATCCTACGACTTTATGTCAGCAGATAACAAATCGATCATCTCACGCTCGGTGGCGCTTAGTTTATGCTTAGAAGCAACAGATCCGCAACTTCACGCTCGAAAAAAAATTTCTTTTCAGAAGCTACAAATCTACAGTTCTACGCTAAGGAGCTTTCTACGCTCGACAGCTACGAATCTACGGCTTTACGTTCGACGGCTACAAGTCGAGTTTTACGCCCAGATGTCTTTATGCTCAGTAGCTTTTTATGCTCGAGAGGCTACAAACCTACGACTTCACGCTCAGGAACTACAAGTCTATGATTTCACGCTCGATGGTGTTTAGTTTATGCTCAGAAGCTGCAGACTAATAATTTTACGCTCCACGACTTCCCACACATCTGAAGGATACGTCGGCCAGATCACGCGTACATCTGAACGGTCCTCAAAAGCGGTCAATTACAAAGAGTTCACACAGAAGATACTCGTCCTTGACCTCAAGATATCCCATGTACCCGAAACATACAGAGTTCTACATCGAAAAAATTACTCTTCTTCATGGGTCGATTCGAAGTTCATCCAGACCCCAATCTGAATATTTCATCTATCAAGATGGCAACTCAGTTTGATAGCCATTTCTCGACCCTGTTCCAAGGGATTTTCGAGAAATCATTCTTGAAGATGATGTCTGAATAAAGAAATTATGTTCATCAGAAGCAGCAATTTAGAATTCTATGCGGTTCCTCACTGCTAAAAAATAGCAGGACGGTTCGAAAACTCGAATGCTACAACGGCTTTTTACGCATCTCTAGTTATGCGTAAAAGACAGGACAGGACCTAGCACTCTTTCTAAACAGAGTAGGCGTAAAGAATCAGACGTGTCAAAGCTACACGTATTCAGACTTCACAGCAACGTATGGCAAGATGATTATATGCACGGAAGAAAGACGACTTTATTAAAGATTAAAATCATGATTACATATGAGGGAAATCCAGTCTACAAGGGTTTTTTCTTCATTTTCATGATTACATCTGAGGGAAACCCCGTCGACAAAAGGGCTTCCTCATCATCGTCTGAAGATCACACCAAGAAGCTGTTCTGACAGGTTCTCATGTTGGTGAAGGTCTTCCTCTACTTCCAAGAAGATGATCAGTGGCGGGAGGATATAAAACTGGGCATAGACCCATCCTCCAACAGAAGGAAAGTAGGATAAATCTGCTTTCCTACAGACCCACGCCACTCAAGCCGGGACAGAGCTAGTCTGTCTGACTCTCGTCACCGGAGGTAACGGAAGAAGGTGCCACTTGTAAGCAGCGTAGTGAAATACGATTCTTCGTCTCTCCCGAAGAACCACCATACAAAGTTGCTGATTATCCCAAGCAAAGGAGGCTATGATATTCTTCCATGATCCATCATTGCAGATGAGACTTACTCGAAGATGCCATCTTTTTTGGCTTCCTACATGCGGGAAGAACATGGTCTTCTTCTTCCTCAGATCGACCCGACAGACTCCGGCGATCATCCTTGTGTGGCGAAAGGAATACGGGAAGAACAGGTTAAACTCCTCGGCCTTTTATAGGCGAGAGAGGTCACACTGGTCCCCAATAAATCTGCCATAAAGTCAGCATCGACCGTTTCAACGCTCCATTCAGAAATGTTTTGAGTTACGAGGAGCGGTTCATGCTTCATTCAAAGCGTTCCAAATTCCGAGAAATTTGAAAGCTTTAAAGGGGGTCTTGTAGAAGCATGAAAAATATGCTGGATAGCTCTACGCAACATGGTGATGCAGGGCAGCGTAAAGCAGGGGACCCCAGGGCCATCAAGAGTGCAACGGAGCTTTTCCGCTGAGCACGGCGTAAAATATGATGGGACCGTCCGCGTAAATATAGTATGTCTAGGCTGCTTCAGCGTAGACGGGGTGCTTCATCGTCCTCCATGGCGTAAAACTCATCCGCTTTCAAAGCAGCGTTAAAGCGTACGAGGAATGCTTTGTCTTCCCCGAAATAAACCTGTCAAGTCACGCAGTGAACCTGACATCTGACTCCTGACAAAAAGTGCTGCACGGCTACCCAGACGATGGCTGGAAAGATGGCAGACCACTCGGGACGTACCCCACAGTATGATGGTGGATCTCTGCATTTAATGCAGAGCATTTGATTAAATATCACCTAACCGTCATTTACTGACATCCCCTCAGCAGAGACTACTTTTACGTGTAAAAGGAGATACGCTGCCTTGTTTTACACAGGTAGACGTAAACTGTTTACGCTCTGCGGAAAACAAACAGACTGCCACATCAAAAGCTGCTCTTTGAACAGGGCTCGAGGCACGCCTCTGCACCTAATGCTCAGAACGGTGGCAGGCCTTCAAAACACATCTCTGCAATTAATGATGATGGTGGATCTCGGCATTTAATGCGAGAGATTTGATTATATCTCTAAGAGCCGTAATTTCGGCTAAAGACGTCCACATCACCTCGGCTTCTACGCCCATTCAGCTTTTGTGACTGCTCGGCCTCTACGACCACTCTGGCACGTTACGCAGCGGCTTCTACGCCCATTCAGCTTCTATGCCCGCTCGGCTTCTACGCCTCGTCAGCTTCTGTGCTTATTCGGCTTCTATGCCATCAGGCTTCTACGTCTACTCGGCTTCTATGCCTACTTGGCTTCTACGCCATGGTGACAGACATTGGCTTCTACACCAACGTCTTCTACAAGAGGGATATCTACCTACGTGGCTTCTATGCCGTGATCTTAGTAGCGATTATACGCATTTTGTCCCTTAGTTGGACCCGCGTCACATGTTCATTTAAAAGGTCATCTATACGCAGGCTTTGGTTATTTTAACCGTTGTATAAAAGGGTGCTGTACTTTCTACTACTCAGTTTCCACACCGATTGAGTGGTCACTGTCACCAAAACTCTATAAATAGAGACCTCTATCAACAGAGGAACAGGTCGGGACTTTAAAAATTGAACAAGGTCGAAACTTTGAAAGAAGATCGAACCACGGGTCGAAACACTGGAGATTAAGGAGAGGTCGAAAAGTCTTTGAGAGAGAGAGAGAAGCATCCAGAGCTCAGGCAAAGGGTAGCGATCGACGACATTGGCATCGTGCGTCCATCCTCTTTCGTAACCTCCGAAGTTGCTTTTCGTCTTCCACGGTACTTCTTCACCATCGTGTAGTCCAAGGGATAAAGTGATCGACTGCAGATCAGACACCTATAGCAATCATCTACCCAGATTAAATAAATTGTACTCCCACATCCTCGCATAGGATCAAATTGTACAAGTTTATTTGTAAACCAAAGAAGGCGGGTTTCGTGCAAACCTCGTATCATATACATTTTGTTCTTTCGTTTAATACCACAAATAGTCATTACTATCTGTAGCGAAGGGACATAAAAGTATAATGTTCACAGCTGATATTTTCCCCAGACATTCATTTCTATTTGTAGCAAACAAAAAAATTTGTTACCCATACTAGGGAGTCCCGAGTACGTAATGGGTAATGGACCCACAATACTTCTCCAAGGAAAATAGTTCATGTCCATTTTATCTCTGAACTATGAGCCGTGTTCCTCATCAAAAGAAGAGAGTCACGTCTATACTACCTCTGACTTATCTCTTTTATTGTTACCTCTACAAAATTTCTACAAAAGCAAGTGGTTCACGTCTATACCACCTCTAAACTATGAGCTTCCCATGTTCTCCATCAAAAGAAAACAGTCATGTCCATATTATCTCTTGCTCATTTCCTTCTTCTTCCATAAAAATACTTTACCAATAGTCATACTCAGCCACAAACAAACTTACTTGACTATTGGTTCTACACCACAGTATCTCTATTATCGCAAATGATGTCTCCACTGAACTTCCTTAATGGAACTACTCTAACATATCACGTTCATACTACCTCTAATATGGCTTAGCGTTATCGTCGTGATGATGTTATAATACGTCCATATTACCTCTAGTATAATACTCCCAGCTCAGATAACCATAGCAACAAAAAAAGTTCTAAACAGGAAAGAAGGCAAAAAATTTATTAATATTCATGATCATGAGTACATATGGAAGTCCATTATATTTAAGAATTTTTCATTAATATTCAAGATCCTGGCTACATTTGAAAAGAAGGAGACCCCTCTCTATTGTTTCTGGTACCAATACGTGTAAAGCCGACAGCATAACACATTATGGGTCATCACTTTAGCAAGACTACTCAGTGCAAGCCACAAGCGAGAAAAGAATCTATACTGATGGATAGCAAGGGAGCTTGCAACACAGTGCCAAGAGGCCCAACTCTGTCGTGTGAAAAGAGGCAACAAAAAATTTATGTTGGGATAACTAACCTTATCTCTTCCATGCAGATGCGCTGCCAGGATTCGACCTGAAATCCAGCCATCACGTCCTGGCCACGTAAGGGGAGTAGCTATAGTGAGCTAGGGTGGAAGATCGCGGACAATCCTCCGGGTAATATACTTGTTCATCACGAACAATGGCAATTATGATATTCTTTCATGCTCCATCAGGACTCGAGCGATCCAAGAAAGACCCTACAAGACGAGCACATACAAAAAGTCAAAATCTTGGCAAAGAAAAAAAATGTCAGAAGACGCACATCTGTGAGAACATATGCCACACTCTCGGTAATCTAGCCATCCATGCTCTCGGGGTGCACAGTCGCCAAATCCAGAGTATACATGTGTAACAATCACCATGTAGAGTTAAACAAACTCATGCCTCGTGCTCGCGCATACTCCCTTAGCGCATGCCTCAGTTGAGTGTCCGGAGACAGTGCCACATATGCTATCGAGGGAGAACTCTTGCCGACAATGCATCTTCAGGACGAAGCCTCTAGGCAATGACCATGTACGTCAAGCCAAAGGGGATGTCTGCACAAAAATAGATGATTTCTTGCCCATACAAACATACAGTACCATAGCGTCCAAGTGACCCAAGAATGGGAAGCAAAAACTTGCTCCTTACCTCCATCGATGATAACTGCGTGATCGACTATCAAAGGAAGGGGATTAACGAACTGCTCAACCGATCTTCCCTCACTCGTCCTTTGAAGAGACATGGGAAGAAGGAGAGGTGTGCTATTCTCTCTCCCCTAGCCCTCTATTTATAGCAGGAAGTGCCATTAATTGCGCACAAATTGCTAGATGCCAAAATCGCAGAATGAATCTAATATTTAATGGATGAATCTCAAACGACCTGTCAGTGATGACTATCTGATGTGCCACACAACCTGATGCACCAAATAATCTGATGCGCCAAAGCAGTTCCTGTTCCTGTTCCTATCTCCTCCATGCTTCTATTCAAAGTATTCTGAACTTAAAAACTTATAAAGTTTAAAGTTCAGAAACTTTGAAGGGGGTCTTGTAGAAGCATGGAAAATCTCTACCATGTGCCAACAGTAATCAAGAGACATGCGCCGCAGTGATCAAGACCCATGTGCCAAAATGGTCTAGTGCCATGCGCCAAACGATCCCATGTGCCAGCAATGCCATGCGC
The DNA here is from genome assembly GCA_036927795.1 of Iris macrosiphon. Classification (NCBI taxonomy): domain Eukaryota; kingdom Viridiplantae; phylum Streptophyta; class Magnoliopsida; order Asparagales; family Iridaceae; genus Iris; species Iris macrosiphon. Next base: position 56,796,599 of record JAYESA010000018.1, read on the forward strand.
TGGCCACTATGTCTCTAGTATTCCCATGTGCCAGAAGTGCCATGCGCCACTACGTCTCTAGTGTTCCCATGCGCCAGCAGTATCATGCGCCACTACTCCCTCAGTAATTCCCATGCGCCAGGTGGTAGTTGTCACGACCCGCACCCGGTTTAGGGGCACGAGAGCGTGGGTACGTCCAGCCTACGCCGCAGCATCGGCGGTAGAACGCTGTCTAGGTCAAGTGCTATCTAAACAATCTCACGCTAGTATCCAACTCCATAAGGAGACGTGGATATCATAAAATAAATCTAGAAATACTCAATCACAACTACAGCACGATAGGAATGAAGAAATAAAAGAATATAACATAAGTCTAATGACACAATAATCATACCTGCAATCATTAACTTCCAATCCTCAAGTGTCGGAACCAGTCTACTAAGGTCACAGTCTGGAAAAATATTTTCCAGTCAGGAAGGAGCAAAGTAACAATCTCAAATAACAGTTCCATTAATTGATAATGTCTATAATACAATAAAACATGTCATGCTAGCTACTGAGAAGACAGTGAAATAAATGCAATGGCAATTTAAGAGAGCTAGGTAATATAAAGAGACGGGCAATAGGCAATATGATACAGTCAGTGCATGTATGAAAATAAAAAGAACAAGGAGCAGTATCATATACGGGTGATGTAGCATATGATCTAAAATAGAGAACTGTAACTATTCTAAGTGTTTGAAATTATAGTTTTGAAATGTGATCGGCTTGGGACTTGTACGATTGCTACAGTCTGGCTAATCATACGTGGGGGTATGATTAACACCAATAATATAAACTTGTACGATAGGTATTTGATCACATTTCTCACTAGCAATTTCCCCGCCCCCAACTAGTACTGTGGATCCAATCATGACACGTCACGATACACGAGCAAGTCAAGTCTATCATGTACAATGTTTAATATCAATGTCTAATTATCAATGTCTAATTATCATGTCGTGTACAATGTCAATACGATAATCAAGGTAACATCTTATGACTGCAGATCCAGGCTATATACTAGTCCGTGTAGCACAGTGTCAAAGATTCAGTTGTAACATTTCAAGATCATTGAACTTATAAAAATTATCAAGGATTGGAAATTATCAGAGAATGTACTTGCCTTGGTCCTTAGCTGGTATTTATGGATGTCCTGTTCCAGAGTATCCCCTGGGTGAAGTAGCAGTCCTAGAAACATATCACAATTATAACACTTGTATCAGATGCTATCCTAACACACAGAAGAAATACACTGGCCTTAGGGCTACGCTAGGTACGGTAGGGGTCATCTACTAGATAGGCCAACTATATCTTAATATCCCTTAATTACAATAATAGATATAAGTAAAATATATATACACTTTAAATAAAACTAATACCTGTATGTACATACAACATATCTCAAATTAAATACAACTACAAAATATACATGTATATATTATAAAAATGTACTAAGGGTTTATACAAAAATATACCTACACATATATATCTATGTCAATTGAACAATAAAGATATATATATATATATATACACACCAAAAATAGTACATATACTATTATTTTTATATACTAATTTATACCAATTAAATTATACAATACTATATACAGATGAATATACCAATTAAATATATTTTGAAAATATGCTATGTATATATATATTTAAAATACATATAGTAGCACACGTATTTATATATATCAATCATATATATATATATAAATATATTAAATGTATGTACAAAATATACATTTGAAATTATATCAAGTATATATATATATACAATATATATATATATATATATATATATATATACCAACTTAATTATAGAATTTATTTAAATATATACTATACTCATACAATTGATTTCTAATAATTAAATAATATACAATTTACATATTTATACATTTTTACCAAAAATAATACATATACCAAAACGTTGTATATACATTTGCCTTAATTAAATACATACTTAATTATATAATTTATTTAATTACCTACTATGCTCATATAATCAGATATTAATAAAGTAATAATATACATATGCTAATTACCACATTAATTTAGATATATAAACAAACATTTATATATATATATACATTAGATATATATATATATATACATTAATTAATAAATACCTACAAATACATATACATATTATATATATATACCCATACGTATATATATATATATATATATACATATATATATATATAAATATATATATATATATATACAAAGAGAGAGAAGAGAAGATGGAAAACTTACAGAGGGGAGTTGCCGGCCGCCGGGGTGACCGCCGGAGGTGGAGGAGATAGGGAAGAGGGGAGCCGCCGGACTGGGCTAGGCCGGCTGGAGCAGCGGGGTTGTTGATGGAGGGAGGAACTCTCGCAGCGCCGCCGGGCTGAACGCCGGAACCGCCGGAGTCGGGGAAGGCAGTGGAGGGTAGGAGATGGTGGTGGTGGTGAATGGTGTTGGAGCGAGATGGAGGTGGCAGAGGACGGTGGAGGAAGAGTCGCCGGGACGGGGACTCGGCGCCGGAGTTGCAGAGGTCGGCGGGTGAGAATGGAGGGAGGAGCACAGCAGGGTCCGCCGGCGTGAGGGGGCTCGGGAACAGCCGGGGTGGCTGCCAGCGGGCCGGGCAGTCGGGCTCTGCGGGATGGATGGGTGGATGGGAGTTGGATGGAGAGGCAGCAGCCGCCGGAGTGGCTCGAGCAGGCCGGTGCAGCGGGATCCGGCCGGCCGGAGGGTCGGGCTCGGCCCGTGAAGCCGCCGGAGGAAGAGTATGTGGGGGGAAACAATGCACAGTATCCCCCCCCTTCTCCTTTCAAATTTGAATTCGAAATTTAAGTGAAAGAAGAAAGAAAAACAATAAGAAGAAGAAAAAAGGAAAGAGAAGAAGAAAGGAAGAAGAAGAAGAAGAAAAGAGAAGATGTGGAGAAAATTTTCCAACGTAGGAGAGAGGGGATGTGGAGGCTTGTGAGGGTGGTGGGGTTTTCTAGGTTGCCTAGGGATTAGGGTTTAGGATGGGACAAGACATTAAATAGGGATGAGGGGATTTTGATGGAGGGTGGTGATGGGCCAATTTTAAATGAATGGCCAGGATTGAACATGAGGAAATTATTCATGGGGGATGAGGGTTCTTAATTAAAATTAATAGGCTCCCTCATTGATTAAAATAATTGGGTGAGGCCACAAAATGCCAAATTGCAATTTGGCCCCCTTAAATTTGGGAAATTGCACAAACACATGAAATGACGAAAATTGGGCGGGCGATTCGGGGTCCGATATTTTGTAGGGTCAGGGGGCACTGTAAGATCGGTATGGGCTCAAATAACAGGGCACTAGAATTAAATTGGGATTTTAGAATCAGATAAAATAGTATCCTCAATTTAAATAGAAATAAATGCAAGTTGTGTTCAACAATTAATTAGGGGTACATGGGGTCAAAATCAGATCAAGTCATCAATACCAATATTGAAGAAGACTCAGAACAGAATATTACCCTAATTTGGGCCGCACGAAAAATAGGTCAAGATGGCCTCCAATTTTCGATTGGAACGCACAACGATACAAAAATAGGAAATAAAAATAACGTCCGCGACAATTTTTGTGCGGCTAAAAATAATGCACAGAAAACAAAATTATGAGTTACAAAAATAGCAGAATTGAAGGCGGGCATGTCTAGAGCAAGATGGTGAAATTTGTTGGAAGACAAAAGTCTGGATAGTGCTCCAAACATCGAAGCAAAGGCAATTGCGCAAATATTAAATAAAATACAGTAATTAATTACACCTCCAATAAATTAATTCTAAAATAAAACAATTAACCTCAAAATTCCATAATTCCGACAGGTGCTCATCTACTGGCTTCTAGGTCTAGTCTGCTAGCTAACATAAAATAATAAATACTGCATATAATTATGTATATTGAATTACACATCGCACAAAATTATTTAAATCAAATACACTATCATGCAATTAATTAATTGTAAATAACATAATATTAAATATTGTAAAAATTCGAAAATACCCCTGTTTTCGGAATGTGGTAGTGACAAGTCTACCCACCTTAAAAGAATTTCGTCCTCGAAATTTAAAATCCTCAAAGTAGCATTAAATCATACACACTATTATTCCCTCAATTTAAATTCATTAACCATGAATAATCCACAAGGTCTTTTCACAATTTCAAAATTTTAAAATTATTGCATAACCTGAAAATCCTCGAAATAAAATCAAAGTCCATTTATCGAAAATTTCCTGAAATTTTTTTTTTTTAGTTACTAATTCAATACTCGGAATTTAATATCCACTCCTCAAAATACTCAACAATATGATATTTAAGGATTCTCCAAATGTTACATCCAAATATAAAGTTCTAAAATTCATAACTTGCAATTAAATAAATACATTGATAAATCTCCCAAAATTTTCAAATTAATAACCAACTTAACCATGTCATAATCTTTCCTGGAATTAATTAACCACCAATTATGCAATGTTAAATTCTTAACCCTGTATTTAAATCAATGGTTATCCTCGAATTTTTAAATCCTCGATTGTTTTATTTATTTATTTACTACCATCAAAATTAAATTCATCAAATCATATAATCATGACCCACTCCATATTGTTATTTCACAAAAAAAAATTTTTTTTTTTCTCTAAAATTCTGTAAATATCATATCCCTAAAATCTTCAAATATAAATCAATCCCATTTTTATCACAATATCCTCCAAAATTTTAAGTTAATAACGAAATACAAGAATTTAATACTCAATCCTCTAATTGAAATCCAATCAATGCATATTTCTAAAATTGAATCTCATCCCAAAATTTGAATTCAACACTAATCCATTTGTGTTCTTATTCCTCGATTTTTTTTTTTTTCACATAATATGCGACGATGTAATACTTATGAAACCTCCAAAACAATATTCAATATATAAGTTCGTAACTTGCAGTCCAATAAATATATCGATGGCCTTCTTAAATTCCTCAAATTCAATGATAAATTCAATCATTTCATAATTTTTCTTAAAAATCAATGATTTAACAAAACTTCAATTATGCCATATTAAATTCCCAACTCTTTATTTAATTTAATATTTTTTCCTCAAAATTTAAGGCACCTTGTCTCTCTTTGTCAAGTCATAACCTCTTCGTTAATCTTTACTACAGTTAAATCCTCGACAATTAAAGTCTAAGAGAATTCTACCTACAACCATACAACATGCAACCTAAGGGAAATATGTATGATCATGGTGTCTTTTGTCATGGTATTGCAGTCTCTGTATCAGGGGTACTACTAACTATATTATAACAAAATCATGCATACAAGCTACGGTACTAAGGTATCAATCAATCAGAAGAAAAAGAACATGAGGAAAGAAAAGAACCTGCTAACATATTACTTGCAATATCTTCTATCTCTAACATAATCATAGATCAAATGATGCATGTGAAGTTTGATACCTCTATCTCTTTAGGTACCACACTTTACTACAAGCATACTCACTGCTAGCTTCCTTACCTACTGCAATCGCTACTAGTGTTCTTATCACTCAAATGCATATCAATTTCAACACTCTATACTAAGTACTGCTCTCTCTAATACAATCTTAGATGGACACCCAAGTCAGTGGGCAGTGATATCTCAATTATACTCAAGCCAACAGATCCTTACACATGCATCTTACCTACTTATATTATAATATATCTCTCTCACTATAAGATTTTATCCTCAAATAAAATTCCTCAAAATAACTCCTTGAATAAAATTTAAAGTAAATGCATACACTTTCCTCAAGACCAATTATCTAAATACTGAAATAAAAATTTTATCAATCCCAAAAATCCTTATAGCTTGTCTAGGTTCATCAAATTGAATCTGAATTCCTCAAAATAAAATTTTAATAACCATATTTCAACTCCTCAATTTTCGAAATTTTGCAATTCATTAAAATCTTCAAAATAAGATTTTAATAACATAATATCTCAACCTCTCAAATTCTAAAATTTGAAATTTACTTTCAATCTTCAATTAAAAATTTTAAATCCACCTTCTGTAGTCCAATAGCTCTAATATTTAATCATTTTCACTGTCCTCATTGACGGGCATCATCAAATAGTACCATAAATCAGTCTGCAATTTATCTTGATATGAAATCCAACCCTACTAGGAAACCAAAATCCTAATTTAATACCTAATCAATAACAACAAGCAAATTCAACATCAATAAGTGAGAATGGACGGAACAAAGGAATGATTTAAATTAGAAATTTTAACAAGGAATCCTTAGAGAATGTGAGTTCAAAAGAACTGGATTGAGGACGGAAGGTATCTTTACCGCTAGTAAAGAAGCGATGGAACAAGTCCTGGAATAACAGAAAATAGATAAGTCTTGAGATGATACTTTAAGAACCAATTTAAGATACAACCTGATAATCATACACGTCTGTCAGAAATCATGACACACAGAATCCTCGCCACGCCAGTAAGCAGAGATGCGATAAACGACAGGTTCCGTAACTAAGGTATGCAACCCTATAATCATGTCATCTAGAATCCTCGCCACGCCAACCGGTATGGCTGCGAGAGACCCTAAGTTTTATAACTACAGTATGTACATCCAAGTCAGGTTCCTACGTTCTCGTCACGACAGCTAATATGGCTGCGATAAACTCTAGGTTCCATAACCAAAGTAGACGTTTTACCTTTCTCACTGTCCTCATCAATATATGTCATCAGATGATACCATAAATTCTAGTCCGTAAAATCCATCTCAATATGAAATCAACTCAGCAACGATACCAAGAATTTAAGTTAACAACTGGTCAACAAGAATGAACTCAATAATGATACCAAGATTTTAATTTAATGACTGATCAACAAGAATCAAGTTCAGTAACAACAAGCGAGAGCAGACGAAACAAGGGAAAGGAATTTAAAATTAGAAATTGTAATAAGATTCTCAAGGGTCATCCCAGGAATCTCTCAAGAATTTGTGATTGAGTATCCTCTCTCATCCTAGTATCCTATGTCCTATATTCTATAGCAGGCACGTAGTAGTACAACTATGATGCCGCACTACTACGACATCACACAACTCGCGAAGTCTGACCTGCATGGGCCACCACTAAAACGTGTCACGACCCGCACCCGGTTTAGGGGCACGAGAGCGTGGGTACGTCCAGCCTACGCCGCAGCATCGGCGGTAGAACGCTGTCTAGGTCAAGTGCTATCTAAACAATCTCACGCTAGTATCCAACTCCATAAGGAGACGTGGATATCATAAAATAAATCTAGAAATACTCAATCACAACTACAGCACGATAGGAATGAAGAAATAAAAGAATATAACACAAGTCTAATGACACAATAATCATACCTGCAATCATTAACTTCCAATCCTCAAGTGTCGGAACCAGTCTACTAAGGTCACAGTCTGGAAAAATATTTTTCAGTCAGGAAGGAGCAAAGTAACAATCTCAAATAACAGTTCCATTAATTGATAATGTCTATAATACAATAAAACATGTCATGCTAGCTACTGAGAAGACAGTGAAATAAATGCAATGGCAATTTAAGAGAGCTAGATAATATAAAGAGACGGGCAATAGGCAATATGATACAGTCAGTGCATGTATAAAAATGAAAAGAACAAGGAGCAGTATCATATACGGGTGATGTAGCATATGATCTAAAATAGAGAACTGTAACTATTCTAAGTGTTTGAAATTGTAGTTTTGAAATGTGATCGGCTTGGGACTTGTACGATTGCTACAGTCTGGCTAATCATACGTGGGGGTATGATTAACACCAATAATATAAACTTGTACGATAGGTATTTGATCACATTTCTCACTAGCAATTTCCCCACCCCCAACTAGTACTGTGGATCCAATCATGACACGTCATGATACACGAGCAAGTCAAGTCTATCATGTACAATGTTTAATATCAATGTCTAATTATCAATGTCTAATTATTATGTCGTGTACAATGTCAATACGATAATCAAGGTAACATCTCATGACTGCAGATCCAGGCTATATACTAGTCCGTGTAGCACAGTGTCAAAGATTCAGTTGTAACATTTCAAGATCATTGAACTTATAGAAATTATCAAGGATTGGAAATTATCAGAGAATGTACTTACCTTGGTCCTTAGCTGGTATTTATGGATGTCCTGTTCCAGAGTATCCCCTGGGTGAAGTAGCAGTCCTAGAAACATATCACAATTACAACACTTGTATCAGATGCTATCCTAACACACAGAAGAAATACACTGGCCTTAGGGCTACGCTAGGTACGGTAGGGGTCATCTACTAGATAGGCCAACTATATCTTAATATCCCTTAATTACAATAATAGATATAAGTAAAATATATATACACTTTAAATAAAACTAATACCTGTATGTACATACAACATATCTCAAATTAAATACAACTACAAAATATACATGTATATATTATAAAAATGTACTAAGGGTTTATACAAAAATATACCTACACATATATATCTATGTCAATTGAACAATAAAGATATATATATATATATACACACCAAAAATAGTACGTATACTATTATTTTTATATACTAATTTATACCAATTAAATTATACAATACTATATACAGATGAATATACCAATTAAATATATTTTGAAAATATGCTATGTATATATATATTTAAAATACATATAGTAGCACACGTATTTATATATATCAATCATATATATATATAAATATATCAAATGTATGTACAAAATATACATTTGAAATTATATCAAGTATATATATATATACAATATATATATATATATATATATATATATATATATATATATATATATATATATATATATATACCAACTTAATTATAGAATTTATTTAAATATATACTATACTCATACAATTGATTTCTAATAATTAAATAATATACAATTTACATATTTATACATTTTTACCAAAAATAATACATATACCAAAACGTTGTATATACATTTGCCTTAATTAAATACATACTTAATTATATAATTTATTTAATTACCTACTATGCTCATATAATCAGATATTAATAAAGTAATAATATACATATGCTAATTACCACATTAATTTAGATATATAAACAAACATTTATATATATATATACATTAGATATATATATATACATTAATCAATAAATACCTACAAATACATATACATATTATATATATATACCCATACGTATATATATATATATATATATATATATATATATATATACATATATATATATATAAATATATATATATATATATATACAAAGAGAGAGAAGAGAAGATGGAAAACTTACAGAGGGGAGTTGCCGGCCGCCGGGGTGACCGCCGGAGGTGGAGGAGATAGGGAAGAGGGGAGCCGCCGGACTGGGCTAGGCTGGCTGGAGCAGCGGGGTTGTTGATGG